>VZTZ01010470.1:138671-631427 GCA_013400955.1 Drymodes brunneopygia | reverse complement strand
GGGGCGGAGAGCCGGGATGGGGACAGCGTGACAGTGGGCGCGTGTGTGTGCGCGGAGGTGCCGGGGAGCGAGCGGGTGTGCAAATGCAGGCAGTACCGAGTGGGTGCGGTGTGTGCTGGGAGCGGGCGGGCGTGAGAGCGGAGCGAGGGGCGTGTGCGGGGGACGCGCGCGTCCGTGTCCGTGTCGGAGCAGGGGTGCGCGGTGTGTGTGTCTGCCTGTCCANAGCCCCCCAGAACCTCTTCCTGGTCTCCTTAGCCTCAGCTGACATCCTGGTGGCCACGCTGGTCATCCCCTTCTCGCTGGCAAATGAGGTGATGGGGTACTGGTACTTTGGTAAAGTCTGGTGTGAGATCTACCTGGCCTTGGATGTGCTGTTCTGCACCTCCTCTATCGTGCACCTCTGTGCCATCAGCCTGGACCGCTACTGGTCCATCACACAAGCCATCGAGTACAACCTCAAGCGTACCCCGCGACGCATCAAGTGCATCATCTTCATCGTTTGGGTCATCTCAGCGGTCATCTCCTTCCCACCACTCATCTCCATCGAGAAGAAGAGCGGGCAGCAGGCTGACCAGGGGGTGGCACTGTGCAAGATCAATGATGAGAAGTGGTACATCATCTCCTCTAGCATCGGCTCCTTCTTTGCCCCCTGCCTCATCATGATCCTGGTCTACATGCGCATCTACCAGATAGCCAAGAGGAGAACAAGGGTCCCGCCAAACAAGCGAGCAGAGCGCCCTGAGAAGAAGCAGAATGGCTTGGCTGACAAGGAGGACCTGCCAGCCACAGCACAGCTCAATGGGGAGAAGGCAGCAGGAGGAAGTGGCGGGCAGGAGGGAGAGGTCAATGGCATAGATATGGAGGAGACCTCTTCCTCTGAGCACCAGGAGAACAACCAGTGTAAGAAGTCAGAGAGACCATCGAGAGGAAAGACCAAGACTAAGCTGAGCCAAATTAAGCCTGGGGACAGTTTGCCCAGGAAGACAGAGGAGGAGAGGAACACCAAAGGGTCCCGGTGGAGAGGCAGGCAGAACCGGGAGAAGCGCTTCACCTTTGTGCTTGCAGTTGTCATTGGGGTCTTTGTCATCTGCTGGTTCCCCTTCTTCTTCACCTACACGCTGATGGCCGTCTGTGAGAGCTGCTCTGTGCCCGACACCCTCTTCAAGTTCTTCTTCTGGTTTGGTTACTGCAATAGCTCCTTGAACCCCGTCATCTATACCATTTTCAACCACGACTTCAGGCGGGCCTTCAAAAGGATCCTCTGCAGGATAGAGAGAAAAAGGATTGTTTGAAGGACTCTCTGCTACCGACAGAACTAATCAAGACTTTGTAGGAGAGTAAAGTGTGTCTCTCTCGGGCTGTGCTGGCATGGGATAGTTTCCTTCAGCTCATGAGCAGGAAGCCTTTAAAACCTGAGATGAGCCTGTGGGAGCACCGGGCAGCAGCAGTGAGAAGCAGCAGGCAAGTGAAGGTCTGAGCCGTGGCATTCGGCTCACCAGGGGAGGATGGCCTTTGACTTGCTTGGTTTATTTTGTTAGTTTTTTTTTTTTCTTTTGCCAGAATCTCTCAGTGGATATTCTCATGACTGCTCAGTTTGACTCTTTAAAGGCAAACATTGTGCAGCTCTCTGAGATGAACAACAAAGAGGGAGTATGCCACACCAGAGGTGTTGGCTTTTTTATTTTGTTGTATCTTTTTTCCCCCCTGTTGTATATGTAATGAATTTTGACCCCCTTGTAAAATACAGTATTGTATTCTTGAATTTGAATGTCTTAATTTTTGTAAGGCAAGCAGCTTTGAAACTGTGAATGCTTTAATTATCTTTGATACCTTAAAAGTCTTTCTTTTGCTACCCTCTGCAAAGCCCCTCACTCAAAACCACTGAACAACTAGAGCCATCCCCCTACCCGACAGTTTGATAATATTACCAAAAATTTCCAAATTCCTGCCATTTTTTTTTTTTGGCTGTAAAACTTAGGATCACAGACCTCACCAGACTGGCTGTTTTTGTTGCTATTTTTTTCTGTCATACCTGTTTCTGTTTAATTTCTGTGTTGCCTGTGACACAACACAGCTGAGATGGCAACTGCCATCTCGTTACTGATGAGAGCAGAGCCGGGAGCAGTGGCTTTGCTGTGCAGGCAGGGATGTCCCAGGCAATGGGGACTGTCTCCCGTGTGAGCCTTGGGACCCAGCCAAGCTCCCCATGAGTTAATCTTGTTTGATATCACATCACTCTGCAGCACAGAAATGTGTTCGATGCTCACTTGCTTCCTCCACCTCAACTGTAAATAGGTAATGTTTCAAAGCAAACAGCAGGGCTCTGCATATCGTATTATCTCATCTGTGCTGATTTGTGATGGTTTAACTCCTGCAGGATTTCCTGCACAGAGGAGGGGGTTTGGGCACAGTGTCCGTTCATCTTTCTCAATTAAGAGAGAAGAGTTCAGTTTTTAACCTGCCAGTCTCATCTTTCCTAGGAAATAGGGAAGCATCCCTCTCTCAGTCTTATACAAGGCAAAACTCTGAAATGGGAAACTTAACTGCCAGTTTCTCCATTATTTTATAGTGTAATTAAGCTTTTTTTTTATTATTAAAGTGTAAATATTGTGAGATTGGAGCAGGAGAGAGAGTTAATACTGCTTTTACACTCTTTCCTGAAATGGCTTTCAGCTCTTTGTGCTAAAAAAAAGACAAAAAAAACCACCAAAACAAAAATGGACAGAACAAATCTAACATCCTTGTGCCATGAATAAATTTCTGGAAAACATTTATAGGAAAAACTTTTGATTTATCACAATAAATAAACGAGTCTGCAAGTCTTTTAATGTTAAGAAAACAGCTTTATCAAATGCTGACAAGTCACAGAAATGGTTTGAGAAAGCAAAGTTTGTATACGTTGAATGTATAAGATGAATTTTTCTTCTCTGGAGTTGTATGGTATACAGGAAGAGACTTTCAAAATACCTTTTTACTTTTGGGAAGTGTTTTGTTGATTTTGCTCTCTCTTTTGACTTTCTAATTAACTCCAAGTGTCCCCGGATGCATCTTGGGACCTGGAGAGCAGTGTTTACATTCACTTGCATTTTCAGAACTGAATCCTCAAGAGGTGAGGAAAGCAAATAAACTGTGCTTTAATGTAAAAAAAAAACAAAAACCAACAAAACCAAACCACAAGCAGAAGTTGCTATAATGGATGATTATTTTTATTAAATAAAAGAGCGTTTACAGATCAAGTGTGAAAATCCTCTGAATAATGTTAGCTGTTTTATTTTATTTTGTTGTATTTTATTTTCTGAACTGTTCACTGATCCTCTGGTAGCTTTGGTCTTGCCGTTTTTTGAAGAACACACTGGGAAAAGCACTCGTGTTGTCTGAAAGGCATTGTTAGCCCAGGTAGGAACAATGGCACTGTTCATTGTGCAGTGGCATAATAACAAATGACTCCTTGATATTTCTTGGGAATTTCCACCCCCCTCTTTGTGCCACAGTAAGGGCATTCACGTGTTTGTTAAAGAAAAGAGCGTAGGGTTGGAGGGTGTGATTGGCACCCTGGGAGTGCAGCCTGGCACTGCTGCTGGGGATGCCTGCCTGGCACAGCATTTGCAGCTATTGTGAGGGGGTTTAACGATCAGTTTACAAATGGGATTAGAAACAATTAGGCTGGAAGGCAACATTTCATGATATATGCAGGAGTGTCCACCTGAGTGGGGCTTTGTTTCCAGCCCCCAGGAGCCAGGGCTTGCTTGCCCTTCCACCAGTGCTGCCAAGACCCTCCCTGAAGGAGGTGATGGGGGATCGTTCTCCCACCGAATGTGGAACTGCTTCTGGTGAGAAAATAAATAAGCAGAGCCCCGTGTGGGAGCTGCTGGTCCAGTGGCCCCACTCTGCCAGTGCCCTGGGGCTGCAGCTGGAGGTGCTTGGCAAGGTGGGAGGGGACCAGGGTGTGCAGGCAGTGTCACTGCTGGGTGCAGGACACCTGATGGTGGCCCAGAGATGAGCATCTTGCTCACCTCGTGGTGGCCTTTTCAGGCCAAGGGAACTTGGTTTGGGTAGGGTGTTCTGCTTCCACTCTGGTCTTGGCTGAGCCTGATGGCCTTAGAGGGTTTTACACAGCAGATCCCGTGGGAGACTCTGGGTCGGTGCCTGGGACATGAGGTGATCCAGCAGCCATTGATTGCACTTGGCTCCATCCCTCTGGCTGTCAGCTGTCCTTGCTGCCAAATCTCTCATGTGGACAGTAGAGTATTTTGGTGGGTTTGGGGCTGGGAGGCTGAGGCTCTTCCCTTTCTCCCTCCTGACTCCCTCCCCGTCATTGCTTCCAGGTCAATTCCCTTGCGAATGACACATTAAGGGATGTAATGAACTTTGATTGTCTTTTATAACCTTTTATTTTGGGGCTGAAAGGTTAATGGTGTGAGGGGAGGGAGGGGGGCCTGTCTCCCCAGCTGGGTGGGAGCCATCCAGGCTGGCACAGCAAAGAGCAGGCAGAGATGCCACTGCCAGCTCTGCCCTGGGAGATGTTTCTCCACAACTTTCTTGTGTGGGGTGACCCTGCATGCCATCCCTTGTGTGGGGACCCCCGAGGAGGGCACAAAGGTGCCAGACAAGCGATGGGGAGGAGGGGCTCAGGTGAGTTGGTCTGCTGGAGCAAATGTCCTAAAATGCTTCTGGGGGGAGCTGCATGAGTAGCAGGGTTGCCCTTGCAGAGCCCCGTGGCTGCCTGCCCAGGGCTTGTCCCTGATCCTCTCAGAGCTACTGATGTATTCATTTGTTTCCGTGGGGTTTTGGTCCACGTTCTCAGGGGGCCAAGGACCTGGTCACATAGAGGAACCTGTTTCCAGTGAGGGAGGGACTTGGCCTGAGTCACTCTGCTCACACAAAATGAGTTTCCCAGAGCCGGAGGAGCCTTGGAGGGTTTCAGACAATGTCCATCAGCCTTCCTGTGCCGTAAGTGCCCCCAGTCCCACCCTGCATTCCCTTGCCCAGGGGAAGTTTCCCTCTGGGTTGGGTGGTGGCCCTGCTGCCGGTGCAGCTTTCACCAGTTGAAGCTCTTATTTCTTTGAAAAGTTCAAAGTCTGTTGAGATTGCTCCTTTATTACAGCCGGTGCCCTGGCAGACAGCTCCACTTGCAGCTCTCATCATCTCTGGTACGAGCTGCTCTTTGCTGCTGGTTTATAGGAACATCTCTGTGATTTGTGAAATGTTTGTAGTAGCTGTGATTTCTGTGCCTTATCTCAAGTTGTACAAATGGAGTGAAGAGAGAACAGAATTTGCATCAGGCCAACCCTTGCAGAACCCACTGGTACTCACTCAGCTCACAAATGCTCCAGGACCAGGTCCCAACGCCTCTGGGAACAGAAAGTGTCATAGTCTGGGCCCTGGCAAGTCCAGGTGGAATTTCATCTGGGGGTCACAGTGCAGGAATGCAGGAATGCAGGGAGACCAGAGTACAATTTCAAATGTCCTCAAGGCTGAGCAGAGGGGCTGGTGAACAGGGCTGTGGAGGGCACAAAAATCTATGCCTGTTTTGTGTCAGACCATGGCTGGTCCCAGGAGGGAGGTGTCATGCAAGCAGAGGAGGAGACCTGCTGTTGTGGAACAGGGATTGTTGAGAGGTGTTGAATGGAGATATTGATGTTTGAGCTGGTTATTCAACATTCTTCTATCTTGGGAGACCTTCTTGGCCATTTCAGTTGTCCCCTAGGAGAGCTCATTTCCCAAGGAGGACCACAAATATTGAGGACATCATCTCACATCCAGGAGTATGGGGGTGTGAGATGGATCTCAGCACCCAATTCCAACAGAGAGACATGAGTATAAACCTTAAAACAGAGCAGGAAAACAACTCCCTCACTTGAGCACAGGTGTCATCAACAAAGGTATAAACTTGTTGGCTTAAACTAGCTTAAAACTTCTTAAACTGGCTCTAGTTTAGTCTGTTAGTGTGATCATCAGTTCCATGTTGGCTGAGATCAGAGATAGCATCTGTATTGGCTTGGATCTAACGTCCTGCTTTGCTTCTGTGGCTCTGAGAGTGGCCTGCAGAAGATTTCATGGAATAGTGAAGAGCAAGGACCCTTCCCAGGAGACTCGGGGGTCATTAGGTGCTCTGGGATTTCCTGGGGCCAGCGGTGCCTTTTGCACTAGTGGAGAAATTCCACTGACATGTGTTTCCTGTCAGCAATGCTCTGCAGCGGGGGGTCTGGATGGCTTTCAAAGGCATGTTTGAGTCAAAAGGCAGCAGTTGGGGCTGTGTGAGAGTAATGGGGTGAATGGGCTTTATCAGGAGGTGAGATGAGCTGACCTGAGCATCCCTGCTTTCCTGTGTGCAGTGCCTGCAGCCTTCGGCCCAAATTGGTTTGGGCACAGCCCAGGATATTGCATTTGCAGGAGCAGCCTCGAGGTCCTCCAGAGCTCTGTGACCTGCTGCAGAGTTCACTCCCAGACATGAGAAACGTTTGCTTTAAGTCAGCTGCTACATGGAGGAATAGATTGCTCTGTTGCTGTTTGAAACTGTTGTGTTTTGCTGGACCATGACTTTATGGCCTTTTTTCCTGTTTGTTTTTCAATTGCTCTCCACAGAAAAAAAAGAAAAGAACAAGCTTCTCACCACTGGACATCTCTGATAAAATAATTTCTGGTGAAGGCTGCCTTTTCTTCATTTGTGCATGTGGCATTGCTGCAAAGTATTCACCTTAAGTTTGAAACCTTAAGGTGTAACTGAAAGATTCCCTGAGTAAAAAAATGAAATAGGTGTATAGATAAATATCTGGGACGCTGCATCCAACCTTCTTTTCTGAATTGACTGAACCTTTTTGAAGAGTGAAAAGCTGAATTCTGCAGGTCTTTTGCTACCAGGATAACTTTTGGCAGCAGGAAAATTTGGACAAACTATTCCTCTTGCAGACCAAACCACGCAGGGTTGGACCCTGAGTGCGGCAGACCTGGCAGCTTGGCTGCTGGGATGGATGCTGATTTATACCCTGCTGGAGCCCACCCCCCCTTCCCACCTTATTCGTGCAGTCACAATTCCTTGGTAATCTAGTGGTAATCTAGTCCTCTTTGTGTAAGGCTGAGTTTGTTCTTGGTTCCACGGTGCAGATACTTGACCTGAAATGGCTCCTTGAGCAGGGTTTGCCAGAATGAGGTTCCTGTTAATTTAGGCAGCCTTTCCTTGGCACAAACAGCTCTCCATGCTCATCGTCTCTGCTGTGCTGTTACCCAGCCAGGGCACATTTCCACAGGGGACTCCAAATGCAGCACTGAGCTCTTCTTTTCCCAGGGAGTACACAAAACATGGAGAAGTGGCATTGGCATGACCCCAGTCAACCACATGGCCAACGTGAAAAGGGAGTGGAGTCACCCTGTTTTTCTCTTGGTAAAGGGTTTGACCTGTAACCTAAGCACAACCCAAAGATTTATACTTCAGAGATGTTAGTTAAAAGTAATCCTGCATTTATTATTTTAAAACAAATGGCTTGTGGCTTTAAACCAGCCTCAAAATTTAGTGGGGACAGAAGAGTTAAAATGTCCAATTCAATTGAAATCACCTGACTTGCTTACTTTGAAAGATTTACCATCTAGGGCCTTTGGCGTTGCTGTCTCAGGATAATGAAGATACATCCGATACATTGAGCAGTATAATTGCTTTCATCAACACCAGTCAGTGTTTGGGTGAGATGGCTTTTAAACAGTGCAGCAGGGAGGAAAAGAAAAGCTAAATGCTGCTCTGCTGAGTTGGGCACGCACCGAGGAGAGCAAGGTAAGCAGTGCTGGATGCAGGGCAGTCTTTCATCACTGTTGGCTCTGTGGGGGCTGATTAGAGGATGTGTTCTGGCTGGTGTGACTGGTATGGATGGGATTTGGTTCAAACAGGGTTTCCTGTAGTAAAATGAGATGGTTGTAGCAACAGTGCAATGGTGGCAACTGCCTTTAAAGCCCAGTATTAATTGGCTTAAACTTTTGCATTGGAAATGATCTGCTCCTATTGTGGCTGTTGCTCTTTGTTCCCAGAAATGCCTGTTCCTGGCCATGCTGCTGGGTGATGTGTGACATGTGCAACCGTGTCAGGAGGGTGGTCAAGGACTAGGAAATGATTCACACCAGGCATGTTCACCCATGAGGAGCCTGGGTTTTATTTGCTCTAAGTCCAATAGCTGTTCTCATCACCTTAGCTGCATGGATTCCTACTGCTGAGGATGTAGCAGTGACTGGGACTGGAACGAGGGCACACACCTGGGGGTGTACAAATAAAGTCCGTGGAAAATGAGACACAGTTAAGCCAGGTGTGGAAATGGTTGGTGTAAACCAGATGATGCTACTGTACACCCAGCTGCAAAAGGATTCAGCCTGAAATGTTATGGGAGGCAAACAATCCATCGCAGCAATTCCAGTAACTGAGAACATAAAGATAGGACCCTCCCCTCTTATTAGTTGACATCTCACTTGGGATTGCCTAGACTGATATCTTCAAGTTATCAGATGTTTGGAGGAAGAGGTGAATTTTTAGCTGTTGTTTATTCAGACCAAGATTTAATTAATATTAAATAGATTAAATATTTGATGAAATAGACTGAAATTAAATATTTAGATCCCTCTTCCCCCCAGACAGCAGCCCCAGTGGATGTTTATGTGGGCAGTAGAGCTAGAACATCTTCTGCATGTCAGAGCATTCAAAGATCAGAGTTACATGGGAGTATAATCTGTGGCTAGGAATTAAATTTCTCTTGGATCCTTGTCTTTGCCAGCCTGTGTGGGAACGTGGTCTTCCTTCCTCTGGGATTGTTGAGCCATGACCTTCAGGTACCACTTCAGTGCAGGCTGTCACCCTGTTCTCCTGCCATGTTCATCTTCAGTGGGGAAAGAGGCCTCATGGGGAAGGGTTTTCTCCTCTGCTTCTCATTTATCAGGGCAGTGGACACAAACTGAGAAGAAAACAGCATTGCTTCATACAGATTATTTATGTTCCTGAAGAGGAAAATGTGGTAAATTTGCATCTTGCCTGATGGAGGGCAGCTAATTCCTCACCAGTTGTGCAGGCTGGTGCTGTGTATCCCCCATCAGGGCTGGAGTGGGACCACTGTCCCCAAGTCAGAAATCAGCTGCTTGGCCTTGGTGGTAAATGCTAAACTAGAAATCATCTTGCTGTCAAAATCCACCTGCCAGTGAGTGGAGACTGAAAAAATGACCCTTGGTTTGGTCCAACCAATGATGGCTTGGGGCTACAGTCCCTGCCTGGCTGTCATGTGCCCAGGGGTCAAGTGATGATGGACACTGGGAGGGGCTGGCCTGGGGATGCATTCCCTTCAGTGCCCAGTTTCTAGTGCTGGTGTTTGGCCCCTGTGCTGGCACTGGCAGTATTGCAGCCAGAATTTGCTTGGTTTTGGCTACATTGAGCTTGTTTTAAAAGACTGTACAATATCCTAGCAGGAGTTTTCTAAATGAAGGTATTGTCATAATCCAGCAATATGACTTGTGTGTTTAGATAAGACCTCCCCTCAAGAATGAGGGTAAATCCAGTGCTCTTGTTGCCCAATAGACCACTTTGGTCCACTGGAATATTTCAGAAGCAGTAGCAGAGTAATGGCTTGTCCCTCTCACCTCTGCCAGCATCACTGCACAGGGATGAAGCCAGTGCAACCCATTCAGAGTGGTTAAGTGACTTGCTAGACGTTGAGTGAAAAAAAAGCTGTGGTGGATTAATAAAAGATGGTTTTTAAATTATTCAACATGGGCCAGCTGATGAAGCTCAACAAGACCAGAAAGCTGATCTCATTCAGCTTGGTGTGAAGCAGTTCTTGGCCAGCTTTTTGGCAGGAGGTAAGGGATGTTGAGGACCTCTGGGAGGAGGGTCTCATGCTGTGTGGGCATGTTTGCCCACCCCATTGCTAATCTCAGTGTGGTTCTCAGAGACTGGTTGGGGATGGTAGATTTGTGTTTGGTGTGGTGGCAGATGTTCTCTGTGTCCTTTGGTGTCTTTTGGGTCCCTTTTGGTTTCCTGCTGGGAAAGGCCACAAGCTCTGGGTGGGCTTGTGATGCCATGCTGTCCATGATGCCTGGGAAAGGCAGCTCTACACTTTGCTGGTGGTGGGCAAGGGAACCTGGATTCCAGGGTCACAGAGGCCCATGATGATGGTCCTTGCTTGAGGTATGTGCATCCCCAATGCTCACAGCATCACCTGAGGGGCACCTGCAGACCCCAGGGCAAGGAGCCAGACTATGGAGCTTCCAACCTTACTCTGCTCCCCTGTTTCTGTGTCTGCAGGCTTCCACGCTTGCCTTGTCTCTGGATGCTGCAGCAATACCTCATTAAGTCCAGGTCTTTTTATAGGAATCTGCTGAAGAAAACCCAAACAAACCTGTCTTTGTTTTTATGGCTCATCTCTGTGCTGCTGAATTGCCTTGAGTTTCATTGCCAGCAGGCAGCAGAACCCCCATACCCATCAGGGATGTCTTTTCACTCATCCTGCCAGGTTTTCTCGGAGCTGTAAACATAGCCAAGCAGAGGAAACCATTTCCAGAGCAGATTTCTCAGGGCCCCCACAGGACCAGAGCCAGGAAGGCAGGTCAGCACCTGGGAAAGCCAGCCCTTGCTGGCAGCTCTCCTCTCCTCTTGGTGGATTTCACCAGGCTCTTGGTCTGCATTTTTAACTGCAAGGAACTGGTGAGGGCAGCTTCCCAAGGCCTGTTCCCAACCACAGGGAGTTGGTCCTCACCAGTCCCTTGCAGTTAAAAATGCAGACCTTGGTGCATGGATGCCATTGATCAGTGGCACCAGGCCAATGCTGAATGGACCTGCTCTCACTCATATACGACCCTCAAATTGAAGCTTCCTCTGCTGGGGAAGAGAATTAGGTGATAGCTGAGCTGATTGCATTTTTGCCTTGTGACACCGAGAAAGGCACATGCAATAGGAACCCAAAGAGAGTCTGATTAATGTGCTTCTGGAATCGGATTGTTTAATGCAAACAGCTTTAGAGATATGACTAAAGTAGGAAAAGAAACTTGGAAAAGACCCCATTTGGGATAAAAGCAAAGAAGGCTATTTTTTGCAAATACCAGTATAGCTTCTTCTAAAAATAATATCTTGCATGTCTGTTCGAAAATGAGAACCAAATGTGATTCTGAACGGTCTAATGCAGCCTGTCATTTCAGAGGAGGAGGGATGGAGACCTCTCATTGGAGGCAGGGGATGTGCTCGCAGGCTCTCAGAGATGTGGCAGAAACCAGACTGTGTGGAATCCAGGGCACAGCTTTGGAAGGAAACATGGATGTGAGCGAGCAGCATTTGCCCACAGGCTGCTGAGCTGCAGGTTCACACTTGGCTGTGTGGGCAGCCATCTTCAGTCGTGGCTCTGGGAAGATTTTTGAGAGTATGTGAGAGTTTCTGAGGATCAGGGGAATGGCATGAGGATGGCCATGCTTTCCCATCAGCAATGGCATTCACATAAGAAAAGGAGACGCCCACTGTTAGCTTCTGGTGGTTTTAATTTTCTAAGCAGAAGCAGGAGCAATATTAAAGGATGGGGTAGAAGAAGGAATGGTTCTTGCAAGAAAGGCCATACCAGAGCTGTCTTTCTGTTCAAGTATTTCAGGCCCTTTTTGGCTGTTCTTGCCTCTCTACTGCACTGTTCCCAAGAATCTTGTGGAAGCAGTGAAGTAGTTTTCTCTTCTTTTTGCACATCTTTGCCTCAGCCTCTCAAGCAGATTTTTTTCATCAGCCAACAGCTGAGAACATTGTGTTCAAAGTGAGTTCAGGTTGCAAACATCGATGCCAGTGCCAAAGTCTTGCAAATGATTGAAAACCTTCAAGGTACCCTTCAATACTAAGTCAGACAGCATACAAGCAGTTTTGGAGTGTTTTCATAGACTTCTTACTAATCTAATATTAAGCTGTGCTCCAACTTTACCCTTTACAAGCAGTGATCCAGCTGTCCTCTGGCCCTTCTGTGAAAAGCTTACAGGAAGGGTTTTTTTTCCCTTTGGAGCTGATGAATGTGGATGTGTTTTATTTGAAATGTACTGATCATAGCACTCCACTTCAGGCAGGGGTACAGGGACACACTCCCTAGAGAGTGCACAGCTCTCCAGCCCTGCCTGATGGCTTCACCTGACCTTTGCAGTGTATGCTGGGGAAAGGCCTGCCTGTTTCCTTTATGATCAGTGTCTGTGAAGAACACAATGATAAAGCACTGAGGACACCAGCCTGTGGAGCATTTGTATTGGGTAGCACTGGACCTTTTCTGTGTATGAACCAGAGTATGTCTCTGGAGGAAAACATTTCCCTTGGATCTCCTTATTGGGATTTAATTCATCTTTCTCTGTCTGTATGAAAATGTAGATGATGTCATGATGGGACTGAGAGGCCAAGATCACACCAGGAGCAATAGGTGATTTAATGGAAAAGGTCAGTGGGTGTCAGCTGTACTTCCCCAGGGGATTTGTACTGGCCTCAGCTGCTTTCACCTTTATTAGCCCATTAGACAAATCCTTTGGCACGATGCCTAAAGCCAAGAGAGCTGTCAGGTGGCACAGGGAGGGCCAGACAGTTGTATACAAGTCCCTTGGGCTGAGGGTAGTGGGCAATCTTTGCACCTTGCTCTTTGCCCTTGCCTGGTAGCCTTGTCTCCAAGACAACTTGCCTAAAAACACACTAACCTTTATGGGACTTACATAGACCCTGCAGGCTGGAACATCACATGTCCTGCATGCTGGATGGCTTCAAGAGAAGCCCTCACTACTAAAGAGAGGGGTTACTTCAGCCCAAACTGTGCCTGAGCTATCACAGGGACAAAGCTGCAATATTTCTTTGAGCTGTTTTAAACTGATCAAATGACTGATGGCAGTCTTGGGAGCTTTTCAGTACCCAACTGGGATGCCCCCCTCAAAACCAAAACAACACCAGAAGGTGTTTTTCTTGTGGCATGTTTTGGTTCTGTCACTGTGTGTAGTTTTTGTGATCACTTCGTTTTGCCCGACCGCGTCGCTCGGGGCGAGATGTGGACAAAAATCCATCTTTCAGTAAATACTCCTCAAGCCACCTGCTGTCACAGCAGATTGCTGAATTTCTCTCTGTTCCCAGAGAACAAAACCATTGCAAATCTGAAATTTCAGGTCATGTTCCATGCCTTCTGCTATCTGATCCACCTCACAGTGCAAAATTTTCAGCACGTTTTGGACGTAACCCAAAACATTATGCTATAAGCATGAAACAGCTGTAATATAGAATGTGAATCTCATGTGCAAAGACTTAGATGATTTGGATTTCTAGGCCAGAGGAAGAACATCCTGCAAAAACCCTTCTGCAAGGCCTTGCTTTTGTCTCTCTGAGACACTGCAGCAGGAGGTCAGACTTTTGCACTTGCCTGGGAAAAACTCAGGCACTGAGCACTAAGTGCTCTGACATGCACCTTAATCCTTTTGCCATGGTACATGAAACTTGAGTGTGTTTCTCCATCCCCAGCTGCATCAACAGTTTTTGGAGGCTTTATATTTGAACTCTGGGTTTACCCTGTTCTGGGTCCCCACTCTCTAGCCTTGCTCTGCAAAGACAGGGACTAACTAAACCTTCTCCCAAGCTTCTCAATGACTGTATCTATGGCTGAAGCAGCTGGCTCTGTAGGCCCATCTTGCTGCCTGTCACAGCTTATTAATGTGTGGCATGACCACAGTGCCTCTGGAAAGAGCCCAGCACTAACTGCTCACTTCCTGGCCTTGTTATCCATTCCTTCTGCCAGGTCGTCTCCACTTCAGATCTGCTTTCTTTTGGATGCACATTTTTTTTTTTTAAGTGACAGTGCCCTCAAGGATTTTGGCAAAAGAAAAGAAGAGCAAAATGGAAAAATCTTCCTGGCAGGACCCATTCTTCTGACACAGCAGCAGCTGCTGTGGAGGAGAGCCAGCAGCAGGGATCCTCTTTGGAGGAGTTTACAGGCTGAGGATCAGAGCTTATGCTTCTCTTCTTGCTTGGTAGCGCAAGCTGCCTCCCTGCAAGGAGAGGTGATGGCCAAATCAAGCTTGAAATGTGACATTCACAGCTTTAATTAGACATATGCAGTTTCACTTTGACTCCAGAATCCAGCCCAAGCAGGTGACAGTCTTCCAGTACTTGCCAAAAGATAGTCTAGGAACTCCCTCAGTGCAGTGACCAGCCCTGAAACCCCTGTTTAAATGTCTGCATTAAGGCAAGCTGAGTCACCCTGAGCACTCACTTTCTCTTGGTCCATGGTGAAGGGAATCTCCTGGCCAGCTCTAGGGAAATGCTTACTCTAGAGCTGCAACACTGGGAGAGAGGAATTTGGTCAAGGAGGGAATTACTTTCCTTCTACCTTTTGTCCTGGTGGGCTCCATCCAACTCTACTGCAATGGGCTGACCATTCACAGCTCTTCATAATTTATTAAACCTTTACTGAATATTTTAATAAGCATAACCACAGCTGAACAAGGAAAAAGCTTGGTAGGCATTTGTCAAGCATCTAATGTTGGGATATGTGAGCTTGGAGTGGGGCTCTGGACAGGGACTGGAAGGAGACTGCAGAAGATGACAGCAGTCAGTCATGTCTGGATTTCATGGGCTGAGGAAGCTCATGGCTGCAGGTCCATGGTGCTCTCAAGGGTTTGCTGATCTCTGAAGCCAAAAGCAATGCCTAAGTTTTAAGGAAAGTTCTTTTTCCTTCATCTTCCCATCTCTTTCCCTTCCCCGCTTCACACTGTTAATCACACTGGCAGGATGCCCTCCAGGCTGAGACTGTTCTGAGAGCAGGGTGAGAGGAGGATGCTGAGAAGGAACAGCAGGCTGTACATTTTTCTTCTTTAGCATGATTTAGCCATGATTAATGCACATGGAAAATAATCAGCGCATTCAGCCTAATTCTGCAGAATTATTGAAGGGATGATAACAAGGGGAGAGGAGATATTTTGCTGCTTTTAATATATCTTTAGGAAGGAGGACAGGTGTTGTGTGAATCTGGTTAGGTGACATCAGCATCTCATATTAAGGCAGGGAGCAAAATTTGTCACTGTTTTTCTTCTTCTTCTTTTTTTTTTTCTGCAAAAGGCATTGCTAGCCTGAGCTTTGGAGATCTCCTGTTACTTCCCAAAACCAGGTCAAAAGAAGCTCATTCATCATTTAAACAACACAGTCTGTATTAAAGGGAAGAGGGATTGTAAATGGGGAATCATTGGAAAATGGGATTATTATGCCTTACTCTGAGCTAGTGATCACCTCAGCCTTTCACCCCTCCTTTCTGTGCTGCCAGTGGGGTTGGGTACAGCAAATTGCTCCTGGTTCCTGGGGAAAATGCACCCTGCAGGAGTTGAGTCAGGCAGACAGCTGGGACCTGAGCACATCACTACAACGTGGTGCTTGTCTTCCTTACACACATCACATCAAAGCTTTTGTCTTTCAAGCTAGGTCAGATTTAGCTACTTCTAGTTTGCTTACTGCCATGATCTCTATTTATTCCATTAGGAAAACATCTTGTTTTATAAGCCTGAGGTCTTGTAAAGCTTTCTTCCCCTCATGTGTTAAAACAAAATAATAAGACCTTGGTTTACTGGAGAGATTTTAATATTTCTCCAGATTTTATAATGCACTAAATAATACACAAAAATTATTCATATGAAAAATATTAGAAAGGCCTATTTTGTGGTTTTAATTGCATTCCTTTCTGGCCCAGGTAAGCGTGTCAGCTACTTCTTTTAATTGTGTTTTTTTGTGACTTTGAATTTACATTTTATGTATTTTCCATTTTCTTGTAATTCCCATTTACCAACACAAAATTAACACTTCTTGTCCCCGTTGAGCTCCCTGCTATTGATTTTTCCTTTAGTTTTCTAATTTTGCAAACTTTGATTAGGGTTTTTTTTTCCTCTGTAGGTTTCTATAGGTGTCTGTGCCTGTTCAGAGGGATTATTGCCCATAAGAGCCTAATTTCAGAGTCCAAAGACAGATGATTTAAGACAGAGCTAGGAGTTGTGATCTCTGAGCCAAACTGCAAAGAACAATTGGATGCCATGGCATTTAACAATCAGGCTCTTGGGTGTTGCCTCACCACAGATGAAGGCAAGGCTGAAGGTGCCTCCTGCTTTGTGTGGGTGTCTTGCTGCCTTCTGGGGACATTGGAAGCAGTGGATGCCTGAGGCTGCAGTGCATGGCAAAGCCTTGGGATTGGGATGTCCAGGGAATACCCTCACTGCCTTCCTGCCTGCCTCGGTGCTGGTGGTGCCTCCTGGGGACTGCAGGCACATAGCTGGGGACTGGGAGTGGCACTGGTGTTGATGTGAGGATGTGGCAGCCCCGAGGGGCTGCGGCACAATGCAAACCCTGCTGGGGTTTGGTTCCTGGGGCAGCCTGACCTCATTAGATCAGCTTGTCACATCATGGTTAGGTTCATTCTTTCAGATGCTCTGCAACAATCCCTTTTTAGTAAGGGAAGGGGCTTTGCCTTTGCATCCTTTCAAATCAGGGTGCCCAGGCTTGGGTGGATGGAGAGTGGCACCCTCTGCAAGAGACATGGGTGTTCTGCCCAGGCAGGTGGGGAGCAGAGCGAGGGGACAGAGGTGTCCAGGTGAGCCTGAGCGATTTGGTGCACACAGCCAGGTCCTGGGTGTGCAGCTCTGTGCTGTGTACCAGGCCACCAGAGCCTTTGGAGAGGTACAGGGCAGGAGCTGTATTCCACTGACAGTTTGGAAGTTGGCTGAATGTTTCTCTCTTCTCAGATCAGCGTCAGGATTATGCTGTGGGTTTAGAGATTGGAATGGAGATTATAGCTGATAATTTCAAGCTTTAGGAGGTAAGAGCTAAAGTTATGCTGGCCAAGCCTGAATAGTCTGGCATAAGTGAGGACAATCCCATGGGTTCTGCCATGTGATGAGACTTCCTCAGAAGGTCCAAAATGCTCAACAGCTCAGGGAAGAGCAGACAGATGTTGCCAGGGGCTCAATATTTGGAGTTATTTTGCCCAGGTGAACAGCAGTGATCTACCAGGTGGCCTAAATGGAGTGGCCCAGTGCTCCTTGCTGCTGAAGTATCCAGCCAGCAGTGGGTGCATTTCCATGAGTCTGGGAAAAGACTGGAGAGAGATGTGGTCTCCTGATGCAGTCTTTGGGCCTTGACTCAGAAGAACAAGCACGAAGTTGTTCATGCAGATGCTTTTCAAATGAGTGAATGCCAATTGCCTCTGCAGGGCATGTTGGTCTGATATTTAGAGGGAGATTTGCTTTTGACTTGTGTAACCTGCCCTTGCATAGAAAACCTGCTGGGGTTTTTTTTTCTCTCTTTCATGATAGCCACAAGAGCCTGTGGTGGTCACAAGATCCCTTCAGCAACATCCTGACTCAAGCAGCTTGTTGTGTTGTTTGTAAAAGTCCAATTTTCTTTTTGAGGAAAATCAATACAGCTCATTACTTAGCCGAGAAAAGATCCCTGTGTCAGTTCCTCTGGAAGGCAGGCCTTGAGCAGGCTCAGCCACTGTTTGTAAGCCAGACAACAGGCTGATAGCCTTTGTCTTAAATTATCTGATCCAAACTGAAACTGCCCCACTGAGAAGACCGATCAGCTTCCCGCAGACCACCAAAGAGCTGCTCAACAAGTGAATACCACCAGCCTTGGGCAAAATACGCACTGGAAAAGAAAGTAACAGCACAGAAGACACTTTTTTACACCTGCTGTGATGACTGTAAGTTCTCATGCTGCTTCTTCATTATATCCTTTCTTCTAGGCTCTGGCTACATCATCAGGTCTTTTCGTTTCAGTGCTAAGATGCAAGATGTAGTGCTACAAGGCTGACAGATAGCCCAGAATTCTTTGTTGAGCCTATTTTGAGTGGTGAGATGGAAGTCAGGTGCTTGGCCCAAACTTATGATGGGTTCAAGACATTTATGTAAGCACACAAGACATTTTAAAGTAGCTTTGGAATCTGAGAGGGGTTGAGGCAGTTGGGTAGACAGTGCCCTTGCCTACCGTGTGTTTGTGTGTGCGTATGGCTTTGGGGACCACGTTGTTGGTCACTGTGTTTATGCAGGATCTGGACTGAGGGCATCCTCACCTACATTCCCTAGTAAATCCATGCTTTGACTGCTCATATGAATGTACAGCCAGTGAAAATTGTTCCTTGCTGCAGCCCAGCTTCAGGATCAAAGACTATGACCCCTTCTCAGAAGTTTGCTAGTTTAGAAAGTTAAAGAATTGATCCTGTGTGAGATGGAGAATGCAGAGAAAAAATGCACATTGTGGCTGCTGAGCAATAGAATTGGGGGCTAAATAGTCATGTTTTTATGGTTTTGGTTTGAGATCTTAAGGAAGAGAATGAATGAACAGAAAGTTAGCAGAGACATTTCACTGCAGTAAGTTCAGTGACAAGGTCAGTGAGATGAGAGGACCAATTGTGCATGAAGAAATACTGAGAAGGCAACCTATGGGCTGGGGTACACACTCAGCTAACCAGGAAGAGTTATAAATAAGGATCCTAAGCTGGTAAGTTCTGTTAAACAAATTCCCTCTCTTGGCTATTCACAGGCTGCTTCAAAACCAGAGTGGATAGTAAAAAGAAGAGTGCAGTTTATTTTAAGGGAGAGATCAGCCAAGAAATCTGTCTTCTCTCTCCAGTTCACCTTTGTGGTGGTTGCTCTCGAGAGAAGATTTTGGATGCATGGAATGCTGCTGAGCTTGGCCCTGCCCATCTCTTGTCCATTAGGCAGTGAGGGGCAGCTTCTGCCCTCAGACCCTGGGGTGAGCAGGATGCTCAGGCTGGGGGAATGTGTCCCAGCAGCAAGCAGTGGGGCAGTCCTTGCAATAGCATTTTGTAGTGCATTGACCTCTTGACCAGCTCCTGTCTGCACATGTGTACCACCAGGTCAGGAAAACAAAAATTGAAAGGGATTTGCATCCTTGTCCCCACATGCTGCCCTAAAAACCTCTCTTGTTTTGGCATCCATCACTGTTTCCACTTTTCCCCTGTACCAAGACCTTGATCTCATGAGCTGTCTTTATGAATTTATTCCAGATTCTAGATAATTTCAGGTTGTAGAGACTGTGAACAGATGACATTGCTTATATTACCAGGCTCCTCCGGTGTTTGATGATGGCTATGATTGCAGTACATATAACATTATTATTTGACTGCAATTACAATAGCATGGGTGGTGTTATGCCTGACTAGCTGATTAATCATCTGGAGCAGTGAGTAAATCTCCCCCTCTTTTGCAATAATTAATATGTGCAGCTGGATTGCAGTTGGCTGAGCGAGTGTGGAAGTGATCAAGGCAAACAGGGAGGTGTTTGGCAGCTTTAGGCTGTGGGAAAGGATGAGCACATGGAGCTCTTGGGGCAATTATTCCCTTTGCGATGTAAACTGCAGATCAAGCCAGCTCTGATCCACCTCAGGGAGCTGCATTTCTGTGCTAGCTGGCCAAAGTGCTACAGACATGTTGGTCTAGAGTTATAAGATCTGGCTTTGAGGGTGGGACCATTTGAGACTGTAGGATGAAAAGCTCTTTCCTCCTTGCAGGGGTCTGAGAACCCTTTGCCAGTGTGTTTGTTGCTACCCAGGAGTGGAGAGAGAAATTCATTACTGGAACTGAATTAAATACCTGCTGTGCTGGGGACCTGCCATGATGGCTTGGGGCCACTGCTGTCTCCAAGCAGGTGCAGTGGCTTTCTGGTTCTCCCTGCAGTCTGGGTCACATACATTCAGTCAATGCAGTACAGATTGTCTAAAAGTACCTCATGGTTTTGCTTGTAGGCATTTACAATTCAAATCAAGAGACATCGCAGCCTCTCTCTTCCTCCTATGTTGATTTTCTTTGCTCTCCTGATACAGCAGAGATCAAGTTGAAATATTAAATGTCCTCCACAATGCAATTACATATGGCTGGTTGCAATCAATTCCCTCTGCCTCATGTAGTTTGCTACTGTTTTCCCCTTTCCTTCCCTTCCTGTAAAAGACATGAAGCTTTAATTTGACAAAAGATAAAGACTTTGATTTCCACCTCTCCCTAAGGAGAACTGAGCTCCCAAATCTCAGTTTTCATAGAGTAAATTAAAGGTGATGGAGGCAAGAAGACTGAATGGAAGCACAACCCTGAAGCTCAGTGGACACCGCAGGACAGGGAAGAGAGGACAGATGCTGATGCCTGCTACAGTGATGGTAAACCACTTGGTAAAAGCAGTGAATCAGCAGCTCTGAACATCTTTGCCAGAGACATGGTTTATCCCTGCAGGACACAGCTGTGCTTCCATCCCTGTCAACCTCTGGTTATATTGAGCTGAGCATTTCATCACCAAGGGCTGAGCCCCTGCGAGTGGGTGTTCACACACCATCAGGCAGGAGTGGGAGAAGCCCCAGGGCACAGCAGGAGTGAGGCACCAAACATCCCCCCATCCATGGTCCCTCCTCCAATGCCCTGCCCAGGAGCCCTTCTGCCACTCCTGAGGCACAGGTGTACTGAGACCACAACACATTCCTTCAAAAATCAATCAGACCCTTCTCTACACTTTGGTCTTTGCCTCACCTGTCTGAGCCTTACACATTGTTCTGTTTGTGGCTGCTCTCAGTGCTGGTGTGGCTTTGTTTATGATACAGTCATTTTTTACTTTCTGACTGCTAATATCTCCTGTTTTACATTCTTTCCACATCAATCTAGGAGACCAGAGATAACTGAGATGAAAAGGAGTCAATTATGTGGTGCCTGGGATACTCATAGTCTGGACTTTATGACCCAGGAAGTTTCTCTATGCACCATGCTCCCAATTTGTTGGATTTGGTTTTTTTCTTCATTAATATAAACAAATAACATATCCTGGATAATCTGTAGTCAACAGCACTTGCTTTATTGGCAGTAATGGACTTGGAAGCTACTATATCTCTGTGAATTTTAATTTATATAAATACATTATTTTTTTTTTCCATCGGCTAGGAATTTTTTTTTCATTTGATGTTTTTCTTTTTTTTTTTTCACTTCATCATCAAATTGAAATTTTGCTGACACTAGATTCTTGGATAACTTCTGAAATTAACCCAAACTAGGGTTTTTCCATTGTTTTCCATTTATGCGTTGGTGTTTTCCAAAGCTTTCTTTCCCACTTCATCCTTGACTGGCATGCTACCATGGACATAGGAGAGGATTTGGGTCAGCATCGAGTCCCTGGGAACTCTCTGCAGGTGGCTGCTGGGAATGTCAGACTAATGATGCAATAGATTAAATTCACCAATGATGTATTGCTTTTGTCTTCAGGGAGGTCTTCACCATGGACAAATATCTCCCATTAGTGTGACTGCAATGCTCGTCTTCCCTTCTGAACAGATTTCTGTCTAACACAGCAAGCAGCCAAGCAGTAATGACTGTGCTTAGGTGACTTCCAAATTTTTATTAATTTGTAAAAAAAGGATAAGCAGAAATGTATAAATTTCAGTGTGAGAATGCAGTGAGAAGAAGAAGGTTTGAATTAAAGTCACCATGCTTTTTGATCCAGTCTTTGGATTTTAGGTGTGGGGACTTTGTAAGGGAAGAATGTACCTCATCACAAAGTACCAGAAAACAGTTCTTTCGAAATTTTGTTTCCAGACACTGAACCCCATTGAAATATCCCATATATCATGCAGTATAACACTATATTTTATATCATTTCCGTACCAGACGAGATTACAAACAAGCATTCTTCCCTCTCTTATATTTGACAGCAGACTGTTTATTATTTGTTCTTTATAATTTTTTACCTGGCAGAGGGTTCATTTTGAATTTCTCTCCCTGTGTTGAGTTTCCATGTGTCTCTGCCCAGGCCTGGCAGGGGTGGGAACCACTCCTGGACCTGGAGAAAGCACCTCACTTTCCTCCTCGAGGCTGCTCCTTTGGCAGCCGCCCTTCCCAGGGGACACTCAGAGCACTGGTGAGGGAGAGCTGCTTGCAGATGTGAGCCTGCAGGCTCCAGGGCTGTTACCCAGCAGACTTCACCAGAAGGAAAAATTACTGAAGAAAAGAAATATAAATAATGCAAACACAGGACACAACAGAAGGAGTAGCCTTAAGTATCTTAAATTAGGGGAACTGAAAGCCATCTCGCTGCACCATGACATCTTAAGCGAAGTCATTATAATTAATCTTCTTTTAATATAGAATAATAGTCTAAGAAAATGCAACACAAGCCATACTTCTCCTGCTAACATGTATCCAGGAGACAGAGTGGATTTAAAGTAAAGTGATCTTTGTAAAATGGTAGAAATAAATTCCTGAAAGCAGCCCTTGATCAATATGGGGAGTGGCAGGTAAAAGCAGTACAAATACCTTCTCTAAAAGCATTGGATATAGTAATTCTCACAGGCACCAGGAAGCTGTTTGCTGATCAGATACACCATAAGCTTCACTAGCCTGTAAAAAAAAAAAAAAAGAAAGGAAAAAAAAAAGCAGGAAAAAGAGAAAAACTCTGACCATGTGGTCAGAAAGCAACAAAGATGTATGCTGGGATTCTCTGGGATAGGGGAAAGCCATGGCCAAGGCTGACTCATTCCTGAATGACCAGAGCTGAGTGGCACCAGGGAGGCTGTTTGGTTTCATGATGAAAGTGGCTGTGTGGCTGTGGCAGCTACCCCAGGCCAGCGTGGAGGGCAGCTTGGCAGTGTGGGAGTGTTGAGCAGGTGTAGAAGAGCCAAAGTTCTCCTTTGGGCACCTTCAAGGCAGCTCTCTCCTGCTGACAGTAGGTACAGTAAGTAGAGGAGGGTGTTTGCAGGGGACTCTGCCATTCCCCTTGGCAGGCAGGAGATCAGGATTAGCACAGTTCTGCTAAGCCAGTCCCAGAAAGGCCAGGTGTCCTCCTTGAAGGCTGGAGGAAATCTCTCTCCAGCACACTTGGCCATAACCAAAGGAGCAGAAAATGGCAATGGCTTGTACTTCAACTGAAGCCTACCCACCAGGTATTAAACAGACTTCTGGGAGAATCCATGCACAATTCCCAAGTGTCACTAGTCCTGTAGGAGCAGCAGCTCCTGTACATAACCTTGATCACCAGTTTTTACACTCACCCACTGAACAGATCGCAGAGATTATATGATACTCCTAGTTAGAGGTGGTGTTGTGTTCATCGTAGCCTATGCTTTATTCTGGTTGTGTTATAAATTCTGTCTTCCACAGAGGTAAGTACAAATCAAGAAGTACACAGAAGTGCTGAAGTACAAGCCCTGTCTCACCAGTTTTACAGACTAACAGTACCCTCAGATGGGGTAAGATCATCTCCTTGATGCCTACTGCTCACTAAGCTGCTTTTTTCTCCAGTCTAACATTAAAGATCCTGCCATTTATCCATGCAAACTCTGGCACCTGTAGGACCCTCTCTATGCTGATTCAGCTCACTAATCTGGCAGAAAAAAATAATGCAGTAGAAAAGCAGTAGATGGTTTATGCTGAGTTAATGAGTTGAACTCACCCCGGCTTTGTTTGCGTAGTTAAGCTGGAAATCTCCTTCCTCAGTGAGATGGTGCTAATTCTCATCTCCAGTTTTAGCTCATCTCCTGCATCATTCTCTTCTAGATTTTCTTTTGATGCAGGTAAGTAACCTGAAAAGTGGAATGTATACCTTTTGCCCCCCTCTGCCTGGAAATATATTTTTTTGTCACTGCAGGTGGAGCCTGGACATAACATTTCCTCCCCAGAAACACATCGTGCTGAGCTTCAAGGATACAAACTGCTTGACAAGTGGAAAAAAATGCACAGCACAGTAAGTGTTGGGAAGGACAAAACAGTGGTTAAATAATGAAAACAATTTTTTGTGCATCTGATAGCCTGACTGTCAGGCTGGGCACCAGAGTGTTGTTTGTTTTTCCTTAGATTTGTATCTTCCAGAGCTGGTTCATTAATTTTTTTGTTAAGCAGCTATCTGTCAATGCACTGTGTTTTAATTATGCTTCCTGCATGAGTGCTGGTCTGATCTAATGATGCAGGGAAAAGCCTTCCCTGTAGGACATATCCTCTACTCCAGCCTCTGGGCTGCCCCAGCTTTGTTGCAGGGCTTAGTCCCTGTGCAGGGATCAGGACCTGGTGTGCTCAAGCAGGACCCAGGCAGGGAAATATCTCTGTCAGTGCACAGCTCCTACTGCTTTTTTAGGAGTATCTTGAGAGTATGGAAAAAGAGACTGGGGTTTGATGCTGACTGCTGGGCTGTGGAAATGTTCCTGCCAGCAGTTGCTTTCTCTTTTTTCAACTCTCACCTGTACATCCTCTCTGCTACCAAACCTTTCTCTGCCTTCTATCTGAAGCCCCTCTAAAAACTCTCACACAATTATTTATCTCTATTCTCATATTCAACCTCCATCTCTCTGCAGAGATGCCTGGAGCAAACTGCTTCTCCTGGACTGCAGCTCATGAACTCACCTACAATCTGATTCAAGTGCAGTCATTAAAGGGCAGTGCTGCTCCATTGTCTTGAGTTATATCTATATTGCACAATGTAGTGGAGATTTATCAAACTAACCATAATTAATTTAGTCAGCACAATAAGCAGTTTAGCCAGGCTGCCATGGGGCTGCTAAAGGGCTCATTTACCCCTCTAGAAGATCAGCAGAGACAAATCTTAAAATGGTAGGTGCAATGAATATGTTCATCCAAAACTCAAGCTGAGCTACACTTTCCAGAAGAAACCAAAGTCTATCATGAATAAATCCATAATTCCATAGATTTATTAATATTTTACCGAACAACCTCCATAGATTTATTCATATTTTATATCCATAGATTTTACTCGTGGAGTGGGGAAAAAAGGAAAAAATGTGAAGGCTCTTGTTTCTTAATTCTGATTTTACTAATCCCAGTGCTAAAAGGATAATTTGCATCTGTGTTAATCAGAGGGTCTCTTTGCTGTGGGCACAGAGGTGTAAGAGAGCCCCTGGCAGTGAGTGTGTCCAGTCTGATGCTGGAAATAGGAATCTCACTTTTAAGTTTGGGGACACCTGAGGTAGCTTTACCCAAGGAAAAGCACAGTGTGTGAGAAGCACTGAGCAGCACAGGAGTCAGCACACGACCAGTTTGTGGGAGGAACTGTGTGTGCTCGTGACTGCAAACGAAGTAAGCCCTGTTCAAACACCCAAGAGGTGCTTGGGATGAAGGATAACCCAGCAGTCAGGTGTTCTCTGCAGTGAAGGCTCTCCTTCCTATCCCATTTGATTAGTATGCTCCGTGGTTCCCCCATCTGTCATAGTCTGCATTAGACATGAAGGGATGAAATCATCCTTATCATTTCCGCTCCCAGCCTAGGTGAGAACTGTTTGTCCTTTGGTTGATTGAAACCTGCTGTGGTTGTTTTCAGGATTCACTAATACCAGGATTAATCTGAAGCTGCTGTACAAAGAGTGCATTCTGGCACCTCTGACAATAGACTTACTGTGACACTGGTCTCAGCTGGTGTGGCATCCAGGCTTGAGTACTGTGTGGTAGAACTGCACCCCTGTGCATCATCCTCTCATCAGATGAAACAGTGGCTTGTCCTTACTTAAATTGTCCTCGAAGAAAGGAAAGCTGGAGCACTGAGCCTCTTATGGGTCAGCTTGCAATGAGCATTCATGAATTTTAGAAAAGTCTTTCATGAGACCAGAAGGGTCGGGAAGGAGGGAACCACAAAGCAGAAGACTGATTTGCTGCAGCCTGAAAAGCTGAAAGAAGAACAGAAATACCAAATACAGCAAGTCTCCTTGGCTAGGCAGAGGGGTGTCATGAGAAGGAGACAACACAACTTTCTTCCAAACACATAAAAATGAGCATGATGAAAGCAGGAGATAAAGGACCATAGGGTGATGCTGGTAGAGCCTATTCCACCCTTGGGCAGTGGCACAGACTATGTTTGGTCGTGAAATGTGGGGACGTCACCACATTCCAAGTGCTGAGTGCAATCAGGGATGCAGTAGATCTCTTGCTAGGATGTGTGCATGGGGAAATGTTCTCCAGAGATGGAGGGATTTTGATGGAAAAATTCCTTCTTGTCCCATGGATTGTGCCAAGGAAAACAGCACTGGGGCAAGACAGTCTCACAGCAGGAAGAAATAAGTCCATGAATGAGTCCACTGTAGCACCATAATGGGCATGAATGTGTGCTGGCCCTTTGCACAAGGGAGAGCTGGAAAAGGCTTTGGGCAGAGCCCTGCCCTGTGGCTGACTGGTGTTCATCCCAGAATAGAAGATGGAGAAAGCAGTAATGGCAGAAATGCCAGGCTTGGCAGTACTGGCGGAGAGAAGGGAAAGGAAGGGAGGGTGGAGTGGCCAAAAAAAGGCAAGGAGTCACATAAGTAAAATACCTTTTAAAGAAAGTCTCACATCAATCCCTGTGTTACTGAACCAAGACAGTCTCAAGTGAGAAAGTCATTAGAGTTCATTACCCCTGGCAACCTATGGCCATTAATTCTCTCTGGCAGCAATGCCTAAGGTTGGAAGAATATCCAGGCTATGGCTCTGAGTGCTGGAATGCAGAGACACAGCAGGGCACAAATACTTTTCTTACAGGAAGTTGAAGAAGATAAAAATGGTGCCATGGGGAAAAGAACAGTTAAGTGAGCAAGGGGAACCACAAATCACTGACAGATATTTCTTCTTCTGGCACCAAAGTTCAGTGATCCACAGGAAGGAACACGTCTTCTGAGGATGACAGACACGCTCCATCTATTGTTTCATATCTCTTTAGTTTTCCTATGTTGTCACATGATTTCTCAGTCATAAAGCTCCTTATTAGCTTGGTCTTTAAATGGTACAGGAAGGAAACCAACCTAACTCAACACTCCTTCCTATACTGAAATGGCCTGAGAATTGCTGAGTCTGATTTAAATCAAAAAGTCTCTAAACTTTTCCTCACTACTGCAAAGCAGGATGGTGGTTCTTACATAACAGCCTGGAAAGGGGATTTCTCACCAGGTTTTCTATGTCTTTGTTTTCAGGACCATTCTGGCTCTCTTCCTGGGAAAAATAATTATCCTGGCACACACAGCTATCAAGCCCTGCCTTTCAGACACTTTTACCCCCTAGAAGTACTGTGTACCTTGTAGTTAAGGGTTTTCAAGCCAAATCAGAAGTCATAATCTAGATTCCAATAACAAAGGATCTTCAAAGGGAATGCCTGATCTTTCCCTCTGATACTCATGGAAATCCACTTAAGGCCCCCCCTGCTACTCTCAGCTCTGGTTATGGAGGCTGAGAGAGAGGAATGTTCCCTCACAGAGGGTACCCGTCAGCCCCTCTTGATCAAAGCCTGGATCAAAGCCTGGCAGCTGCTATCCATCCAAGAGCACACAAATAAGTGCACAGGTGGAGAAATGAGGATCTGAAACTTGCCCTTGGGTAGGCAGCCTTCTGTATCAATATTGTGAGCATTCTCAGCTGTTAAGTAAAAACTGAGAAGATAAATCTCAAATATAAGAAATTAAAATCAATAAACTCACCGAGTCCTCCATGTCACAGTTCAGACTCATAAAGAGATACAGCCACTAAATCCCCACAGTGCTCCTCTTTCACTATTGCACACATTAAGAAAACGGAGGAAAGAGTTATATGAAACATTTTTCTGGGTATAGGAATCAGTTATCTTAATGATGCAATATCAAAAGGAAATATTGTCTCATTTAGACATCTACCAGCTACAGTCACTACAATGCTCCCAAAAGAATGGTAATTATTCTCGCAGATGCCCAGAAATTAAGAATTATACTTTCACTATGTTTAATATCCTAGCTGTGCTTTCAAGGATCATCTGTCTTAGTAAAGCTTTGGGGATCTAATTCAATTGCTTTTTGCCTGTCATTGCTTATTTATAAAACACGTAGCTTTCTGGTGATACTGTGTTCCAGTGGATCTCCCAGAAGCTGGAACAGCAGATGAACAAGACAGATGTGATCTGCTCACTGTGCCTCTAGGACTGCATCCTGTCCTCAGCTGTCTCGTTTTGCTAAACAAAGGACGTACCTAAAAAATGCATCAGCCTCGAGCTGATCACACCACACGGTAGGGCAGAGACATAGCCACCTTTTGGTACTTTGTGCTGATTGTTCTGCTAAAACCAACAGCCAGCTGGTCATTTTTCACCTCAGCTAACAACATCTGCAAGGTGTGAGACATTTGCTTACCTGTGTGCAGACAAAGAGTAATTTCTAATGGATTATTTACAAGATCACACTGTTATGGAACAGCTTTACCAGGAGCCCCGGAGTGACACCAAAATTGATAAGCTCTGCAGAGACAGCTGAAATGCAGCCATTCCTCTAGACAGACACTGTAGGGCTTGGGGATGTCACATGCCTGTGCTAATGATAAAGACAAAATATTAGTGTAATGTTAGAGGATGAGAAAAAAAGTAATCTATATAAAACTTCCCAACCAAATCTCTGAGACGTGCTGGCCACTGTGCTTTTTTGAGGGTTTTTAGCAGCTCATCCAGTTTGTGTTCCAGGCCATAAGTGCTCAGCTTGAATTTTTTTCACTCCTGATATGCCTAAATTTAATGATATGTTTAAGTGCTTTCAGGTTGGAAATGTTAACGTATAGGCAGCATCAAATTTCAGGCTAACAAATGCATGTAGAGTTTTATCATCTTCCTATAGGAAATAACTGGCAGAGCCTTCTAGCCTTGAGAGTCATCTCTCTCAATAGTCTAGAGTATATTGTTCAGATTAGCAAACCACAAGATGGATTTCTTTCCAAACATCTGATGCCATGTGAATTATTTTCTTAATCAAAACAAATAAGCAGGAAGCACATATTTTACCATTGTTGCTGTAATAACTATGAATTATTGCATATTTTACTTGACTGCTCTTGTGGTTTGTACAGTTCTAGGAAATACATGAAGAAATCATTCTGAAGATGGCTTTAATGTGATGCTATAGAAGTTTGGATTCAGCTGACTACCAGATGCTGAGTCATAAAGAGAGAGATGTTTCAGAAGTAATGGATTATGGATAGAGGTTTTAGGATTCAGTATTTACCCTTATTCAAAATCACTAGTTTATATCACCAACAATTCTTGCTTGTCCAACATCACTGTTGGTTCTAATTTCTGGTCAATGTGGGGGAGCCTCTGACCCTGTCAGAGCAACAGCATCAGCTGGTGCAGGTCATAGGGCAGGAGAGAGAGGCTGAAAAACCAGCCAGTGCATATAGAGTCTGGAGAGTGAATAAGGGAAAAAATGGTCAGTTTGCTAACATTTATTGATTAAATCCTGCCCAGGCTCCTCACGGAGCACAGCTGTCTGCTATTAAAGTAAAAAGCCAGCACTGAGCAACAGCAGAACTGTGCAGGGGGAAAGTGCAGCTGTAAGGCTCCAACAAATCTGGTGGTAAATGTGCATGTCAAGGCACGGAGCCCTGGGCTCTCCCAGGTGCTCCCGGGGTTCTCAGCTTGGTCTTTGCCACTGAGCTGTGCCTGCCCTTCTCCAGGGAAGCAGCTGCTGTAAGGATGGATGGAGTGTTTGGCTCCTCCTGCAGTTAGTGCAGGATTCAAACCGTGCCACTGCCTGGCTGGGTTCCCCTCACGCTCTCCATACAGGCACACAAACAAAACGAAAACGACGGCAAAACACAAGATGGGAAGTGCAGCTGTCGGGAGTTTCTTGGTTCACACAAGGAAAATGGAGAGTAGCCAAGAGAACTGAGAGAAGGAGGGCAAATCCCTGATAAAGAAAACCAAAGTACAGAGAAATACTAAAAGCAGGAGGCCTTTTAAGGCTTGAGAAAGTGTAAGGAAAAGAGAACGGTGTGGAGGCAGAGGAAGCAAAAAGAGAGAGAAATATGAGAGAGAAGCTGTGGAATTGTAGATGCTGCAGGATCACAGACCAGATGCTTGTGTGCTAACTGTGCTTGGTTTATAATAAGCAACAAACCTCAGCATCTGCATTCAGATGAGCTAAGAACACATTCCATGGATTCCACAGCACTTGTTAGGGAATGTTGTTTTCCTACTGAGATTTTAGTGACAGTTAGGAAATGAGCTAGTGGTCTCTGTCTCCATCTTCTAACAGAAGTGAATTGTTGCAAAACCAGAAGTCCTTAAATTCCCAGCTGATCTGCTCAATCTCTGTTTTAATTTCTGCTGGAGAGTTGTAAAACCAAGCCCTCAGAGTAAAGTGAGAGTGAATCTGTGTGAGGCCAGTAGCTGTGGGCAACTAGAGGGATAGGAAGGAGAAAATCACTAACTGTGGGCATGTGCAAAGGGAATAATTTACAGCCACGAAGAGTTATAGTGGCCTCTAAAATATGTATCTGACAAAAAGCCTACTTAGGACAAAAGGCCTTTGCTAGTTCTGGAACAAAGCAGCAATTGGAGTTCAGAGATACCTGCGAGCAGGTGTCTCTTGCTGTGCTTCCATATGCAGCAAACACACAAAGGGAAAAAAGACTGGGGGAGCTGCAATTATCATTGCTCTGTGAGGCTGCTGAAGCTGCATTCCTGAAAGAATAAAGGTGCAGGAGAAGTCAAGAGTGAAAGAGAAGCAGTCTGTCTTGAGCAAGAGGATGAAGAGCTGACTTGCAGGGAGCCCCTTGGTGTGGGGCTGGACCCACCTGGTCCTTGACTGCCAGGCTGAACCTGAAGACCTGTCAGCTGACCAGCCTGGGATTAGTACCACCAGGGACAGATCACAGACAGGAATTCCTCAGGTTTACCCACCTGCTTGTCTTAGGCTGTGGATAAGCCTTTGGGAGATTGCTCAGTATGCCTTTTTATCCCAAAATGTCTCACCTAACAGAGAGAGTCTCACAGGCTAAAGCAGATGGCAACATTATTAGGGAAAAAACAGGGAGATTTTGAAATGGGACTGGATTCCTGGTACTCCAAGATCAGTTTTGAGCAGTAAAATGTGTGCAAATCTGTCCTCTACAAGGTGGCCCACTTCTGCCCCTGCCATTTGCATGAGCATGAAAATTGGAACTCCCTATCTGCACTGAAATGTACCTGTGTCCTTCCTGCCCTCCCTCCCCTGAGTTCTCAGCCCCAGACGCCAAATTCTTTCAGTCACTTATCTGGCAGGTACATGAAATGCAGTGCTAGTTCAAGGACACGTACTAATAAAACAAACGTATCACAAAAGGCAACACCTGGTCAATATGCTTAACCTTTTCTGCAGCAGATAAGCTTGGAAGGAGTCGATGAAGCAACAGCTCCTGTTGTGTTTACAGAGGAGTTGCACATTACTGAGAGGGTCAGATGAAAAGGATTCATCCCTGGTCAGTCCTCTTCTGCTATTATTTCACTCCAGGGAAGTGCACTTTTATTCAACTGCTTGTGAAACCTGAGGTCTAAAGTGCAACAAATTGGCCATTGGCAGTCCCATTATGAGGCATAAGTGCATATTACCCATTTGATAGTTTGTGTGTAATTTGAGCCTTTCAGATTTCCCTTGGAAGCCTTAGCTTAGTTGACTATCATCACCTGAAGCAAAGTTGATGAAGTTCAGGGGAGTTTTGCTGTTGGATTGGCTGCTGTAAGGTGTTGTTGGGTCTGGAAGTGTATGTGCATTCAAGACAAAACTACCAGAGGCTGTGAAGGTCTGTTGGGGAAATGTCAAGGCTGTTGGTGACAGATTGTTGTGTTAGATGGAGTATTTCTCCAAACCAGTTTGGCTGTCAGCTAACATGATGACAGCATATGGCAGCTTCAGGAAGGGAAAAGCAAGACCTTTTCTGGGGACATAAGTACCTAAAATATATCCTTGGTCTATGGAGCTGAGATTGTGCATGCTACGACTCTCCTCACCTCAGAAATTCTGAGGACCCTGATCACCTTGGCATGAATTATTTTAAGGAACAGAATGACTGCTTAAAAACAAGAAAATGTGTCTGTGGTCCAAGATCCTTTCCAAGCATCTCATTGTTTCCTTCTTCACTGTGTTCTTTGCTGCCTCCCAATCACTGCAGATGGTCTCTAATTCCATTAGCTCTGCCTATGAGTGCTTAAACTGCCCACCAGCATCCTGTCACTAGGAACAAACTTCCCTAAGGTGAATTATTACACAATTATGGAAGTTTTGTAACCTTTTCTGAGGCGCTCAGTGCTGGTCACTCAGTGCAGACAGGGCTTTGATTGATAGGGACTAATGGCAGGGCAATGTGAAGGAGGATCTTTTCTTGCAGCTGTCTTGAATAGGAAAGCAGTAGTACTAAGTAGCTAGTACAGAAATAAAGCCACAGGTTTTGATTTTTATCTTAAAGGAACTGCAATTTAATATCAATTGGGATGTAGTTTATGAAGGTAAGGAAGAAATTGGAGAGAGCAATAGCATCTGAACAAGGCTGGAGCAAAGAGGCATTGGGAAAATTCTCTTTCCTGTTTTCTGGTGAACTTGTATCATGTCAGTCACTGACACCATAATTATAGATATGATGTGTGGAACTAATAGAAGGAAAAGGGGTTTCCTGTAGCATTAAATATGTTAAGGAATCCAAGAAGCATTTTGTGTCTTGCTACCTGTCTTTTTGATCCCAATACATCTGGTATTAAAACAGGTCATGGCTCTGCTTCACAAAGTGCTGTGCAAACATAGCAAAGCAGACTTTCAACTAAATTGTCATGGAAAATAAATTTAATGTCTCTCCTAGCTTTGTGATGCTTTTGACCTGGGACAGATTTCTCAAACTCTGTGAAGGAATGGTTTAGTGAGATGTGGGGAGAAGTGCAACAGATGGCAACCCATGGGGTTTTTTTTACCTTGTCAGAAACAAGTCAGAGAGTTCACTTCATTAGGAAAGGTAATTTCTGCTTGGGTTTTGAAGGACTTGAATACTTTGGGGATGCTGTAGAAAGATGGGTTGGTGGCTGACAGTGGTTTTGCTGTGGTGTGTATGTGGATGAGATTACCAATTCAGATAATTCTGGGTTCATTGACCATCAGTGGTGTTAATATTGACCAGTTTTAGCAGTGGGAAAAAGGGAGGGAAGGCCAGTGTTTAAAAAAACAAAAAAGAAAAATAATTGGAGATATAAACTAGCTACATGCAACTGATCCCTCTGTATGGTATCCCCTGTCATAAAAAGTATCACAAAGCTCTTTATGGATGTTGAGAGATTTATGAGAGGGAGTGAGTTGGAAACAGATCAGGAAGTTACAGATCGTGAAGTCTTGCTGAATTATTGGGGAATATAGTTCACATCTCTTGCTTTCCCAAAGCCCTTCGTGGAGTGACAAATGGCATGCTGCTGTTTCTTCTGCTAGAACCTGGTCTCTGTCAATTAAATGTGTAAAGAAAATCTGCAGGGACTCTGGTAACACTGGGCAGTGTCCAGACTTGCAGTTGAAGCAATGTACATACAAAAGAAGAGGGATGAATATCAATCAAGAATTCCTCCTGCCTGTTTTTAAATTACATTTCTGTGTATCAGATTCTCCTGGGTACAGCTAGTGTAGAAAACAATGTAGCCTTCATGTCACTTGGACAACAGCAGGATAGCACAAAGGGAATCTAGAGCCTGATATGCAGAAGAGATAAAGGACTAAAACACGTCCTTAAGTGCCACATCTACACATCTTCTAAATACTTCCAGGGATGGTGACTCCACCACTTCCCTGGGCAGCCTCCTCTAATGCCTGACAACCCTTTGGTGAAGAAGTTTTCTTAATATCCAGTTTAAACAGACAAGGTAATCTGTTCCATAGACTTCCCTGGGACTGAGGTCAGACTGACAGGTCTGTACTTCCCTGAATCCTTCTTCCAACCCTTCTTATAGATGGGCATCACATTTGCTAACTTCAAACTCACTCTGGACAGATAAAACAGAAAGGTAACAGCAAGCGTTCATGCAATATGGAAAGCAAAGTATTGCAATCTGGAAAGCAAAACAATAATAAAAAAAGGGATTAAAGTGATAATTTTTAGTTGACAGACTTTGTTTGTAAAGCTACAGTAATCTAATGGGGAACCTGAATTTCATGGAGAGAGTCTGTATGCCGCCCTGGGGTTACTGGGTTGAATAATTGTCAGAAAATGAAAATACAGCTGCATGTAGGATGGTAAAGCACATGGTCAGTCTCTGGCACCCCAATTTTTTTGAAATTGCTCCAATCCCACCAACATACTTCTGAGGGAAGCTTTGTCCTCATCCCTCTCTCCTGCAGGAGAGCAGGCTGGTATGTGTGAGTCAGACCAATTCTGGTAAGTCAGCTTGGATCAGATATGGGGCAGAAAAAAGCTGCTCCTCCTGGAGCACAGTGTTATCTGGTGGGTACAGCTACATTAAAGAGATATAGCCATTCTGGCCAGGAGATTTATTAACTCTTCATCTCCCCAGGCTGCATCTCACAGGGTTTGTACCAGGGCTGTGCTGGTTTCCCAGGCAGCCTGCTCATGAAAAGAAGCCAGGGCAGCTCTTCCCTCTCCTGAGGTAGAAAATGCCCTCTCTGAGTCTGACAGCCCAGGTTAATCCAGGAGGCAGCACATATGAAAAAGTTCTGTGGGCCTCTTTGCTCTATAGATGTGGAAACTTGTAAATGGCAGGTGTGGGCAAATGGGGTCATCAAGGTGAGATCTGGCTCAAAAGCTACCTCAGCATGAAGAGCACAGCCAAGGACAGAGCTTCTCTCTTGCTTGCCTTCCCATTTCTACCAGCTCTGAATCATGGGAGAAGCAGAACTTTTTGGTATTGGAGATATCCTACAAGCCATACCAAAATAAAAGTATATGAGGTGGTTAATACAGAATAAGCTTCAGCACAGCTGCAGACTCATCAATGATTTGTTCTTGGCTCTCATTTCATAGGCAGACCTTCAAAGTCAGCTTTGGTTTTTTTTTTTGACATAATTGCTGTAATAGTACCCATCAGCCTGTTAATGTAGAAATCTCAGGTATTTGGCATTCAGGTCAACATGTCATACATAGATACTCCCTATTTTTGCACTCTGCTTGTTAGTATAATGCTCAGGAATGGACTAATGTCATGTAAATCATTTCATCAGGGCAAGATTATTAGATCTGCTCACCCCCAAACTCACATTATTTTTAAAAGCCATATTTCTATTCATAGGAAGCAGAGAAGACTGCACATATAAAAGGCTGCCTCACACTCAATCAGCAGTTTTAAAAAAAGTAACCCTTTGGGAGGGTGTAACTTCATTTGTAATTTCTTTGTCTCCAGCTCAGTGGAGCATGAGAAAGACGCTTCCTCTCCCAAACCCAGCCAAGCACACAGGTTGAAGCTAACTTGGGGAAAAGCAGCACACAACAGCCTCACAGGCCTGGGTGCTGAACAGTGTGGCCATTTCTTGGTGTCCACATTAACAATCCAACCCCTACCAAGAGTTTAATATGTTAGTCAATGCTCATCTCAGTTAGGTTTATAGAGCTATGGAGATTTATAATTGGTTCATAAATTCTTTTCCCTAAGTCATTGTTAAGACTGTTATTGGTAAGAAATTATTTGGCTTTTCTGTTTCAGGCTTTTTCCACTAAATTCCTGTAATTTTTGGTTGCCTTTTACTTACATAATGAGGCTTTTTTTCTGCAGAATATCTTCCATTTTACTTCAAAAATATTTCCTTTTTTTGGCATAAACATTTGAGTGGAAGTTTTTTTCATTATTCTGGAAGAGACATCAATACCATTGCCTTTTTTATGCAAAGGAAAAATCAGTCAATGAAGAGGTCAAATGACTTATTTTGTTTTGTGTTGCAGTAGTGATGAGAGGTATATGCTGGCAGATGTGACCTTGGAGGCCAATGTTCTGGGCACCCTGGAGTCCCACAGGAGCAGAGGAGAAGGACCAAGCATGAGAGAACAGGCTGTCCTTTGGCCTTTGGGCTGTCTCAGGTCACAGGCTGCCCCATGCCTGCAATGTGCTGTGCACACGAAAAGATGCTTAAATACCCACGTCTCATACTGCACGGTAAGGTACCTTTGTACTGCCTTGATTTCTTCTGTGTGAGTGATAATCCTGCTCCAGAAAAATGCCTTGAAATTGAAATCACACTGGGAGGAGGCAAGAAGTTGGAAGAGTACAGTCACCTCTGTGTATCCCAATTAAATGTGCCTGCAGGATATTCTAAGGGAATACATAATATGTGCCCAGAGACAATAATGAGACATTTTATTATTATTATCATTTTTATTGTTATGGTCATTACCAGGTATTAGTTTATTTTACCTGTGAATTCTTGACTCAGTGAGTCCTTTTGGGATGCCTTTGTTCCTGTGTAGGTGTGTCCCTCAGCTCTGGACATGGTCCGAGGATTGCTGTTGGATTGTTCATATGTGGGAAGAGATCAGAAATGTGGAGAGTGGTGAACAAGAAATAAGAAGCTAAGGTAAACACTTCACTGCCTTTTGAAGGGTCCTAACTGAAAACTGGTGTGTAGGGTGAGGACTTTATCAAGGAGCAGATCATCATCATTATATTTCAGTCCAAAATATGGCAGCACCTCAGTGTTTTCAACTTCCATCAGCTGAACTGGTGATAAGATGATAGCTGACTATTCAAAGGGAATTGAAAGGCTTTTTTGAAGTATTTGGGACTGAAAACTTTGGCATGGTTTCCTTCTGATATGGACATGGGGTTATGGGGCTTCATAGCCTGCCTTATTTCAAGATTTGTTTAATACCCTCATAATTACATTAAACTGGCCAGGAAAAAGGCTGAAGTTGAGGATATGAAGACCTGCCCATTATGCACAATCCTGGATGGGAGCCTGATTTATTTTCATTCCACGTTTGCCTTGGTTTCATTGCATTTTTAATATACAGCAAAGGTATTTCTCTTTTAATATGTATATATATTTTAGATCTAATTCTAATTGTGTAAGGGGAAGTTTTATGGCACAGACATGTTATATTACTATCTCTATAACAGGAGTCCAGAACTGTTAATCAGAATGGTCCAAACAATGGTAGTTGTAGTGAGCAAAGGGTAGAAAATGGGGAAAGGACCAGACAGAGCAACAGCTGCCTCTCTGCTTCAGAGAGCTTGTCCCAAATATAAAGATCAAACAAAAATCTTCACATTCACTGTGATTTGATATAGGCTAAATTCACTTTAGGCTTAGATACCCATCAGATTGCATCAGCTTTTTCATCTCTGCTGCAACAGGAAACTTTGATTTCATTTCCAAGGGACTTGAGTTTGGGCTCCTTCTAAATTAAGTTGAGTATTAGGGCCATTGAAAACTGTGACTGAACTCTTCCATCCTTCTCCATTCAATTTCATGCCTCCAATTTCTGTGTTTCTAATGAAAGGGATGTTTACTACCAGGCATCTCACTTGAACAGATTTGGCAAGTTGCTGAGAAATGTGAGTTGGAAAACATTTGATATGAATGATTTTTTTTCTCCATCAAAAAGATCTTATGTCAAAAGTGAAGACAAGCCTCTGCTTTTGCTCTTCCTAATTACTGGATGTTAGACATTAAACATTGAACTGGAAATCCAATTACATGATTATTAATCAAATGCATTTTTTTCAACTTGGAGGAAAAAAGGCTAAGTGAAACATGAAAGTCCACTGGGAAATGCCACCAATTAAAGCAATTTAAAAAGGACATGGAATTCTTAATTTTTACACTTGGCTAGAAAGTTGATTGACTGGGCTTGACTCTCCTGGGAGTGGGTGTGCTGGGCAGTTTTTTATTTGCTTCTTGATATCAGATGCTTCTGTTTCCTTATGAAGAATAATTAATTTTCTTTGCAGGAAAATTTACTTATTGTGATATGGGTAGCTGATCAAGTTTAAGATGTTTGATCAGGTTAAGCGATGCCTGTCATTTAGCATTTCCACTCACGGGGAGAAGCACATATTCCCTCCACTCTTATTCTGCAGACAGACTTTCTGACAGCTGAAGTGTAGCCAGTAAATTTCTTTTCCATTAGTTGCAAATTGTACAACAATATACTAAAGTAATTACACCATAAATCTTCTTGCCTTGAAGTTAGGCTCTGCGGTACACACTCATAAAATAGTGCAGTAGCAAATAAAATCACTGCATCTGTGTATATTTGTCTTGCAATAATTTTTCTGAGGGTGGTCTATAACATTGACAAATGCGAATTAAGGAGGAACCGAAACAAATTCAGTGTTTCTTGGTTTGTATAAGAGAGGGGCTCTAATTCTTCAATAATTAGGGCTACCTTGGAGCTGCACATTGGTCAAAGCAAAGATTATTGCCAACAGTCTCCTCAGATGTGCATTAAGAACTGAATGTAATATTCCCTGGATCATCCAGGGTATGGTGAGTCTTGGTGAAGATCTGAGTTCAAGACAGTGTTCAAGCACCTTAGCAGTGTACCCAGTGTAGACAGAATACCTCTAGGATAAATATAACCATTGCATGGCTATAAGATGCTTTGAATATCGTGGAAACACAAATGAGAATATTTGCATAAAAGGAAGTAAGTGCCAATACATCTATTTTTCTTAGCTTCCTAGGAAAGGACAGACAGGTAATGTACTTAAAGCACTCTCTGGGCACCTGAATGTGAACAGGGATCATTTAGCATTCACCACTGTGTTGCAAACTGTGGCAATAAAATTATGGTTTCATTGCAGTTTTGTTCCCAAAGCCAAGGGCTACCCTGGAGATAAAGCTGCCTGTAACCTTTCTGATGCTCCTTGAATATGCAATATGAAAGTTTCTTCCCTTTTTTTGGGAGAAGATGGCAGCAGTGCTCCTGTCCCATCCCATCCTCCTTCTCCAGGTGGGTTTCCAGATCCTCAGGTAGCCATATATTGCTGAAGAGCTCTGGATCCAGCTCTTCCACTGCCAGGCTGGATTTATAGGAGTGCACATCAAGTTTAATTTGCTATAGTGTGTGTGGATCAGCAGCCAGAATGTGTGAGCTTTGTCTCTCCCCAGAGCAATGCCAGTGCTGCCATTCACTCCTCCTCAATGAGGGGCAGCATTTATAGAGTTATTTCCAGGTTCTTTGTGGGTCATTTCCAGGGCCATATCTTGTGTTTTGGTGGCACAGAGAGAGAAGGGTGGTGGTGATCAGATGGCTGGAAAAAACAGTGCAGGAAAAACTTTGGCTGAAAAAGCCAACGCTGGGGTTTCTGATCCTGCATAACATGTATCAGCCAGGGCAGCAGGAACCCAGAAACCCCAGGGAAATGGGGTTTGCTCTTCTGTGAATAACCATCTTCATATAGACAGCATCTCTGACTGGGTCTTGAAAGCTTGAAACAGGCATTTGACTGATTCATCTGGGAGCCAGGCATGTGCAGGAGCACCAGGGAGATATTTTCCCTGCACGGGAAGTGCATTTGATTATATTCACTATATTTGGTGTGATTTGCTGCACTCAGATATTCAGCTGCAATTAGGTGGTTAGAGACTCGTCATTAATCTTGACTCTGTGCTGCCTGTCAATCTGTTCCCTTACATAGCTTATGGCACTATTCTGAATATTTTGATTAGGAAATATCCCTGCCTTGGAGTGGTTGCTGATGGCAGGATTTCTGTCTGCATTTCCTGTCAATATCTCTTCTCTTCAAGGCTCTTTAGAGAATTGTCTCTGAAATGACAATGATTATGTCTCTTGTCTTATTCAGAGATCTCTCAAAGCCCTGCTGAACTGGTGTCTGGACATTAGACCTCCCCTCAAAATTATTTGTTCCTTGATACCTGAGCATATTCCTTGATGAAATCTGTTTTTTTTTTTCTCAACGTAGGATTTCTTAGAATGTTCAGATTCATCTATGATACCTCCTTCTGCTTTCCTCCTTCCTAAAAAAGTTCATATACTTGTTGCCCCTATTACATTCAAAACACTTTGAAGTTTATTTTGCACTCACTGGCCTTCCTGTTTTTCAGTTCATTCTTCTATAAAAAACTCTCTGTAGTCAACATATATATTTTTTCTTCTAGTAGAGGAGTCCAATCGGTGGAAATGCTATTATCACTCTTCTACTTCCAAAATTAGAGGCCTTCCTTAAAAAAAAAAAAAAAAGAAGAAGAAGAAAAAAAGGAAAAAAAAGGTGTGACTCAATCATATTGGATATACTGAAGAATGTGCATGGAGAGATCCCTTGAAAATGATAGTGTTTCTGAAATTTGTGGATCTCCCTCACAAGTTATACCCTCCTGTGGATGAAAAAGCTTTGAGTGAAGCTGTAAAGCTGGGCATTTTGTGCAATTTAGCATAAATGAGCTCTGAAGTTTTCTTTCCCTGAGAGAATCTCTAGGACGTCTCTTAAGCTTCCCTGAAGTTCAAACATTTTTGAGTCTCTGTTTAAACAAATGTGGGTTGTGCTCTACTACATTTGTGTAGAGATACAGGAGAGGTGGGAAACTGAGATGTCTCTGCTGTGCTTTACCTTCCACTGCTGAATAGAGAAGCAAATCCAGATCATTCATTGCACATCTTGCCTGGCTTTTGTTTACATTTGGCATCAGGGTGCAGCTGTTCTGACTCTTTGTGAGTTAGATAACGTCACATTCATCATTCCATGTTTAAACAATCCCTGTGTTTTCAGTGTCTTGTAGTACACATCCCACTAGACCATTAAACTGTCATCTCTGTTGGGTTTCTATGAAATTTTTCATGTTTCCTGCAGCGAATGAAATGAATGATGATGATGATGTATTTCTAACCAAAGGCATCTGTCATTTAAACTCCCACACTTTCCTAAGACTTCAGAACTGTTGAAAGTCAACTTAGTGCCTTTTTTCCTTCAGTTCACAAAGACTGGCAACAGAGTTTAAGTGGAGTTCAAAGGGTACCTCCAGATATGAGTTATTTGGGCTAAAATCTGGATTGCCTTGTCAGAAGTTCAGTTTCTTCTAGAGTTCAGGCTTTATGGTAATCTAGGTCAATTCTATGAAATTATGGAAGAGCAAACAGAAGTTTTTTTCCATTAGCTCCTATGAAAAAATGCTTATTGGGCATGGAAGCTGGGAAGTTTAGCTTTGTGAAATTGCGTTTTCTTTGTCTTGCCCTCTTTTTGGCAACTGCAGAGATACTAACCACTAAACTCAATTTTTTTTCTAGTTCTATGGTGGAATCCAACAAACTGAGTAAGTATGAAACAAGTTTAGATTGCCCAGTTCTTAAAAGAACCAAAAGAGTAAGGTGTCATCTGAACTAATGCTGGTATTTATAATAATGCTGGTAATTATATTTTATAGTATCCAGGTCATTACCAAAAGTGGGAAAACCCATGGGAAAAGGCTGTCTGCCTGGGATAGGTGGAACTGACAGTTATTGGCAGAGATTTCTTTTTCATTGTGAATTCATGGCCCTCAAGCAGTTTTTGGCCTTACCAGAAGCTTTCAGAAGGTTATTCTTTTTTTCTCTGTGGGTTATTTTTGTCCTCTTGATATCGTACTTTATGTCACCTGGTGGCTTCTACAGGGATAATACAGGGGCCTTCCAGTAGAAGGTGACACTTTGGCAAGGATTGAGAGAGATGAAGCTGATTTGTGCAAATAGACTCTAATAATAATAACAGCATTTAGAGCTGGATTAAACACATTCATCCTGTATTGTGTCTTGATACAAAGGACCTACTTACCCATTTCTCACATAAATCAAGGTGTCAGGATGTTTCACAGATGGGGTGGTTGTGGCAAGCACTGAACATCACTCTGGGAGCACAGAGGGAGATGCTGATTTTCTAGAAGAAACTTCCCTACTGTTTTTAATTGACCCTTGAAAATGACAATTTTAGCCACTAAAAGGAACTCCAGGAGGGCAACAGCTGCTTGGTTCAGTATAGTTTGTACAGTTTCATTCTCTGTGTGTTTGTATTTATGTCTTATACTTTTAAGTATATTAGCCAATTTCAGCTAATTTAGATGAAGGGACACAGGACTGTAGGACTTGGGATAATTCAATTCCCATGAGGTTTTTGGAACACAGCATCTACAGATTGTGCCAAAGTCAAAACTAAGCACTCTGAGAAATTGTATTTATTCCTTGGTTGTACATCTCTTGCAGGATAGTTTCAAAAGCAATGAGGAGCCCACAGGACTTGCTTTTAATTTGATATACTGGGGGTGTAGAGCTGTGTTAGCTCTCTCGTATGGGCCAAAGTCACCTCAATGGCAGAACAATGTTACTTGTGAGATGATCTGAATCACAGCTTTTCTACCTTGCCTACATTCTGCCTCATAAAATACCACAGAAATGAAGTAAAGAGGGAGCCTGGTCTCCACTGGAGACATCTCTGTAACACCAGAAACTGAGTACAGACAGAGCAAACCCCACCATGCAACACTGAAATGAAAAGCAGCACAGCCTAAACAGGTTCAGCCTTTTCTTCAGCCCTTAAAGAGCAGTCAGGGAGAGGTGTTGGTCAGTGAGCACCTCCAGCCTTTGTGCAGTCACCACTATTTGTATAGACTGTGCTTGTAGGAGCTCAGTGGTTGTTGATGATCCCAGCAGTCTGCAATGTGAACATCTGAAAAAAAACCAAACAGATTCCACCTCATGGAGGTAATAAATCCCCCTGTGTTTTTGTTTTCATTTTACATGTCACTGTTCCCTCATCCTTACTTCCCCTGGGGAGAAAAGGAAAATATTAAATGCTTCATGTTGGGCAAGAGAGTAATTCAGAGAGATTTTCACCTCAGTACAAGCCTTCAGAGTTGGTTCTTTGATGGTATATAGCAGCAGATATCCCAAGGCTTGGAGAAAGATACAGAGATTTTAACTGCTGATTAAAACTTAACTGAGAGCACCTTTTCCAGCATGGGTGGATTTCAGAGGAGCCATGGAGTGAAGCTGCAGGAATTCATCTGGTCTCTCCATAGATATGGAGCAGGAATAGAGAAAATGCTGGGGCTGAGCTTCCTGCTGACCCTTCTAGAGGCTGTGAAACTCTGCTCTTTATTAACCAGAAACCAAACCTGCAGTAATGGCTGCATGCTGGCAGCTTCCCATAGTGAGTTATGTCTTTATTTTGCTGCAGAAAGTGCTTTAGCAAAGCTGTGGAGTGTGGAGGGTACTACAGCCCTCTAACAGGACTGCCAGCTCAGGATGTCCAAGGGACACAAGGGGACCAGACTTGAGGGAGAAAAATTTGCTTCCTCCACCTTCTTCATGTCACAAGAACTCCTGAGTGAGAAAAGCTGTGACATGCTGGGAGGAGCCTTTCTTTTTGTTTTCCCCTACACCTTCCTCACAATTAGCTCAGTTGTTGTCTGCCAAGACCTGGGCTTCTGCCTGAAGTGCTGAAAATGTCCAGGCATTTCTTACGTTCCTCAGTGTAAGAAACCACAAGCAGCAAACCCAGCCAGTCTTTTATCATTATGCAGCATTATGAAAATGATTTCTCCATTTCCATAGGCCGGAGGTGCCACTGATTGTGCTTTTCTCTGGCAGTCGGCGCCAGACTTATCCTTTCAACCACACAAAGATCACCTCGCCTTCCTCTCAGCTCTGTGATTTCTTTCTTGAAGCTGCAAGAACACAATTTGGACTACCTGGTTTTCTCTCTTCAGGTATCCTATCAGGCTTATGCTTTTGTAGGAACTCAATACATTCTTTTGTTCTGGCAGTGAGCAATGGGGTTTCAAATGACTGAGATGAAACACGAAAATCTCCTCAAAATGCAAAGTGTCACTTTTTCTACTCCATGGTAATGCTGGACCCTGCTCTAGGTGTAAAGAAGATGGGCCATTCCTCTTTGCTGGAGGTTTCAGGGCTCTTGCAGCAGGGTCCCTGGGGCTTTGTTGTGGTTAAGCAAAATGCATTTACTGCCAAAGGGCAATAAAATTAAGAAAAAAGTCAATAGTAAACAATGACAGCTATTTATCTTATTTAAGGCCTACAAAGCAACTAAAACTGAAATTGTCTTCAAGCCGACACAAAATAGAGTTTGTGCTATAAAGCTCCCAAATCAGCCTAACATCTCTTCCTAGCTGGAGCAGCAAGAAACTGGAATTCATTTGGTTATGAGGCATAATAAACCAGATTTAGAACTGTGTAATCCAGTTCCAAAAATGGTCAAACTATGGAAAGCAGTTAGGAATTTGGCCTAATTCAATGATTTAAAACCTGTTTGTGAGTTTAAGCACATTGCAAAATTATTAGAAATCAGGAGCTTTCCCTGCTTTAGTTGCTGGGTGCTAAAAACTCTGGAGTATCTGCAATGGCAGATAGTGAATAAGACAATTTTCTTGAATTGCTGCCTGGAACTACTAAGTCTGTGAGCACTCCCAGGAAACTGATCCAAGGATTGATTTGAGAATCAGCACATCATGAGACCCTCTGGGAGCCTTCCTTCAGTCCTTCATAGATTGTAAGGCTCCGGGCAGCTGAGTGTAAGTCATTAAAGCTCCTGATTCTATCCATTAGTACACTCATTAATATTTCTCAGTAACTTGGGATACAACATTTCTCATGACAAGCTTAGAAAAGTTTTCTCTTCCATCTAATTTTAACCTAGAGACAGCTGTAAGGAAGGAAAGCTCAGCACTGAGTGGAAGAAAAACTTTTTTGCAAAATTTATGTTTGCAGAATCTGTCCTTCTGGGCAAAGCAGTTAGAAGCATTTTACTTTAGAGATTAAAATCTTTCATGAAGTTGTTGAATGTAGGGATATTTAACTTTTGTCACTGGGCTCAGTGTTTCAGCCTGGAGCATATTGAACTGCTAACAGTAAAACAATGAACTTTTCACAGCAGGTCCCAAAAGGAAAAACAAAGCAATGCAAAGAAAAAACTTCTGGGACCTTAGGAACTGGATAAACAGGCTGCTAAATTGTTCTTATGCTCCAGAGATGGATGCCATTAGAAGACAGCCAACTTGAATAAATGCTTTTGGGTATAAAAAATAGAATTGCAGGATCACAGAATGTTTGAAATGGGGAGACACCTCCTGAGGTCTTCTTATCCACCCCCCTACTCAAGCCAGTTCACCTAGAATCAGCTGCACAGGATGATGTCCAGATGACTTTTCAGTATCTCCAACAGTAGTATCTGTTTTCTTCCACTGCATATGTATACTCAAACACACATAGACATATTTATATACTTTGGAAACTTATATTAATATAGATTATATATACAAATATATACATATATATATATATATATAAACACTCATATGTATATATGACCATGTATTTTGACAGCAACATCTGGATGATCAGAAGGAATTTGATGATTTGCATTTACAGAGATATTGTGTAAACTTGAGGGAAAAAGCCCTGAACTGTTTGATTCCACTGAGAATAAAACCCTTCATTGCTAACCCAAACAGGAGTGATAACTGCTGGCTGGAAATGCTGAAGGTGTTACTGTTCTAAAGCAAATAAATAGTGAGCAACAGGTCCTCATCACTTACCATGCTGTAATTTAGCCCTGAGTTCACAGGCTAAACATTTGCTTTTTCCTCCTGGCCATACATGAGAAAACTCATTAAGCAGATTTTTTTTTTAATGATAAAGTTCATTCATTCCTAAGAGGAATTTATGGCAGTAAAGAAGTAGGGGCAGTGGGCTTAAGAGACTTGGAGGCCTGTAGGATGCACCCTGTGCTGCCAAAGTCAATATTCCCTTTGTATACAAAACAAGGAGTGCTCAGGCTCCAAAAACAAGTAGAAGGACTCACTTTCTGCATGTTTTTGCTTTAGCTTCTCATCTGGGATGTAGAATTTTGGTTCTTGTTTGCACAGCAACACCACAGTAAATTGACTTTCTCTTCAGTGTTCTTTACCCACTTGGATACTTAAGGCACATCCCTGCTGATTGTAGGTTGGTTATTTCTCCTCTCTCTCATTCCCTAATTGTGCTGACAGCCATTGAAAGCTCAGTAGAACTCTCAGGGTAAAGTCTGGATGGGGCAAAACCAGAGCAGTGCTGGAGTGTATCTGCTGAGTAGAGCCATCCAGTCAAAGACAGAGCAATATGGTCAGAGGGATGGGGTAGAGATGTCCCATGGGGACAGCCCAGCCTGGGAGAGTGCATTGAATACCATGTATTTTGAGCTTTTTTTGCTTGGAGGACTCTCTTGGGGTATCCTGTGGCTCTGGAGGATTTCTTGGCTGGTGAAACCTTGCCCAGAAAGAGCTGATGTGGGGGTATCTGGTACCTGCACTGATAGTTCAGTGTTTTGGTTGCAGCAGCATTTCCTCCTGTGCACAGCAGCACTGGGGACGTGAGCAGAGCTTTTTCTGCTTGGTCTCTCCCTTCCTGCTGCCTTCCCTCAGAGCCTTCCAGCCCTGGCACGTGTGTGCTCACCCAGGGCATTGAGGCCAGCAGAGCTGGCTGACAGAGAGGCTTGGGACAATGCTGCCAGGCCAGGCCAGCAGCTTTCCTGGCATTCCAAGACAAATTCCCCCTATGGATTCAATGAGACTCTTGGCACAAGCAAATCTCAGGGGATTAAAAGACACATCTTCTGTCTCTGCCTCCTTGCACTTGTGTTCCTCCAACACTGCAGGCACCTTTCTGCCTCAGCTCAGAACTCCTTGTTCTGCTGGGACTTCTGCATAGCTGAGCACTTCAAAGCCTTTGCTTAATTTATGTTTGCACTTCCAAGGACTGAATGAGGTTGTAAGGCAGAGGTAGGTTCCTTCGAAGCATTTGTGTATAAACATGAAAGTTACAACCTTCTGCTCCTTGCTCCTTTCATCTTTTCAGGCTCACAGATAAAATGCAGTAGGGTTTTTGCACTTTACAGAAAGTTTTAATAAAAGAGTGACTCAGACATTCTTCTGTTGAGCTCCTTTTCTCTTTCACCATTCCTTTTGTTTTGGCTTTTTCTCCCTTTTCCTTTTTCTCCTGCTTCCCTTCTAAATTTCTTGCATCTAATCCTGTTCAGCACAAGTTTGAGATGGTTTTGGAGGACATCCTTTTGAACTGTTGTTTTGCAGAGCATCAGGCCTCTGCACCTGGGGACCTCATTTATTGCAGCCTGCAAATCTGTCCACTACACAGTCCCTGTCACCTCTGATGTGGGTGGAAATTTGGGTGGAAAAGGGATTAATTCAGTATTGTGCTGCCAGTTTACCTCCACGTTGCCATGGGGAGAGGTACTAAGGATGTCTCCCCAGCGATAAACAGAGAGAGCACAGAAGATTAAAATCTCCAATTTTCAGATTCTTTCTACTTCCCTCTCCAGGATTTGGGAGGGGATTCAAGTTCAAGAAATATTTCAACAAAAAGGTGAGAATTGGAACAGGATTGGCAATGATCTATCTCGGAGGGAGATTCCTTTGAATGCTGCCATATAATCCAGCAACACAGAAGAACTTCTCCTCTCTCAGGTTCTCAGCAGCTTCCCAACTGCCTTTTCTGTAACTTTTCAGGCACTTTAGTCTATTTACACTAAGTTTAATTTCTTATATTGACACCAGCTGGAAAGGAGCTTTGGCATATAAAATAGCACCAGTAATTTTAACTGTTGGTATGCACATGTCCAGGTTACAGTGCCTGGGCAATTGTAACAAAGATGTTAATATCAAGATTAGAGGTAGGATCAAGGAGACCTGAGACATTTTGTGTTTTACTCACTAGATCAAAGATATAGAGCAGCTGCAAATATTCAGGTCAGTGACATGTGATATTTATTTTGCTGAGCTTTCTGTTAGTGCCAATTTTCTTTTAATCTTCTGACCAAAATCTGAGCAATGAATACCCCAGTTACAAATATCTTTTAGATATTTAGGCATCAGGACTTCTGTGAGTGAATCACTCCAGTGACTTTCAGGATGAACCCCATAGGCACATAGCTCCTCTTGGAAGTTTTAATTATTTGCTTGACTTGACTTTTGTGCCAGCTGGAATCTGATAATTTAACTGATAATAATGTGTACTGGTGCAGCTGTTTATCTTCCAGTACTTATTCTATGAAGTATTTTCAGAGATTTGCTGCTTCAAAAGTTATAAAGAGCTTAGGTCCTTGAGGTATCCTTTTATATGTTTTTTCCTAATGCTGAGAGCAGTAGCTGTAATTTAACCATCCTGTGGCTGAAACACATCTTGCTGAACTCCCTTACAATGGCTTCAATGGCTTGTATGTGGAGACAAAAATAGCCCAATATCCTGCAAAGTGATTAGCTCCTCTGTGTGCTTGCCAGTGTGACACTCACCCACAGATATCCAAACAATTTCCTGAGATTCAGGTACTGGCCACACTGATCAGACTGGGCCAAGAATGCAGGATGTTAGGTGGAATTTGCAGCTATTTTTAAAAAGTGTATTTTAATGAGGATTTTTCTTGTTCAGATTGTATCCACTGCCTTGGCATAAAAGTACAATGCAAGGTTCCTTTTTAGGTCCACAAAGAATTCCTTAAAATTATGGTCAGACAGTTGCAAGCAATGAAATTGCCTTCTCTCAGGTGAGAAGATGCAATTTTCTGCATACCTTTGTGCCAACCATTTCCAGAAAAGGTTGTTTAAGATAATCCATTTTATATTGCATTGCAGGTTGCTGGAAGCCCAGTAGCTTTCAGTTTCTGTGGTTCAGCCAAGGGTAGGTAAATTCTTTAAATATGTATAAGTATCAGTGTACATTAATATTAAAAGTCATTGTTGATTTCTGGGGACCTGTGACTGTACCTTTGCTGATGAGTGACAGACAAACCTTAGAAATCAGAGTTTATTGCTGCAAGGAAAGCACTTCAGATGCTTTTTTTCCATTCATTTTAATTTTTTAATTTCTCTTGCACTTTGCTGAAAATCTTCTCTGAGGTCTCTGGGGGATGATGCAGGGAGGATCTGTAAGCCTGCAGGACAACATGATTCTTATTTGAAGAACTCCCCCTTCTCATGAAGCTCCCCTCCTCCCCAGCCTCACTTGGCATCTGGACAGCAGCCACCCACATGTGGCACATTAAAGGATTAAGGCTTTAATGACAATTTAAAAATGCTGTTATTAAATGGCGACCTCCATCCTGTAGAACACTTGAAAAATAACATTTGTAAAACTGCTTCCTGAGCAGTATATCTCCTTTTCCATTATCTCATCCATTTGTATGCTAATAACAATTCTTTTGCCTTTCTACTCTGTCTCTGCTTGAGCAGTTCAATGCTGAATCCATGATTCTATGTTTTGTGCTGTTAAGGTTTTACTTATATTTTAAAAAAATGGTATCTCAATAATTAATTACAGATGAATTATTGAGAAAGCAGCAGCAGATGCAAAGGAAGAGTGCTCTGTATCTAACACAGACTTTAAAAACAGGTATCTTTGCAATATCCCATATTATATATACACAAACATGTATATAATTTTCATATTCAGTTATCGGAACGCTTTCCTAGCATTTGATGCTTCATGTGATACCACAGAATACTGAATTAAAAAAAAAAACCTGAAAAAAAATTTAGCATTTCCTCTCAAGTTATATCCATAATGAATATCTGAAAAAAATATCTCCCAAGAGAAAAATATACCAGTGTATCTAGACTACACTTCTGTGAAGGAATTCCTGCATATTTAGGAAGAACAGCTCTGCTATCAGAGAAACAAAGTGAAAAGCAAACATATAAGTTGGAAATTTTCTGCTTATTTGAAATGTTTATATAATCTCAATGTTGAGGTATATTAATAACAGCCCTGGACTTACTGAAACTTTACTGCCTGATGAAAGAACTTTTCACCAAAGTTTTCAGTATCTTTTCTGATGAAGACAGGACTCCCACTGAGCTTAGTGTGTTCTTGTGCATCTCTAAATCTCAGTAAGTGTTTGGATACCCTGTCTTAGCCTGAGGTAATTAAGTTATATTAAATCCCCCGTAAGTCACTGACTCAAGGAGTGGTTCAGGCTGGATCAGACCTCTGGAAGTTGTCCACCCAAATCTCCATCCCAAAACAAGGACAACTCCAAAGGCAGGTCAGGTTGCTCAGGGCTTTGGGAGAGTCCAAAACCTCACTGGTCCTGTGTTTCAGTGGTTATTGTCTTCTACATGGAAGATTTATTTCATGTCCTTGTGGACTTTGTCCCTCATCCTATTCTTGTGATTCTACAAGAGGAGCCTGGCTCATTTTTTATAAAATCCTTTCCGGTAGTAGAAGACAGCAACAAGTTCCTCCTGAAGCTTCTCAGTGCCAGGCTGAGCATCCCCTGTGCTTTTCTCCTCTCCTCACACAGCCTGTGCTGCAGCCCCAGCCTGATGTCCCTCAGCTGAGCCCTCCCCAGGCTGTCAGCAAACACGGCACTTGTGGTGTGCCACACACACGGTGGTGAGTGGGGACTTGTACTGCTGCTCAAGTGACACTCCAGGTGTGTCTGAGCTCTGAGCAGTGCTGGCCACATCCAGATATGTATATACTTTTATTTGCTGATCTCCAAATAAGTCTGTATTGGTAATATCTGTTGTCTGCTCCTTCACACCTCTGCAGAGAACTGGCTTTGAAGGACTAAGGGTGGCAGGGAGAGTCTTCCTCTTTAATGTGGTGGGAAAATATTTAAGAGTTTAGACTGTGGAAGTAATTTCAGGGCCTAGTTCATCATAGTTTCTCTCTCCAGAAAAATCATCTTCAGAGAGCTGCTCGAAGGCACAGGGATGCCAAAGAGTGTTTCCATTGATGTTTGTCCTCCTTGCTTTCTGTTCTAAAGTAAATCCAATTTTAAACTAAGCTTTCAACTGCATTTGTCATAAAACATGGGCCAATTTCACTTCTTAGTTACTTCAAGGAGAGATGATGCCAAGGCTGAGCTTCTGTTTTCATGAAGAACAACATAAAAACCAGGCTCCTTGTTAGCAACACAAAAAGCTCTGTACAGGGAAATGAGCTGTCCTTGGAATGGCACAACTGATATTTTAGCCTCAGGATCCTTTTCTAAAGGTCACAGCACAATTTTAAGCTCAGAATATTGCAATAAATTTAAATATCTGAGATCAAGGTTAAACAAGATCTACTAATGTAAAACAGAAATGAAGAAATCACATCCACCTTCTTCATGCCAGAATTGATTCATCCCAGGAAGAAACAATTCCAAGCAGTGGGAAAATAAAACTGGCCTTTCCACGCCATGATCTTGGGTTTCAGACCTTGTTCCTCACTGCACAGAGGGACGATGATAACCTCTCCAGTGAGGTGGCTGGCTTAGTGGATGAGAGGAGAGAGGTGAATGTTGGTTATCTTAATTTTAGGGAGTGGCTTTCAACACTGCTCTTCATTAGGTCCTCAGAAACAAGCTGATGAAGTAGGGAAACAATAAATGGACATTACATGGGTTGAAAGTGGCTCTGCTTTGAGGGAAGTTCAGAGCAAGGCTTCATTGTAGTTGAGAGTTTGTGTTTATAGCAGAGAATGGTGATAGGCTCATCATCATTTAATTGTTAATTATTCTACAGCAAAATGTATGCTTTTGTGCAAACATTTTTATCCTGGGGAAAACATCTTTGTTAAAGTATTTGAACTTTCAAAACATTCCAGTCGATTTATCCATAAGATGGTAAACACTGCAAAGCACTCTCATCTGTACTAAAGGATCAATGAAATTGAAACTATCTCAGCATGCAAGTATTGACATTTATTCTTAGCACTGATTTAAACTGTAAAGTCCGATTAAACTAGAGATCAAAACATCTATCAAGGAGTTCACTTAGCTCTTAAAAAAACCCATACAAGTATTTAGAAGATAATATAAGGAAGTGATAAAAAATACAGGTTTACAACGTAATTAGTGATGGAAGCTTAATAGCTGTCCAGTGTGCTAAATCTTGCCAAAGAGAAAATGCCTTGGACTTTGCCTTGAGAGAGAATAGGATGAAAGACAAAGTTTTTTTGCACTTTGGCAGAATAGAATAGGAAAAAACTGAGTTTCATGGGAAGTTTGAATCAGTACAGAATGTGAAATTGGGGAGTGAGTCCTAGATCTGATATCTTCATCATAAAACAATCCTTCCTTGTGCTGTGCAGAGATAGGGATAAGATATTCCCAATAATCCCCAGACTGTGCACTTGAATTAAGGAGCATAAGGGAGGGGACACCACGGTGCAAGCAGCCAGAGTGGCATGAAGATAGATGGTGTCTGGGATGAGACAGTGCTAAAAGAAGAGAAGCAGCATTATGTTTTTTTCCATTACAGTGAGTCACTTAAAGCAGGAATACACACACAAACTGAAGATTTTTTGTTTTCAACTGGCACAAAGAAGTCATCTCAGCAGCCACACAATTAAAGCAACCTGGCTTCTCTCATGCACAGGGAGCAATTGTTCCTTTGCTTGCAGAAGGAAACGCACTCACGTGTGCACACACACACTTAAAAATGTTTTAAAAATGTTATATTTGACTTCCTGGCTAGTTTGAAAATTCTCTTCAAAAATAGCTCTCATGACTGCAGGCTGGCAGAGCTGTTCCTGCCTGGATTTAAATGGGAAAACTCAATTAGAGTTTGAATCTGTTGCACTGAAATGGAATTGTCTCTTGCAGGCAGAGCTCAGTCACGGACACAGCACCATGAATGAGAGGAGAGGGAGAGGAGGAGGCTGTGCCTTTAGGGAGGGCAGCCTCTGGGAGCTCTGAGCTAGAATGTTCCATGTCCTGTCCCTCTGGAAAGGAAACTTCATTGCACTTCTCCAAGCATGTTCAAGAAACAGCAGCTTCAATCAGGCTTTTTCCTGGAAGGAGCCCTGCTGGGACTGGGGGTGGCAGGGACTGGGCACTGAGCAGCTCAGAAGCACAGAGCAGTGACTTGTTCCATGAGGATGACCTCCCTTTACTTTCCCTCTCTGGCTTTGAACAAATATCCACCCCTCCCCAGGCTCTTTCCATCAGGTTTAAGGATGTTTGTCTTTCTGTAGTCTAGAAATATTTGTGAGGATCTTGGGAAGGCTGGACTTTGGGCACAGGAAAAATGGCTTTTTGGTGGCAGGTTCACCACAGGGTCCCCCTCTCCCTCCCTCCTTGTCTCTTCCTGTGTCCCATTGCAGTCCCACATCTCTCCTTGTGGTTTCCACAGCAGGCTTTCAAGCTGTGAGGGGAGACCCTTCAATCCTGCCTCTGCTCCTGGGAGCCCTGTGCTGGCCTCAACATTTTTCTCATCATTGTGCACTGAGATTTGTGTCTAGAAACGACCTGCTCCCCCTTGCCTCTCTGACCTGGGATCTCAGCCTGACCCTCAGCTTCCACTGTGTCTCTAAGTCATCTTTGGTAAACTGGTCCTCATAAATAGCAGCTTCCAGCATGACTTCTTTTGTCTGTGCCTTGTATTGTGTGTGAGAGGGAGAAAACAGGTTCATTTCCATCAGAGCAGCTGGCTCCTCTGATCTGCCACCTGGAGACTTGGCTGACAGGGAATGTGTGTCTGCAGGCAGGGCAGACCTGAGCTTCCCCAGCTGTGCCCTCTCTGCTGTCACCCTGCTGGCAGGGGCCAAACTTACCCCTTTCCCCAATCCTTTGGGACCTGCTGGACACTGTTAGTGGAGGTTACAGTTTGGGAAGAAGGTGCACAGCTGCTAGCAGTGCAGCAGGCTCCAGGGATCCTCTTGTAAAACCTGCAGGGAAGAGATTCAAGTGTGTTCAGTGGAGCAGCCCAGGAAAAAGGCTTGTGCACGTGTGGGAGGGGATGGTGGGCAGGCAGGGCTCTGACTCCCTGCCCTCCCTTGACTCTGGCATTCAGAGCCATGGACACCCAGCTGGGGATGTCCATGTGGGCTGTACTGCCCTTTGTCCTGGGGAGAAGGATGACATTAATTAAATGTTTTGTTGTTGTCCTTGGAGAAGCTATTGCAGAAGAGGTGTTTATGTCTTCCTTTGGGCACGTTGTGCAGGTGAGACCAGAAGGAGATGAAGGAGTTTTGACAGCCACATGCTCAGAGGAGCCCTGGGTAAGGGTCAGTGCCCTGCAATGATGAGGTTAAAGCCTGTCTGTCCTTTGAACAAATGCTGGTTAATGCTGTAAAACTCCTCAGTGCAGGCTCCTGCTGCTCTTGCCTGCATGGATGGATGCACCTGCATAGTCTGAACTGAGGTGGTGTTGCATGTGCTTGGGTTACCCTGTCTTTGACATGGGGCAGCCCAGGGGTGTTTAATAAACTGTGACAGTCCCTGTAATAGCACTCTTCACACTGAACAGATCATGGACTTTTGGTTTCTACCTGATTTAGCTTTCGGATTTTTTTGCCATTAGTAGGTTGGGATTTTGGTGTCAGTTTTAAAAGAGTAAAGGAGAGAATTTGGAAAAAATGCCATCTATGACTTCTGATGGCTGGAGAAAGCAAGGGCAGCTAGCAAGGCAAGAGCCTCAGCTCTGTGGTCCAGGGGAATTTTCTGAGGGAGGCATCCACAGCTGTCTGTGGCACTTTTGGAGGAAGAGGGAGAAACCCATCTGTGCCATAGCTGTGATGGGGCCAGCACCTACCTGATGTTCCTGGGGCTGAATAGAGCCCTCAGCAAATATCCGAGCTTGTCAGGGAGAAGGGGAGATTTCTCTCACTGTAACAAATCCCACAGATTTTTGAGACAAGCAGGGAAATTTCCCAGAAAGGTCTCCTGAGAAAAACTAGCTGAGCTGTGGTGGCAAAATGGTGAAAATGGAAAACCAACTCCTAGCTCAGACTGTGGCTCCTGCAGCAAGAGTGGAGACTGCAGGTCCAGGGAGAAACCCCAGGATGGAAGTGGGGATGAGATGGGAACAGGCATCAGGTCCAAGAGGGAACTGTTCTGGTCACGCACTGCAGGCACCATCCACGTGGCCAGCTCTGCCTGCAGCACAAGCGTTAATGATCTCAGAAGAGAAAGAGCTCAAACGAAACCAAGAGCTTTGCCTGCTCTGAGCTTCTCTAGAAGGAGGCTCCAAAGAGGGGCCAGGCTCTTCCAGCCGGGGCTGCGTGCAGCGCCCATCGCCTCCCGGGGCAGGGCCGCTGCCGGCGCTGCTGCCCGGTCCCTGCCGGGCCAGGGCTGTGCAGAGACACCCCAGAGCCCCAGCCCGGCTGGGCGAGGAGCTGCGGGCAGCTGGAGGCAGCAGAAGGGAGGTTCCCTGCCCACCCTGGCAAGGGGGTGCCAGCAGCCGGCGGTGAGCGGCTCAGCAGGAGCAGGTGAGCAGGAATCCATCGCCCAGTGCCGCTGCTGGGACCGGCTCTGTGCAGCCACAGAGCCCTCTTGTGTTGTCTGCTGGGCTGCAGACCAGCCAGAAGAGCAGCCTGTTCCTTTCACAAGACCAAGCAAGGTAAAAAAATGGGTGTCTAAGGTTTACTTTTCCCCATTTAGGAGTGTGCAGCTTGTGGGTGTTTCTAGAAGGCAAGAATGGGAGGAGTGAAATGGTCCCTTGTCTGTAGGAGAAGGAGATTTATTCTGTACAACTTCTAAAGAGTCATACACCAGGAGCAAGAATTTATTCTGGAGCTGTTCCCATGTGCTAACTATTATTAATTGATTGATTTTTCAGATAATATTACAGCTTCTTGCAGAAACCCAAGCTCCAATAACTTCTTGTTTCAGCCAAAAAGAAATCTGTAAAAAATGTTTTTCTAACAACAAAAAAATCTGTCAATTTTTTTTTATGTGAAAAATAGATTTTTTTTTTCTTTAACGTAAAACCTAAAAAACACCCTTTGGCTGAACTGTCAGGTCTCTGAAGGCTTAAAGTTCAGACAACATCCCTTTGGACCCACCTCCCTTCAGTGCTGTCTCTGTTTAAGGGAAGCCACCTCAGGCACAAGGACTTTGTGCAGTGGAGGCTGATGAGGTACCGGGAAGCCCTGCTCTGGTGGAGTCCCCAGGGACACAATACTCTCTTCCCCTGGCAGTCATACATCATTGGGCAGCTTCCCAGAAATCACAAGCACATTAAACCCCACAGGATCTTTCCTCTTGCCATGGCACAGGTATGCTTGCCTCTCTAATGGTTTCAGAAAGTATAAAGCCAGAAAGGACTATTAGATCATTTTAATTTGCTCACTGATAGTTTTGTGTAATGTCTTGTATTAACTAGATTAATCACCAGCAGGCACCACCAGCAAGGAAAAAAGATGCCATCAAAGCTAAGAATGCTTTAAAACTACTGTGGAAGGAAAAAAGGGGGTACAAAATGACTGTGAAAACATTTTACCATGCTGCAGAAAAATGCAAAAGTTGTCCTTCCCTCTGTCAGCACTAAATTACAGTGAATCTGAACAGGGAGAAAATAATTTCCTGCATTCATACCCAATGGTCTCCAAACCCCTGATAATACAAACAAAGACTCTACGACTCAATCAGCCAAATACAGTGCAAGGGAGGTCTTGTTTTCAATCACATCCACAAATGGCAAACAGAGCTCTGTGTCAGAATCTGTTCTTTTCCTATTTACAATCAGTCAAATAGGCTCTTGTATATGTCTAAAATGTTCATGAGTTTAGAAACAGGTGGTAAGAGTTCAGGAAGCTGATGTGTATTTTGGAATTTCCTATCTACTGAAATAGTTTTTCTAATAATTCAAGATGCTGTCACATTGAATAAAATTATCCCAATGATGATGGTATGTATGTATCAGCTTCTGTTTCAATAATGTGTCCTGCATTTTGGCTGCCTAGGATTAATTTTCAAATAAAAAGTTATTTTTCTTTACATTGATGTCAGCATGATTCTATTTGAATGTAGTATTGGCAACAGAAATGTAAGAATGAGGATCTGTTTTAGTGCTCCCTTTAGTTTACATTGATTAGTTTACATTAATTTTCACCTGAGCTGTTGCATTATCACCTTACCAAAATATTTGGATTAGTTTTTTTTCAAAGATTTTCCCTTCAAAGTTTAATTAAGTTAGTTTATGAAAATATTTTTGCTCATTGCAGACTTGGGAAATAATGCATTATTTCAGAACAAATCTCCTGGGTCTCTTTCTTTCCTGTCCTCAGAAAAACATGTTCATACAAGTTGGAGAAGCATACGGATTTGAAAAACAATCAAAAGAGCTGAGTATTACAGCATGACTTTTTGGTGTTGCATTGTGTCAAGACAAATGATGTGCTGCCCAGCGTGTCCTCTGTTATAGCTTTAGTAATGTTTTTTTTAGTGGGATCCTTGGCCTGGCTCATGATAAAGGAAGTTATTATTTCATTTGTTTACTGATTCCTTTTCTCATTGTCTTCTTGCAAAGCCACCTCTTCTCCTATCAACTCTAATTGAATGGACTGCCTGTATTAGGTTCTTAGATTCACCATATGCTCTCTAATAATATTTATTTCAGGTTAATGGTAACAACACAAAGAGCAAGTGAATGCAAAGCCTATAGGAGAGGTCACAGAGCATCTTCTTGTGCCAGATGGTGTCGTAGCTCTCCTGAAAGCTACCAGGTGGGTGTTGCAGAAGCTTATATTGTTCTTTTGAATTTGACGAAAGCCTAAAGAACTGCTAACAGATGATCCCTAAACTTCCAGCCCAGAGAAAGAGAGAAGTGTCATTTAAACAGTCAGGGAAAGAAGTGAAGTGGTCTGATTCTCAGCTTTAAGAAAGTCTATAAAAAGGGCAGAGTTTCAAGATTTATATCTGAAACATGAATTTTACTTCTCTGATACCTCTCATCTCTTGGTTTTGGGTATGTTTTCATGGATTACTTTTAAAAAAAAGGGGTCTTATTTACAAACAATCTGTGTCTGTTTCCTGTTACCCTTGCCAGAAGGTGTCTCACTTGCATGATCATTGCAAGGACCTGTAGGTTCATTTACACTCTATGAGCTATCTTTAAGTGCACTACATATTGCTGGCTTGGTTTAAGATGAAGTACTGCAGCCAGCCAGATGATTAAGAGAATATATTAAGCTAACCTGGGTGTTGTGAGTGCAAGGCTTGAATAGGCACAGCACATCTCACAAATTCTATTTAGCAGCAGAAATATTTTTTCCAATGCAGATTGTATTGAAAAGAGAAATAAACCAATAAGAAAAAAGGGGAAAGAGAGAAGAAGGAGGAAAGAAAAAACTGATGAGTGAAGGAAGAGAAGGTATTTGGGTACTGCTGGGATTGGAAGAGCTGAAGGAGACGGGAGAAGAAGGGAAGAATAGAGCAGTGAGGGAATGCAGTCTGGATGGGAGAGGAGATGGCAGTGCAAGGAGGGCATCTGGAGGAGATCTCTGATTAGAGGATAAGGTGTAACCAGGGAAGGGGGCCAAGTGTCCCAGGCCAACAGCTCTGCCTATTGGGTTGCCCTGGTCCTTTATTCAGCTGGATCCCATCCATGAGAGGTGTTCTCACTGGGCTGAGTCCTGCCCTGGCAGGAGGCTCTGCAGCTCCAATTACAAAGTAATTAGCTCGCTTGAGAACAGGAGATATGATGGAATAAGGGGATGAGAGGAAAGCATAGCTAAGAAGTTGCTTTAATGAATTTGGCTTTCCTCTTTGAAAGTTTGAAGACATGAAAGATGTTTTCAAGGAAGCAGGAAAGCTTGCTTAAGGAATGGATTATTCAGAGCTTAAAAAGTGTTGATTGCAAATTGCTGTGTATGCTTTAGGTTGTTAAGTGTAAAGAGCTCTTAATAACTAAGCTAATAAACTCAGTGTTTCACCTTGATATTTTTATTTATGTCTCTTCAGAAATATGCTAACTTGCTGCATAAATAGCAAGACATATTTCCTCTTGGTGCAAATAACGAACATACTCAAGAATTTCTTCAACACAGCAAGAAGTGAGGATTTTTTAAAATTTTTTTTTATTGTCTTTTGGTATTTTTTGTGTTTCCTGTTGTCCACAAGTGAACACAAACTTCTCCTGGGTGATCCTTCTGGAATATCTAGCAGATCTCTGTTTGCATCCCAGTGACACATGGAATCTGACAACACTTATGTAGGGTGAAGGGAGGTGCTTTAAAATGTGGATTAATTTAAAATGCTTTAAGGTTTAGGACTTTTAAAGATAACCTTAGCCAGTTAACTTGATTCCTTAATTCCAAATGAAAACTCTTGCCATCTTCTGTTTAAAAAACAATTCATAGACTGACTTGCATGTAAGATCTTTTCCTGAGAAGGTGAGAGTTTACAGTGAGTTCCCTTTGTCTGGTGGGCAGAAAGATCTCTTGAAAAAGCTGCTGCCCAGCTACTCTTAATGCCTTACCCCTGAGGCAGGCATGGCATAGTTGGAATCTACTTATTGATCTGTGTTATGAAAACAATTATGGTGGCATTCATGAGCCTTGAAAGCCATAAGCACACGTCACTTAATTCAATAAGTTTGGTGGGGGGTGTAATATGCCTCTTGGAGCATAGCTTGAGGAAATCATCTTGGTTTGCACTGCTTGAGGAGGCTCTGATAATGTATTTAATAACAGCAATAATAAAAATAAGGCTACCCGGGTTATGTGGTGTTGCAAAACTTCTGCTCTCTGCTGTCATTTGCAACAGCCTTGGCTGGCCCCAGACCTCCTCTGTCCCCACAGCTGTGGAAAGAGAGGGAACAAGTGCACCCCTGCCTTTCTCCTTTGTGTTGAGATGGCAAAATAATTCAGGCAGAAACTGCCTCTGTCTGGCTTTGCACAGCACCTGCTAAAATAAGGTCTCATTTTAGCTGGGGCTCTCAAACATTACAGTAGTACAAATAATTTCACATAATGATTTCATTTTGTTTCCAGTCTCTGGCTTTACCCAGAGACTCACAGTGGAACTATTAGGCATGTCTGGAGTTGTTATGAACCTCTTTTCCCAAAAGTGATTTATCTGACTGAAGGTAATACAGTGTAATTGTATGTCAGCCTCAGACTGTTCTTCTAGGAAAGCTCGATTCCTGTCCTTCTGAAAACTGTCTCAAGAATAAAGAGAGGAGTTGCTCTAAACCCAGCCACAGTCCCTCCAGGTTGGGCTGGTACTGTACAAAGCAAAAGCCTGGATGGATATGTTGTGTAGGCTGTGAGGAGCATCCCTATCATGGAACAATGGGATCCAGCGACTGTACAGGGAATAACTCTGAAATACTCTGTGAATGAAGCAATAGAGGGGACCAGCTCTGCCTTGATGGAGGGTACACAGAATTATTATTATCTGGGTCTGCAGAAAAAATCTGAAAGGGTTGGGCTTTGAAGAATACTCTGCAGCCAAGCTAAGAAAGCCAGCATTGGGCTGACCTTCTTTAAGGTTCTGGCTGATGTGTTTAAATGTCTTTCGTAGCTCAGTTCTGAAAGCCTTGCTGTGCAAACATGAAACCTCTTTCTCACTCTTATACCCTAAATCACCAAACACAGCCTGTTTCTTGCCATTCAAGTCTGCCCACAGGAAAGGATGGAACCATTCCTGCTGGAGCTTAGTCTCACCTGGAGCTATCACCAATGTTGCAGTGCTCTGTGGCCAAAGCCCATGCTGGGAACGGCCACTGAATGTCACACAACTGATTGATAAGGCAAAGTGGTAGATTTTGGGATGCACAGCTTTGTGTCCTGTCTCCCAGGCTTGCTGAACCTCAGAAGCATAAGCAGAAACATGTGGTCTTCTCTGACACTTTGAAGGTTCCATGTCCCAAATGCTTAGGTAATTTCAGGTAGTGAGAATGAGTAATTGGAAATTATCATTCTCTGCATATGTACTGCAAACTGTAAACAGCTATTCAGGAGTACCTGGCGCTCTAACTAATTGTCTTGAAATCCTGTAGCTTCAGTGAATTTCAGAACAGGCCTTTTCAGGGCTTCTTCAAAATACTGGCCTGTGGCAAGGAAGAACCTCATTTGCTGAAATAATCAAAGCTTGGCGTATAACAGCCTCAGCACCCTTTCTCCCTTTGTCCCAGCCCTACACAGAGTGAATTTAATGCCCAGCAAAATACCCTGGTAGTTGTGGGGTCTTGCTTCATACAAGCAACTAACAGTGAGTTGGCCCAACAGATGTGCTGGAAACACCACGCTGTCTCTTTACCCCCCTCCTTCTCTTTATCCTGCCTGTCATTTTTGTTTGTTTGCTTTTCTTTTTCATTATTGGCATGGGAGATCTATCATATTTGGGATATAGATTTCTGGGGCCATGAAAAGCCGGAGAAAACTTTAAAAATGTGATTGGAGGCTTGAAATTCAAAATCTTAAGCTTGTTTAAGTAAGCAAGTCTGGGCAAATAGTGAGTGCCAGTGATCTGCTCTTTTGAAATTGAGAGCTATCTTAGTGGAACAGACTGCTTTGAAGCAGGTAAAATGTATAAAACGTGCCACCTCAGACATGCTTCACAGTGACAGGAATGAGCTTTGTGCAGATTGGTAAAATCTGTCTGTGTTTTCCCTGGTGTTTTTCTTGAGTACAAGCATTTGTTCTACTTTGACTTTAATTAGTCCCTCATAGTGCCACTCTGACAGACTAAATTAGGTGTCAGTAATAATATACTTTGTAAATGCTATTTCTGTACAGAAATTCTCCATGCCAAGGCTGTGACTACTTTCCATGTCTATTCACTGCATGTAATTATACATTAATGTGGAAATAAATGTGAAACACTGGCTAGATCTTAAATTGTGCCATTTCTCAGGTGTTACTCCTGGTACTAGTGGCTTGTCCAAGGACAGTAGGTCTGCTCCTCGATCAAGTGAAAGAAATGTTTAATATTGAGATAAGGTGTAGCAATTAGCACTAGAGTCTATTCAGAGCTGATTTGTTTATTTAGTTGAGCTGATCATGAAGTGGAGACACAGAGATTTTTTGCAAACATTTTCCTGTCTGCTGTGTCTCTTAAGTTATGATCTTCAGCTTGATACTTAAATCTGCTTTACTGTCCATGTTCCCTGGTTATGGGTCAGAATCAGTGCAAGCCAATTCCTTTCATCTGCTGCTGTGAGTTTGGCTGAGACACTCGGTCTGTTTCAGATCACAGCCACCATGAGAATTGCTTGAACTCAAGCATGAGTTTAAGTTGCAAGGTAACACATAGGCTGTCAGGTCACATTTTAAGATCAAAATGGATCTTTGAGGTATTTACAACATTAAACACAGAATTTCTTCTGATTACTCCTGTTTGGAGTCCAGTGGGTCCTGTCTTCATCAAAACAGAGTTTCTAATGCTGGTCCTGTCTTAACCAGGAGACACCAAGAGGCAGAGATCCTGACATCTCCCTTTGCTGATTGTCCTTATCCCAGGTCACCCTTACTGTTACATAATTGTGTACTGAGGAGATGATGGAGGACCACAAGAAAGCAGAACAATATTTGTTCCATATTTATAGCCTGTAAAAAGCACCCCCCTCCTTTCTACCAAGGAAAAGATGCTGATTTCTACATCATCAGATGTTTTGTAGGAAAATGAGGAGTATTCCTAATTGAAGCCTGCTTTCTGGTTAGATTTTTCTTGTAGCTGACAATGCAAAAGGTGATCACTGTGTATTGAGACTTCTCTGCCATTTCAGAATGAGGTGCAATGTAAAAAGAAGAATATTTTGTGCTTTTCATCAAAAAGTCTAATAGGAAAGCTTTGTCTATTTTTCTTCATACTTGACATGCTTTGAATTTATACAAATAATTTAAGAAATTCTGGGTAAATAGCAAGTCAAATGACAAGTTTTTATCTGCTTTCTTTTTTATCCTTGTAAAAACAAATCTATGTCTTTTTCTGTGCTCACAGTTTCTTTTTCTTTACAACCAAATTCAATACTTCAGGGAAATTAGACTGGAGTCACATTTTTCTTTTTTTCTCATATTTTGTAATGTCGTGTTCTAAAATTTGCTGCTTATGAGGCCATTTCAAAATATTCCATATGAATGGGAGCTCTGCAGAAATAACAGACTTCAATTTGTCTAGTGGGCTGTTGCCTGAGGAGAGAGAGAGAGTGTCTCATTGTGGCTTCTCAGTGGTGGCTGCTTTCTCAATAATGAAACATGAAGAACAATTTTCTTACCTTGCATTTATACAAACCTTAACAGGAGAAAAACGGCAAACTTTAAAAAACTTCTCAAACAAGACTTCTAACCATTCTTCAAGCCTCCCAGGCATCAACGAGCTTTGCACATCAATGCTGTTATTACAGGAATGAGAGGACTTCAGAAAGCCATCACATATAGGCAGGAGCCTATGGTTTGTGGCAAATCCTATTGGAAATGAGCATCCCTTATCCCTATGTGACTTCCTATGCTTTTCAAAAGGGAGTAGCTTGAGAGGTGTTTGGGATTCAGCATTTATAATGGAATCTGTAACGGAACTCAGCATGCGAACTGCAAGAAAGTATTTAAGTAGTTTGAGTGAGACTCAGAAACTGGTTTAAAAAGCATTTCCTGAAGGTACAATCACTTCTGGCACCAGAGTAGAAACACTTATGCATATATCTGCACCCTGGGGCAGTTTTCAAGAATGCAGCTAATGTTAAGTCTGAACTCAGAGGGCTTTAATTTTTCTGTTTGATGGGGAGCACTCATTATGCAAATAAGATAGCCTTTGGTCAGCTGTCTATATTGCACATTTTTTTCATATTTTGGAAGGATGCTAGTTTAAAATGGAAATTTCCACATTGAAGTTACCCATTTAGTCACATCTTTTTAGTGTGCCTCAAAGACGTGAAGCGGAACACAATCAGATACAAGCATGATTAGCAAAGCCCCATCCTGGCATAAAAGGAGTCTTGTCTCAGTTTGGCACAGCTATTTTTATAACCCCTCCCCAGCAGGAAAATTGCAGCAACCTCCACTTGTCCTTGACTTCATGGCCCAGGTAAAATATGCTTGTTTTTCTCCATGTCTGGTCTCTGGTGGCCAGCTGCATCCCGTACTTCCTGACCCACCTTCACACTGGGTTTCTGGGGCAGGGATACTTTGGGCCAGGATTATAATTGTAGCTAATCTTTCTACTCTGCCTTACAGTATTCTTGCTCTCCTCCTGACATTTGATGTTTAAGAGGGACCTCAGTCCAGTCTCCCTGGCCAGCACGTCCAGTGTGACAGACCCACGGTGAGCAGTGGGAGATGTGGCCTGGGAGAGGTAAGTGGATATTTTGGCCCATGCTGTCCATTTTCCCCACCTGGTGGATTCCGTGGCTTTCCTGAATGTGGACAAGCATGCAGGAATGCTTTGTCTGGTGGTTACATGAGGTAAGCAATGAGAATTTTCACCACCAGCAAAATCAAAGAATGAGCCAGAAGAGACTCTGAGGGCACATCCTTTGCTTGTATAGCTCACACATTGTGACAAAGCCAATAGAGGGAGGGGACTTTACATCTGTAGGGATTTTTTTTTCCTGCTGATACTTTGATTGTTCTAGCACTAGCACTTCTAGCAGTCTCAAAAGCTTATGGAGAATTCAAGGGACTTGACTCCCATCACCACCATGAAATCTAGGGGCTGTCAGGAACCAGGCTTTAACATCTGGGGAAAAGACAGTCCATAAGGAACATAAAAAATTGAAAAGCAAGAAAAGTTTTTAGTAACTTCTTAAAACTTATTCCCCATTGACTCCTCTGTTTCAGAACATGGAGGCAGGAGCCTGGACATGCATCTCCAGGAGCTCAGTGAGGGTCTGGGGCTGCCCCTCCCTGGGAGCAGTGAAGGAAAAGAACCAGCCTCCCTTCTCTAGTGCCTTTTGTTTAGAGGAAACCATAAATTATCTGGCCTAGTACCTGTGATACACTCAGATATTTCCTCCCCAGGCTGAGTTTCCTTACAAATAACTCTCATTATTTGTGCTGGGCTGGTGGTAAGACATCTACTTTCTAACATCCAGCAGGGATTTGTTGTGCAGTTCTAAGGAGAGCTTCCTCTGCTGAGTTTGGCTTGCTTAATTAACAGTTTGTGAAATGCTTTGGATCCATCTGGAGGAGGCATCCTCCAGAAATGGAGCTCATTATTCTAACAATGCAAACCGACCTGGCTGAGCAGGGCTGGGGGACCAAACCTTGTCCATAAGGAAGATGCATGACAGAGGATGGGTGTCTTGCTGAGGGGGAAGCAGGTGGCTCTTGTAAGTTGAGTGGGAGCTCTGCTCTCCTGGGGAGGTGAACAACAGCAGCACAAGTGCTGAGACTGACAGGAAAAGTTAGTGGAAGTGCTTTCCTGTGTTGCTGGGCACAGCTGCAGCAAAGTGCTTTGCTGTGCTTGAATACTTAGTGATGCTGAACTTGCAGCTGGAGGTGGAGAGTGAAGAGCCGGGCAGGAAAAGTTGTATCCAGTGAATTTCACTTTTCATCCAACACTGTGAAGTGATCAGTATGTGTGATATCAGGACTCCAGGCTTTCAGGAGTTTGGGATGCAATAAACAGCTTTGGGACTTTTTCAGAGGAAGAAGACAGAAGCAGCTGCTGAGCAGCCTGGCACACAGATGTGGCTTGGTCTCCCTCTTTCCCAAGCATTCTGTTTGTCACGTGCTGTGCGTGGTTGTGTCTAAGGGCGGTCAAAGCTATTAATTCCCACTTGCCTCTCTTTAATTTTGTGCAGAGGAACATTGGGGCAGGGCCCTCAGAAGTGTGCCAGGCAGCTCCCAGGGTAATGGCCCTTGGCACTCACTCTGTGGTTACAACTGCTCCTGCTTGGGGTGTGCCCTGCTCAGCTGTACCACTTTCTCCTTAAAGCTTCCCACTCCCTCCTGTTTTGTTTTGCCAGGAACAGCCAGAATGCAGTGGTCAGAGTGTCTTCCTGTGTTGGCAAGCATATTTTGGAAGGAAGATAAATGCTGTTGCCTTATCAGCAAATCGTTCCCCACAGACATTTTTTTCACCTGCTGCAGAAGACACAGTGAGCTCTGTATGGGGAAGGCTGCTGAGGATACACTGTTTTCTTCTCTCTGGTATCTGGATCATGTTTGGTGCAGTTGTAGGACCTAGCATCTTATTTTTCTGACACTTGAAAAAAATAGACCTTGAAAGAGGGACAACAAACAAACCAATCCAAAACATATTTTCCTAAAATATGCATAAACTTTCCCTTCCAGTAAGAAAATACCCTAAGGACATTGGATCTCAGCACTGAATCCAAGCCTTTAGAAACAGGATGCATAAGGCAAACAAGGCTGCCAAGGTCACATGCCACGTGCTTCTGTTGCCTTCATCCTTGGAGGAAACCCTGGGGCCAGCAGGAAGATCCATGTTCCTGTGACATTTCAGGAGGAGGAGAGCCAGGACACTCAGGTGGACGAGTGCCTCCCAGTCTGCTGTGTCCACAGCTAAACAGGTGCAGTTCCTACACAGTTTGGACCCTCTCTGTTTTTGTCTAAATAAGGGTGTGGAGTGTTTTCTGAGTTGGGATTCATTACTGTACTGGCTCAAACAAAAACAAAGCTGTGCTTTCCTTTTTCAAATGACACTGCAGGCTTTTTCCCTCTCCCTGCTGATTTTGTTCTAAGGGAATATCAGCAACCTTAGGGAATTTCCTAGGGTCATACCAGAATCAGACAAATTAATGCTGACAATTTTAGGACTGGGTTGGTATTTTTTAATTTCTTTACAGAAATGAGTTTACACAGTGCTAACAGTGAGCAGACTTTACACAAACAAGCTCTGAGTTTGACAGTGCATTTATAGCCTGTCCAGGAGCTTCCTTCTGTCCAGACGTAAAAAGCCATGGAAGAGCACTCATAGACATTAAGATGTAGTTTGAAGGGACATAAATGGTGCTCAAGAACTGTTCTTATGATTTTCCTTTTGAAAAGACCCAGGTGCTTGATTAAAGGCCCAGAAACAGGCTTTTCAAAAGCTACAGAAAGGTCCTGACCTATCCACAAAGTACAGTGAAAGAGAAAAGAAAGGACATGAGCAAATGACTTCATTTTTCCTTTGTGCCAAGGAAACATTCTGGTGTGATGGTTTCTCTGAGGTTATTGGGAAAGGTGAGATGGATGGCAGCACCACAGCACTGATCTTGTGTCCCGTTTCTGGGGCTTTTGAAAACCCAGGAGCAGTTGCACACAGGTACTCAGTGCCTTTTATCATGAACTTTCATCCTTCCTCAGAGTCATAGATGTACCTGGGGTACCTGAGGTCACTCAGCTGAAAATCAGAGCCATGAGGCAAAGTGGGATGAAGACAGGAAAATCTATCAGAGGAAAGGTATAAAACCCCATAACCTGACTGCCAAAGGGAATCAATCTCCTGCTCTGTGCAGTGATACAGAAGTCTGGTGTAAGTCATAGCAGGGCAATCTCAGGACACTGTCAGCCACAGCCATCCAGCAGGTGTTTTCCCATCTTTGACTGTTCTGCTCTTCCAAGTGTCCTCACACAGCCTGGCAAATTCTGCTTCCCTGAGTGTTTCTCACTGTCTCCACAGTCATAAATGTGAGAAGGCTGTGGCTGCTGTAGGATGTGCCCATGTGCTGTAGAGCAGATATTGCTCTCAGGCAGCTGGGATGGGTTGCTTATATGCTGTGAAGGTTCCTGTGTTTTGCCAGGAAAAGTCAGTTGATGCTTTGTTGGGTAAAGTAAAAATTCAGAATAAATTTCAGTAAATGAAATAAAACACTATTTGATGAGTAATTTGAACATCAGCTGTAATTAAATGTACTATTAAAATGAAAAATCAACTTCTTTCATCTATTTGCTATCAGTCTCTATTTCCTGAGTTTTCACAACTGCAGAAAACAAAAAACTCACCATTGCTTTTAATGCATTGAAAAGTCCAGGGAAAGACTTTAAGCCGAAAATCTATAATAATTTTACAGAAATCACTCCAGATTTATAGCTGAGTTCACAGTCCTACCTCAAGTCCTATTTCCTTTTAAGGTCTATCTGTCATTTCAAAAGGCTTTCTAAAGAGATTTAAATCTTTTAATCCTTTTCCAGGCAGAATTTAGTATTTATGCTAAATTGTCTGCAATTTGGATAAGAGAGGTATGAATTCAAATTGTTACCGACTTTCAAAATCCAGCCAGTATTTTTTGTAAACAACATCACATCAACGTAAAATGTTCAAATCTCATTGCTACTTATAAGTTGAGCAATTAGTAGATGGACCAAAGGTAAAGTACAATAACTTCACTGAAGTACAATGAACTTGAGCTAATTTGCTTTAGGTGCAATCCAGCCCATTTTTTCCTTTAGCACTACACTATCCTGCTTTATTTTCCATAGCACTCATTATGGTGGACTCTAAATTTCTTGTGAAAAAGTGGGGTTTTGTCTGCAACCTCTTTGGTCATAATTTTTGCAGTAATTGCTATTAGCAATTATGATTTTTCTCATAATTAAAAAGGCCATGAATGCTGCACTTCCATCTCCTCTCCTAATAAAAGCTATAGCAAACCCAAAAGTAGGTAAATTTTAAACAAGATACAGCTTAAAAAAGGAGAGATCTCAGTGGTGTTTACAATTTAGGAGCTGAAAAAAAATTTGTCCATGGTTTGCATAAAAGATTAGTGTTTAATCCTGTTTTCATGGTGTCAGTGGGACTTCTGCCACCATTCAACAAAGGATGGGTCAGATCCTTAATATATTTGGTGAAATGGCTTGTCCAAGGATTGTAACTTTCAATGCACAAAAACACACATAAACTGTGGCCAAAATAAACTAAAAATAAAAAAACCTGTCTCTGGTGGCTAAGCCATGTCTCAGATCCTGCTTTGAAACCAGGGCTGCTGTGTGTAAATGATTGAACAGGTTCAGTGTAGAGGGCATAGAATGACATTTTCCCTGGGAATATTTGATGTAATGTCCATATTTTGCCGCACAGAATAGTCTGATCCACAAAGATTCTGATAACATGAGAAGGATACTGGCAAGGCCAAGGGACTTAATGTGGATCTCACTTTGCGTCCAGAGCTTCACCTGCAAAGGAACCCTGTCTGCACCTTCGCTGTTTCCCTGCTATGTTGGCATGAATATTTTCTTTTCCTGAATTACTTTCTCGATAAATAATTTTTCTGATGTGGTGCCCCATGTATTTTCCTGAAAGGAAGTTGCAGTGAGGTGGGGGTTGGTCACTTCTCCCAAATAACAAGTGGGTAGGATTAAGGAAATGGCCACAAGATGCACCAGGGGAGCTTTAGATTGGCAGTAGGATAAATTTCTTCTCTGAAAGAGTTGTCAACCCTTGGAACAGGCTGCCCAGGGAAGTGGTACTGTGACCATCCCTGGAGGTATCTAAAAGGTGTGTAAATGTGGCACTGAGGGACACAGCTTAGTGGTGGACTTGGTAGTGCTGGATAAACAAATGGACTTAATGGTCTTAAAAGTCTTTTCCAACCTAAAAAATTCTGTGATCCTATATATTGTGACAGCTGATGCTCCTGCATTTCCTCAAGGTGTTTGTGTGCTGTATTGTCATTTCTATGAGGAAGATTGTGTTTGCAGAGAGATCTTGGCAAACTATTTGAGTTCTCAAATTTCCTTCTATTTAAACTCCATACCTCTCATTATGAACTGAACAGGAAAGGCAGCAGCATAGTTACAGTTTTGTTTCTCCTTAAGTACAAAGAGTTTTTTAAAATTACTTTTTAAATTTCCTTTCTGAGCTGGAAGCAGAGCTGCTTTGTGGCCAAACCGGATTCACAGCAGGGTGATTAAGCACCATCACAGCCTGGTTGTTAAGGATCCTGCTGGGGAGAATTGCCAAATATTTTGAGTGGTCCTCGTGCTGTGTCATGTGAACTCAGTTCCAGTGCAGTCAAGCAATGGTATGAATGGATTTTAAGAGATACTGAGTGGTCTCTCCAGAGGCTGCCTTTAGCAGCAGGAATCCTTCTCAGCTCAGTCTAGAAGGATTAGACCACCAGACGTCTCTGCCTGTCTGAGGAGTGTTTGGTGAGCATTTTTGCTCTGGTTAATTGTGGAGAAAAATCTGCAGAAATAGCAAAAGGACCCAGCACAAGTGAAAAATGTGTCAGGAATGGAAGAACTCCTAGGGCTTACTAAGAGTTCAGATGGTCATGGTGGCTGGTGGTGCATTGCTCTTTGAAGCACAATAGATGAAGCTCATAACACTGCTAACCTTGTCCTTTGGACAGGGTGTTTCATTTTCCACATTTGTCAGTTGGATGTGCTCCTTGAAAATTACACTTGCTTGGAAAGAAAATATAGCAAAGGCTGGTAAGAAACTGACAGCAGTGCAATAGGGTTATGCAAAAGAGAATGCTAAGAATTTCAAATAATTGACTTTTGAAAATCTGAGTTTTTTCTGTCCTTGTATCTGTCAGCAGCTCAGCATAGAGAGATTCCACAGGAACAGAACTTAGGCAGTAAAGCTGTCACAGCACAGATTTTGGATAGGCAGAAATAACTCTTGTCGAACCCAAGGTCAGTGACAAATACAGAATCTAAAAGGAGAGCACAAACCCTAAACAGAGAAATTAATATCTGCATTCTCACAAAGGAGAATTGCAGGTTTAAACCAATATTTTTTAAGGAGGCTGTATTTGTCTACTTCCTGAGAAAATCTGAAAAAAAATCATCTTTTTGTCTTGAATCACTGAGAATAGCATTTTTGAAAATATATTACTTTGGATCTCAGCTTTTCTGATAGCATCTCTGAATTTATATTTGCATAATTTGGTTTCCTATTGTACAAGAAGTCCCGTGCTCTGTTTCCATTTTTGATACTCAGTTTTACTGAAATCAATGTGTTCCCATGAAAGAAATCTAATCTGGCACGTTTTCTGACAGAAAGATATGTTTTAGGAAATCTTTAACTAATTTTAGACTTCAGCATACAAATGTGATTAATCAAAAAATCGTTCCAAAAGTTGGCTCTCTGTAATGCCAGAAAGGCTACTAAGTGGTGTTTGTGTTGTAATTGCAATCAAGCAGAGTAATTAAACAAGAAAATAGGGCAATTACATATACAAAGTTGAAATCCATTGAGCTTGCACTGTTTGTTTCTTCTTACAGGATCCAGAACACTTTGGGTTCAGAGAATTCTGTTTATGGGCCTTAGATAATTAAAAAACTCTCAGAAGGAAAGGAATTCCTTTCATACTGTTGCCCTTTGGCTCAGGAGTATGTCTCTGCTAGCTGTGGTGTGGCAAATAGGGTAATCAGAAGTTTTCTGGGAAGGGGCTTTTTTTCCTGTTTGCTTGGAGTGAGAATGAGGGAAAGTAATGCTTGTATTTTTTTTTCTATTTTTTGCTTCTTCTCTAGCTGCAAAATAATTATAGTAAAGGCCTTTTATTCATGGGTTGCAAAAAACAGCTTTCTTTTTAATTTCAGCAATGATTATAATTTGTATTATATTTATAATACTGTCTGATATTTTTTTCCTATTTGCTTGGAGTGCGAATCAGGGAAGAAAATGCTGAAAGAAGTCAAACACTGGTTTGGTTTCACACTTTGAAAACATGCAAAGATAGAGAAAGAATACAGAAAATGCTTAAAAAAATTAATGGTATCAGCAGAGCAACTTTTCCCATTGTTTTTCAAAATTTATTCCAAATCAGTGAAAATTCATTACAGATCAGAAGCTTATTGTCAAGAAGAACGTTTCTTGATTAATTCCTGGGTCAGTACAGGAACAGAACTGTGGATTTCTGCAGAAATGATGGCTACAGACAGACAAACAAGAGTCAGTGAGGTCCCTAGAGCTCTGTCTCCTGTCTCTGATCACAGCCAGGGAAGGATGCTCGGGAAGCATTCTAACAGTAGTGCCCACAAGATCTGGTGCAGCTCTAGGTATATTCTGATTTCTTTTCCAAGTTAGAAAAACTGTGGGTTATTCACTTTCCACTTCTACTGTTAATTTTCTAGGGCTGCTGCTCATTCTGTGAGTTGGGTGGTCACACACTTTGCTCTCACTGAAAGCACCAGAGAGTCAATTAACATCAGTGAAAAGGAAGTTGTGAATTTATTCAGCCTTTTGATCCAGCTTGCTTTTATGTAATGAAATTGGAAGGAACAGATGATTTTCAGAAAGATGATTAACTCCAATCAGGTAGATAAGCAAACCTGTTAACAACTATGGCATGTCCCCAAGTGCCCCTATGAATCAAGACTCATAAGGATATAATTTAAAGGATTTTAATTATTACTCTTTGAATTTGTAGTTTAGTTAGGATCTTGAAAATGTACAGTGATTAATGACTATCTAGTTGAGTGACTGTAAAAATGTATTAAGCCCCTGAGAATGATAAATCTGCTGTAAGTGAATACAGGCTGACAGTCAAGGATCACGTGTTCTCCAGACCTTTAGATAAATGTTCTTCCTTTTATTTCCAATAAACTTTGATATATGAAACTGGATAATTTATTTCCACTAATTTATCTTTATTCTCATGGGTATCAGCTCCTCTCTTTCCATATTTTCATCCTAGAGAAACACAGTGGAGGTTAGATCATCATCAGTAACAACAGACATAATAAAATCAGCCAGAAAATATGATGTAAGTTCAAATTAATAGCATGGCAGCTGCTTGGTTAGATTAGAGAAAGAGTGGTGAAGAGCTGAGCATTGTGTCTTCTGCACTATGGAAATTCTGTACATCTAAACAATGAATAATTTAATTTTGTCTTCAATTCCACAGTGTTTCACTAGCACATTATATTGCTATGGGATTCATGGTCATGTTATATGTGCTCTACGTATAACTCAAGAATGAGAGTCCTGCCCTGATAGCTTTCTATTCCCTTTTTCCTGCAGCAAAAATCTCACGTAAAATCCATGCATCCATCCTCTTGTTAATTAAAAAAAAAATCCTGGCTAGAACTATATTCATAGAGTTGTAAGTATTTCTTATCTGTAGGGGGTCTTTTTTCCCTCATTTCATATAAAAAATGGCATCAATTCAGTCCCAGTACATAAGGGGGATTAGAATTCAGAACTGTACCTTTACATTTTGATTTTGCAAGTGATTAGGAATCTGCAATAGTCATCTCAGGCATTATCCTCCTGCTATTCTTTTCCAGTAGCAAAGCTTTCCCCTTCACAAAATATGATCTATTAAAGAAAAAATAAAAGTCCAGCGTACTGTCTCATTATGGAAAATAGAAACCCAGGTGAGATATGAGGAGAAACCATTGCAGTGACAGGTGCTGCAGACACGTTCATAAACAGAGGAATGGGGAATTTCTAAAGGAGATGCCACTCCTGTGTAAACAGAAGTAGAAATGCAAATCTAATCTCCAAGGCTGTGTGACTGGAACACTGTAAGATGTTTGCTCCTAGGAGAAGATTTTTAGATGTGTCTTGGAAGGCTGAAGACAGTGCACGCGTTTTGAACATCACTCAGGATTCACTGGCAAGGGGATTCTCTGGAACAAAGAGCTTTAAAATGCTTGTCAAGGTGGGAATGGAGCCTAAAGGACCTGCCAGGCTGAGAAAAATCTGCCAAGCATGCTGTCCTCAGGTAGAGGAGTAGTGACTTCACTCGGGAGCTGCAGATATCAGGGTTGAGTAATGTAAAAAGGATCTGTTTGTGTTGGTAGGTCACAAAACCAAAGGTTTTGACATGGAGAAGACAGATCAATCCGAGTCATAAATTAAACCAAAGGTCAGCTCCTTTCCCAGCTTATGTGTCATTTCACAAGGAAGAAGCTTGCAAACTGCTGTGGACAGGGTGTACTGTGTACTGCACTGTGCAGCTGGGAAAATTCCACAATGATATTCAAACTGCACAAACTAATGTTTGTTCCCAGTTTTCACTCAAGCTGTTTCAGCTAAATATACTGCAGGATAGTTTGAAAATCTATGATACAATATAAACCACCTACTTTCCTTTTACAGTGTTAATGGGACAATTTAAAGTGGATTTTTCTTCTAAGTAATAAATTTGTTTGGGGATTAACATTTTTTTTTGCTTAGGTAGAACATTTATTGCCCAATGATTAAGTGCTTTGATCATTAGAATAAGCTGCGACCACAGTGCTATCACATTCTCTATCATTTATTCAAGGTTGTTGAAATAAGACTAAACCTCTTATGAATATTAAATATTCAGACGTGGGTTTTTTTTTTACTACCGTCAAACTAGCTCTGTTAAGGAAATGAGGAAACAGTGACTTTACTTTGTTCTGTCCTTCTGTGTGTAGAGTCAAATCTCACCAGTGTTCTTTCAGCTCTGATGCCAAAACCTGGGAAGATGGAAATGAAAGTTTTGGGGGTCATTTGTAACTTGAGGGGTCTTTATCTGACTCCTTCACAGGTGAATGTCAGCAGGTCAATCTACCAGCAAAGAGGAGGGGGGAGAAGAATATGGGCTGCTCTGAACCAATCCTGTTAGGGCACCAATTTTCTGAGGCAAAGACCACAGCAAAGCACAACCACTGCAAAAGACCAGGGCAGAGATGGGCTCAGGATGATCCACTCTGCTTTAAACCACAGCCTGTATTCACTGGGGAAAATAGATGTTGTGTTCAGTCCCAGTCAGAAAGGGACAATTTATGTAAATAGAAAGATGCTTTCAAAGTATGATAGATCAATAACCTATTGTCAGCCAACGAGCTATAGACAAGGAATGAAACATCTCCTACATTATGTGTTTATGTTTCTAAGTATTTATGTATACAGTATTCCATCTTCACTGCACATCATGCAGTGATATTTCCTCAGGCATCTGCCTTCTGCCTGAAAATTTCCAGTATAGCGAGAAATATGTGAGATGAAGGAATAGAGCTCTGCTGCAGACCCTGAAAAAAAAACGTTGAGCAGCTTAAATCATGTGCCTTAAATCCTAGGCAGTGGAGTAGCTACCCACAGGGCAATAGTTAGCTGTCATGTGGTGAGAGATGGGAATGGCTTGGTGAAGTGTGTGCTCACCTGCTGTGGCACAGCAAGCAGAGAGTGCTGCAGGGTCCAAGTGCATCAGGGCCCTGCTGCAATGGTGCTCTGCAGGAAACCTGGCCCTGTCTCCTTGCCAGAGCTCCAGAGCGCTTCCAGCCAGGGCTGTATCTGAACAGGGAGGAAAAGCCATGGTGATGACAGTGCAGATGCAGAGGGGGCATGGTTTGGCTCCTGCCTGAGCCAATATTGGACTATTTCTAAAGTGCACTGGAGCCCTTTGAGACAGCATATGGTGATAATTACACAAGTTAAATTTCCATACAATATCATCTTTACTGTGAAAAGGACTTGGGAGAATAAGATAATTGTCAGCTGCTGCAATTTCTCCTTACTATAGTTAATAATTAATCCTTGAAAAAAGGTGACTTTTTTTTTGGTAATGTATGAAAGTGGCTCTGGCATCATTTCATCTATCTGCAAATATTTAGGAAAAGAGGATCTGGGGATGGGAATGTATGCTGTTTCATACTGATAGTGCATTGCTGGGCTGGATTGATTAAATCTCTTAACGAATGCACAATTATTTTCTTTGTAGCACTGTTTTTGAATTGTTCTTTGGCAGGATTATTTTGGATTATTTCCTTGCTCTTCTATGCAGCATGTCCTTCAGCAGAGAGTTGAAGGTAAGCCATTGGTGTTGTACACCTTGTCCTGGTTGTTCTTGCAATTACTCTTTTGGAGGGGTTGAAGTGCAACACTCTGCCCAGGGGGACATCCTGAACTGGTGTGTTAGTTTGGGACCAAATGTGGTGCTTCCTTCTTTTCTTCTCCTTCCAGACTTCACCAAAACCAGCCTTTCACCCCTTGAGGGGAGGTTTGGGTTGGCAGCAGTCTTCTTCCTCTCTTATGTTGGCAGAAATGGTGCCACTGGTGCCACGTGGCTTCACCTCGTGGCTTGGAGTGACTTCAGGTGTGACTTCTCCAAGGGGTCCTACCTGAACTCAAGTTACTGGTGAGCAATAAACTGACCAGATCTGGGATTTTGGACTAAACCTGTAATGGTTTATCCCAAGTTTTGCTTGAGCTCTTATTTGTTCTTACAAACATTCACCTCTAGATTTCACCCCACATAATTGATGTAATGTCATTGCTCCAAAGTGTGTCATTTGCCCAGTAACAGCCCCAATTACTCAGGGGTTACTGACTCTGGCCTTTTAAAATGCATTAGCTACAGGAATTGCCATGACCCCAATTATTACAAATATGTTCATGGATCAAAGACCCTGCAGCCAGACTTCTCCTCCTGACTAATCATTAATCAGAAGAAGTATTGTGAAGCTGCCACAGATTTTTCTTGAGCTACTTTAGTGGTAAGAACATCTGGCATGTATCTTGCTCCTTTCATCCTTAGAGGACTTCTAGAATATTAGTGAATTAAGATGGACAGGACTTCTGGAAGGGTCTTGGATCAACCTGGCAGACATGGAGCTTGAAAATACTTTGGGATTCAATATCTGTCCTATTTTCCCCATCATTATTGGTTGTTCCATTGACACAATGTAATGAAGAGCAATTTTTTTTTCTTTTCTCTAATTTTCCAGAAGTTTGAGAGGCCTGACAGTGCAGCTAAGTGTGGTGAGGGAAGAACCTTAAATCATTTCTTGTTTTGGCTTTAGTCTTTGCAACAACTTTCTAGATAACTTTCCATATTAAGGGGGTGGGGAGAAGAAAGAAATGTTTAAAGGTAAGTGAGAAGAAGTACATCTGCCTAATCTGTGAGTCCTTTCTGTGCCTCTGACTGTCTCCCAGGGACACAAAGTCAAAGGTAATTTGAATTCATGGGATCTTTTACATGAGCTGTCCCTAAGAGTTCAAGGTGCAAGGGAGTTACTTCAGGGTGCAGGCAGTTGGAGTGCAGGAGTGTTCCAGACTACAATATATTTCTGTAAATGAGGGGGCTTTCTGATGTGATCACCTGAATTTTTTCACACGTGCAGAGAGCCCTTGCTGCATTTGTAGTCAGATCCTATTTTCCATCACCAGGAAATACATTCCTTTCCCCACGCAGTAAATTAAAAAAACATACACACATCTAGAGAGTCATTTATGTAAGCATTACAAAGTTGTGATTGTCAGGAAGCCTTGCATTAAAACCTTCATTCCTGATTAGAAGATGGCATGCTGAGTACTTCAACCCACTTTGCACTTCAAATCAAGCTATTATTAGGGCACCTGTCCGTTCACTCTTTCACTTAATGAGAATTGTTCTTTAGAGATGCAATAATGATGCTTCAATATAAAATTTCAGCTAAAAGCATGATTTTGTTAGGCATCTCCTCACAAAATAAAATAGTGAATCCTGCTTTTGCAAAGCTTGAATAACACTGAGCACATTGATGTAAATCTGGATCTTGCCATATTCCCTCGAGCATAACTTTGTAACCCTCACAGGGAACTTGTCCTGTCCTCCATCCCTGCTGGATTTATGTAATGCTGCAGTGCACATGGGATGTGTGCTCATTTAGACCAGGGGATGTAGCCTTTGGGACACTCAAAGGAGCATGCCAGAGAGTCATAGAACTCTTTGGGTTGGAAGGGACCTTTAAAGGCCATCCAGTCCAACCCCCCTGCAGTGCCAGGAGCATCTGCAGCCAGATCAGGTTGCTTAGAGCCCTGTCCATCCTGACCTGGAACATTTCTGTAGATGGGGCATCTACCATGTATGTGGGCAACCTGTGCCAGTATTTTACAACATAAAGTTGTAAAACTGTTTATGATAAAACAGTGTTTTATGATAAAGAATTTCTTCTTTCTCATGGTTTAAGAGGAAGACCAGAAAATACAGGATTCTAGTGCTGCAAAGTCTGTAGGAGTTGCTCATCTCCTTTCTTAGTTTTGGGAAACTAATAACATTCTAAGGAGCATTGCCAAAATGGTCCAGAAAGCTGGGTTTTGGGAGGTCAATGCAGACAGCAGTGCATGAAGACAGGACTGCTTCCAAGACCAGGCTGGCAAAAGCAGCCAGGAGCCACTTACAGGAGACAACTTACACATAGCCATGTGGGAGCCATCAGCCAGGCTGGACTGAACTTTCTCTGCAGTAACCCTGGGAATGACCAGTCCTCAGCTTGATGCAGTGGTCATTGATTTCAAGAGCTTTGTAGTGAGCTTTAAAACCCTGTGCTGATGTACTGGAGATCACTCTGTATAAAAAAAAAATTCCTGAGGTTCTCAGTGTATTTTATCAGCATTGCTACAGCAAGGTGTGCTCTCATCATCACAACATCAGAGGTCTGCTGCTATCTATGATGCTACATTTCTCTGCAAAGAGTGTCTGCTCTGTTTGGTGGTGGTAACATCCACTACCCTTGTGTTATGCTTGGTGTAATGTTATGTCCTATTTCTCCTACCTCAGCATCTGTGGGAGTATTGCTTTTGTGACAGCTAGCAACATCATTACAGGAACAAGAAACTCTTAAAGTAATAGTATTTTTGTGTATTGTATTCCTTAATTTGAAAAATGTAAGGTCCAAAAATTCATGAACTGAATCTACAGTCTACCATGACTAATGTATAATAAATACTAAGATGGAGGCAGACAGATTGAAAAATTGCTGGAGTTAAACCTACAATTAAGTAAATTCACTTAGATGCTCTCAGATCTCTCTTGAACATAAGAAGAAGGGGAAATTATAAAGGGAAAACACAGTGACTTCATTGCAGATAGAAAAGATAATGCTGTATAAATAAATGAGAAATCATTTAATAATATTTACTTTAAGTATGTATCTACAGACAGTCATGCAGATAAAGCCCATAAAAAAAGAGGAGAGAATTCTTTCTAGTGCAAATTGTTCTTCAGCTGTGGCTTGTTCAATTTATGTCACTTGAATTTGGAGAGTGATTTATTCTTAAGTCTTTTGCTACATTGTTTGTTTTACATTTGAAATGCCAGGGATGATCAAGGTGTCTTCTGTGAAATGCCAGCAAAACAAAATCCAGAGAGCTATTGGGATGATAAGAAAAGACCCCTGATCCTAAACTGGACCATGCAGATTGATGTTGGAAGGGTATGCTTTGCTTTAGCTCCTCATACACCTGTGCTAGAGTGGGGTCCCTTCATTATTGACAAAAGCCACTTTTAATCTGCACAGCCCCTTCCTTGTGATGTGTCCTTCAGCAGATGGTGCTGCAAGAAGAGCAAGTGTGGAGGACACTGACCCCTGGCTGTCTCCTCCCTCCAGGTGAATCTGCGTTCGCGGATTACAGATCTCAGCGGCCCAAAGGGAAAACTGTCAATGTGCAAAATTTCATTAACTTGCAAGACAGCAAGACAGAGTCCCTCAGGCCAAACTGCAAATCTGCAAATCATGGTGTAAGGTAGAGGTGAATAATAAAGCAGTAGACAGGGAGAACAGAGGGAGCAGTACTGATGGTTCCCATCACTCCTTGCTGAGGCTGCTCCGAGTGTCCACTGAAATACCCAGGAGCACAGCCTTGGTTTTGGGTGAGTGGGAACACTCTGGACCCAGCTTCTCCAGGCCTCCCTCTGTGCAGGAGATGTGCTGGCATTGTCCCAGCCACAGACTGCAGGAAGAAAGCTGCACAAGGAAGAAAAACTTTCTCTACTTAGAAGTATTCAGGGCTGCAATAGAGCAACTGCTACCTAACCTACTGCCTGCACTTGTGCAGGAATTGTAGGAGCAGTGAGTGTGTCAGTTTTATAGTACTTTGAACATATTGTCTGACATTGTGGTTTCCTTAGAGGCTATGTTGCTGATTACCTGCATTTTAATAATAATGATTTATTCTGCTGAGGGAATTCTCTAGCCCTTAAGAAAGGAATAGTCTGTGGTTTGGAAGCTTTCTGAGCCTCACTCTATCAAAGTCCTCGGGAAGCATAAGGATTTGAGCTTCCACGTACTAAAATCTGATGGAAAAGTTCATATATGCTCTGAAAAATATCACTCTGGGACTCACGCTGCTTTGCACATTGCCAGTGTGTGCAGTGTTTTCCACTCTGTGTAATAAATGATAACAGAGCAAGTTGCTAAGAGATAACAGAGCTTGCCAAAAGTGTGCAGACATAACCAAATTAAGACACGGTGCACCCTGAAGTTTTCAGGCTACCTTGGCAACACTAATGAACTTTTAATGGTTGAAAGGGCCAGAACAGTTTAAGCTTTTCTTTTTTAAACAAACTTTGAGCAACCTTTGCTCAGATTAAACACAGTCTCCTACCTCTTCTTGCTTTGCAATAGATTTTTTTTCTGGATTGAACTCAATAATGAATTATTTCCTCTGATTCATGGGTAGAAAATCCTTCCACAAGTCTTTTCATTTTGACACTAAAAAGGAACTCACAGTGTGGAAATCCAGTCTGAGTCAGCCTTTACACCACTTTCTGTGAAAGAATCATCCTAATTTCCAATTATCTAAAGCAGTGGCTGCTAAAGTATTGATGCTTCTAGTTACAGACATCAGAAATTAGTTACTGAGGTGAATTGCCTTGCTGTGCTTCCATTTTCAAAAGTAATTCCACTGAAGGGTCTCTTAGTTTTCTCATTAAGACCTTTTTTCAGAAGGCTGAGGGCTATCTTGGACATGCAGTTCTCTTGCACAATGATGTTTTATGGGTAAGGAATTTAAAAACTCAGAATATTGTGGTTCTGTCTGAGACCACTACTTGACCTCACTCTGAACAGGTCTTCTGCAGGAATCTTGTCTTAACAGGGCCAGCTGATGGGCCTTGTCAAGTGCAGACTTTTTGTCTCTAGTAATGAGTGCATGATGAGCACAGAAAAGTGCTGTGATTACAGGCAGGTTTTGTAGTTGAACTCCAGAGCTCCTGCTCTAAAATCAGTGCAGACAGACCAATCCTGCTGCTTCTAGAACATTAGGAAAGCAGTGAATGATCTGTAGGTAGGGCCTCATACATTAATTTGTTTAACCTTATTCTTGTGCTTCCAGCTTCCTGAATTAGGCACCCAATTGTCTGTAAAATGTGTTAGGAAAAAAAGAAGAGTTACAAACCCACACCCAGTTGGGCAACTGCCATTTGCTGGTAGAAACACTGAGTAGGTAAATGTGGACTTAATTTGATGTGCCAGCAGCTCAGATGTCAGACGTGTGGCTAAGAAGGAGCCCACATCCTATTTAGCATGTGTAGCTCATGGAAGGGAATTGTCTGAATGCAATCTCTTCTCAGGGGCAAAATGAGAGAAAAGAGGACAGCTCTTCCTATCCCATACCTTTGTCCAAAAGCACCCAGGCTGAGATCCAACATCTCACCCTGCCTGCTCTGAACGTAGCCAGGGCTTGAGCCTGGCTGTCAATGAGAGCAGTGAGAAATGGGAAAGCTTGGCAGAGGTGCCCCAAATGGGAATCCTGCTCTGTGATAGTCCCCTAGGCTGGGCAGGGATCTGCTGGTTCTGCTCACGTGTTCAGCAGCTCACATGTCCTGAACCAGCTTTTAGAGATGTGTCAGAGCTTCATTTCTGAAGATTTTTGAACAAACAGGAATAAGAAATCTCTGTGTTAGGCAGCACCTCAGAGATGGCTTGGAGGACCTGGGTACATTTTTCTGTACATCTGGTCTTGGGTCACACACTCTGCTCAATGACTGTTCTCAAATGTAGTAACTTCACTGCTGTAATGAGGCAGGGTCCCTGGTGTTGTGTATATGTACTGCATGAACATAAATAAACATAAAGTGCACCTGCACTCCCTCCATAGCACTTACCCAGACAAAAAACATCCTCACACTTGCAAACCATTCCGAGCTGGCAGATGCTGCTTTGCTCACAGTCACCTGAGTGTACAGGGTTTGGGCATGTGATGGGAATGCTGCTCTTCCAGAGGTGGCTCACAAAGGAGTGGAGACCTAAAATCCCATCAGCATTTAGGGAGAAATAACTACTGGTCTTCTAGGGTCCCCAAAATGGCAACTCCATGGATTTATTCATCCCATTCTAAAATGGGCCAGTGGCACTTCCTCTCAAAAGGAAGATGTCCAGTCATTTATGGATTTAGCACAAATTGAGTGGGAGGCACTCAAAATAAAATATAATAAATAAAATAATAAAATAATAACAACATCAAGAAACAATACCGACAAAATAAGAAGGATTTTGGGTCAATCTCAGATCAGTTAATTATTCCGAAATCTTTTCTCAGACACTTTCCTTGATCTGTTTTTCTATTTTCCATTTAATATCAGACATCTTCTTTCAGTGTCTTAATTAGTTCATCCATAAATATGGATCGGTTATTACATATTGAAGTAATATCACAGTAATCCTTATTATATTAACTTTCAACTTAAGAGCAGCCATTTCTTTATTTTGAATTAGTTCTTTGTTTGTTAAAGTTTATCTTGGAACTTTTGTGCACTATATGGTTCAAATAATTACTACTTTTCATTTTTTTGGCTCTGTTTCTTCATTAGCACTTTTGAAACTTGTCAAGTTTTGAAACATTTCAACTTCAGTTTGTACATTATGATTAAGAGAAAGTAAATTTTGCTTGTAATCCAAACACACCTTTAATAAAAAGGAGTCTTCTGCTCAAGCAGGAAAAATGTGTCTGTGTGTGTGGTCATACTGTGAACAAATTGCCTGCAATTTGTGTATCTTTAATATTCAAGACATCAAAAATAAAGCAGCACTCAGTTCTTGGTATGATAAAATAGCTCTGCTGTGCATTGGAGAAAACCCCTCCAAAGATTTCCTTCCAATCTTCTGAACTTCTCTGAAACTCTTAAATTAATGAAGAGGTTTCCCAAAGGATGGGGACAGAATAAAGCACAGATTTGTGCATCTCTCTGGTATACATTCCCATGGAAAGCTGCAACACAAACTCAGGGGATGAGATGCCAGAGAGACTCTCACTGTCTCTGTTTCCAGTTTCTTATGCTCTTTCATCAAGGATTGCAACTGTCACACACAAAACAGCAGGAAAAAGAAGTTTTGGGTTGCTAAAGCTTTGATTGGTTTTAAGTTCTACCTCCATGTAACTAAAGACACCTGTATTAATATATATTTTTTAAAACTAAAATCTTAATTTTAAACTTAAGATAATAAATAAAAATAATACAGTTAAACACAGAAAAAGGATTACATAAATAAAATTCTGGAAGCTTTTATCATACATCTGTTAGGAGAAGGTGGATTTTTTTTTTGAGTCATCTGAAAAACAAAGTTCTTGAAAGCTTTTAAGAACTAGGATAAAAAATAAATAAAAAAAAAGCCCCTAAGCAATATTCTAGGATTTCAAGTCAAATCCTTTCAGCAAATAACATGAAGTCCTACAATAATAACAATCAGTTCAACTAATGATATCCATCAGTTGAAATCAAAGGAAAAATTTTGGGAGACATCACTTTAAATTATAATGTATTTTTAAAAAATTTTTGTCAGTTGAGTTTATGTGTTGCAACATACAGGCAAAGGTAATTAAATGAATTTTCTCGCATTTCTACTGCCAGGCCTTGGCTCCAGCTGAGAAAACTGTCCAGAAAGGATTCAGGGCTAGGGGGATTCAGTGGACATTTTGGTATGTAGCAAAGGAGGGGCAATATCAGATTCTGATAAGGGAGAAAACATTTTAATTGAATCCAGCTGTAACCCCATCAAAGTCCCATTCCTTCCTGAGTTTAAGCAGAAGTCTAATTGCTGCTAGATTTCCAGGTCCCTCTGGGAATGAGCTTTGTGGAGGCCCTTGAACCATTGGCTTCTGATTCTGAACCAGATCAGGCCCATTTTGGGTCTGTCCATCAGATGGGTGTGATCCAGTAGCCAATGGAGAGATGTGGGCAGAGCAAGATTTGAGAAAAATCACCTTCCTCAGACCCAGTGTCTCCTTTCTTTATCTCTGAGCTCTTGATTTTTGCTATGATATTACATTGAAGTACAGGACTGGAGCAACAAACAACCTTTGGCATTCAAAATTAGGTGATATAACACCTCTGGTCAGAAAATCCCATAATAAAGCTTAATAAAGATTTCCTTCTAGGCAGAAGAAGGCAGGCTGAGATTAGACTGCAGCAATCACGTTGAGATGATGAACAGACCCTTTGAAACCTTTGGAGGATTGGCTTTTCACACATTTCTGCAGCATGTCAAAGCTTTGTGCTGGTTACTTGGAGAGGGAAAGGTTCTCAGCTTTGATGGGACAGATGGAGCAGAACTCAGCACCTGCATTGATAGCTTGGAAATGTGAGAGCAGGAGTTTGTCATTGTCACCCCACTCCCCATCCCATCCCAGCTGTGTGGAGCAGGAGTCAGATCCCCCTGACTGCCTGGGGGGATCCCAGGACTTGGCAGTGGCCTGCAGCCAAAATTCCCTCTAGGCACTCTGGGAACCTGGGGAAAGAGAGCTCACAAGGCCAGAGCAGCAGCTTCAATTCCTTTCACTCTCTTTGGTCCTGGAGGAAAAGAAAGTCCAAGTTAGCAAGAAAAAGGGAATGATGAAAAGGTCATCCATTTATACAAAACCACTGTTCTTGGAGCTCCTGCTATTCTCTTAATCTTCAATTTTGGAGAAGAGCAATAGCTAGATTTTCTTTAAAAACAGAGTAGATCATCTTTAGGGTCAAAAGAATTTGCAATTCCACATTTCTAATCTTTTTTTCTCATGCTTGTTAGTTTAGAAGAACATAAAAAGAATTTTGTTTAAATGTACTTAACAAAGAAATCCAAGTCACCTCAGGCTGGAATTTTAACGTCTGGATGCAATTCAGATGAATTTTTAAAGATTCATTCATAATGCCTTAAAGGGTTTGTGTATGAGGAATGTTTTCAGTTTTTTTCACAGTCCTACCAAGAGTGTGAGCATCACGTCCTTTTTCTTTAGACTGGTGGCCTGTGTTCTCCTTGATAAATCTTCTCATTTAGAATTCTAAATCTAATGATTTTTTTTTTCTTATGCTGACAAAGAGAAGAAAAGGCTCTACACTGTTTTCTTTAACATTTTAAAATCCCAACTGAACAGGAAAACTGCAAGAAGTCACTTTAAAAGAGTTATATTAAATAAATGCTACAGCAGGATTAGGTCCTTCTCCTGAAAGCAGAACAAAATAAAATTGAAAAAAGTTCTTCAAATAACCATCGAATTTCCCCAGGTGGAGATGAAACTCTGTTATCTCCAAGGCTATTTATATTACTCAAAGTGTTGTGCCCCAAGAACCTGAACATCTTAGTGTTTGGAGATGAAACATGGAGCATTAATTTTACCTTGTGCCCAAACAATGGCCCTAGAAGTTACCCAGCATGCTGGCAGCTGCCTATTCAAGCAAGATGCATACAAATGGAAAAAAAACCATCTCATGTCACTGTCTCCAGTTCCTCCTGTTTCTCGGTACCCGTGTGCTGTGCATACATCTCATTACAGCCAGTCAAAATGCTTTCACACACAGTCTGACAAATATATATTCTTTCTTCACAAGTCTCGACCCACAAAAATTAGAAATTACTTCCTTGTGATGTCCTCCTTCATATCTGTGAGTATCCCTTTCCAATAGTTCCTTGGTTTTGTTTTTGCCATTACAGCAGTTGCTAAAAGAAACACAAGAGTGAAGGTTTATAACAGCTTGATTATACTGCCTGGCTTTGGTATTTTTTTCCACAGAGAGACAACTTTCCCAAATTTCCCATTATGAAAAGAAATTTTCCCAGGCTTGGTTATATTTAAAAGTGAAATTATTTGGAAAGTTTGAGTAAAGTCTCATAAATGGCTTTTAAATGAGGGGAGAATGAGAAGCATAGGAAACTTGGTAGGGTCACAGGACATGATCCTGCTCCCACAGATATCAACAACAATGTTCCCAAAGTCCTCCCAGAGGATCTAGAACCAGGGACTGGGACTGCTGCTCTGCATTCCTTTAAAGACAGAGTTGCCAATGATCTTGGTGTAAAACTGGTGTAAAGTACAAATCCCAAACTCAACAAGGCAACACGAGCCTGGACAGATCACCACATTCTGGATGAGCCACTTAACTACACACATGACCCAAGACTCCAAAAGACTCCAAANTATATAATGATAACTATATAGAGATATATATTGCTTGTCGTATAATATAATTTTTTTAACTGTTATTGTTATAAAACCAACCCACTGATCAAAAAAATTCCCTTGTTCCCAGTGAAGAGATCCGCATTCTTTCAGTCTTTGTACTGAAATTCAACTCTGCTAGTGATCAAGGAGATAAGTTTGTTTTTGCCTATATCTGTGTTATGACAAAAGTCTGTTGCAAAGATAACTTCATGTTCTATTCAAGAACCCTCAGGAGTCAGTCCTGTGCAAATGGCCATAGTGAAAAAGTTTTGGAAGTTTAGCAGCCAGTTTTGCTGATGCAGCTGTAACCTTGTCTATTTTTCTGTACCGTTCTCTTCCTCCAGAAGAGAGAATTCCTTCTGACATGTTTTTCTCTATTTCACAATGGGCTCAACCAGCAGAACTGGGAAGGGTCATTGTGGGACCAAGACTGCAAAGGTATCNTGTCCTCCTTCATATCTGTGAGTATCCCTTTCCAATAGTTCCTTGGTTTTGTTTTTGCCATTACAGCAGTTGCTAAAAGAAACACAAGAGTGAAGGTTTATAACAGCTTGATTATACTGCCTGGCTTTGGTATTTTTTTCCACAGAGAGACAACTTTCCCAAATTTCCCATTATGAAAAGAAATTTTCCCAGGCTTGGTTATATTTAAAAGTGAAATTATTTGGAAAGTTTGAGTAAAGTCTCATAAATGGCTTTTAAATGAGGGGAGAATGAGAAGCATAGGAAACTTGGTAGGGTCACAGGACATGATCCTGCTCCCACAGATATCAACAACAATGTTCCCAAAGTCCTCCCAGAGGATCTAGAACCAGGGACTGGGACTGCTGCTCTGCATTCCTTTAAAGACAGAGTTGCCAATGATCTTGGTGTAAAACTGGTGTAAAGTACAAATCCCAAACTCAACAAGGCAACACGAGCCTGGACAGATCACCACATTCTGGATGAGCCACTTAACTACACACATGACCCAAGACTCCAAAAGACTCCAAAGGTGTTTAGTTGGTTTTCACTCAGCAAAGCCCTGCCCAGTAAACTTCCCTGTTTGTCATGGGTGAAAGAAAGCAGAACATCCACCAAGCCCTCAAAGTCTGTCCTTCCATAAATTCGTTTTTTCCAGATACATTTTCATTTATAAAGGAGAAAAGAAACCGACCAACCAACCACCACCACCACTAATAAGAGTAATAACAACAACAAAAAATACAATGTGGCATATAATATTATGTAATATAATAAAATTCATATAATATAATAATTATGTATCAGACCAATGATAAGATATAGTAAAATACATCNACATGTTTTTCTCTATTTCACAATGGGCTCAACCAGCAGAACTGGGAAGGGTCATTGTGGGACCAAGACTGCAAAGGTATCAATATATGTATATATATATATATGTGCAAGGTATATAACTGAGTGCCCAAGATACAGCTCAAGCCAGCAAGTATGCCTGATAAGGATTTTGATTAGCTAACTCTTTTCAGATCTGTGGAAATCCTTATTTATGAAAATGAGAAGCATGTTGCATCCAAAACAGTTCGTCAATATCAGGACAATCAAATCATCCCAGAATCCAGAAGCATGGCAGCAAAGTGGAGTAAGGACAGCATCAGAGTCCTGTTTTAACTGGAATTGCTCCGAGTTCCCATTTTAAGTGGAATTGCTCTGAGTTCCCTTAAAATAACTAATTCAGGAGTTACTGGTAAAGCCTGACAGGGACAATGCAGGTAGAAAGTGAACACACTGCATGAAAATCTCTCCCTGTGGATGCACTTTGATGGAAGAATGCTGCAATCTGCCAGGCAACTAAAAACCTCCTACCCCTGAAGGCAGTTGCTGCTTCAGGCTTCAGCTTCCTCATTGCTTGGATCAGGATCTTTTCTTTGCAAAATCTTCAATCTCATCACAGCAACTTCAATGCACAAGGCAGGGTGAATGCAGGATGTCTCAGTCTCTAAAATATATAATGTTTTTATCTACTGCATCTGCTTCTTCTTTTAGTTTAATCATTCAATCATCATGAGGAAACCTTGCTTACAAAACATACATTGTTTGTATTGTAAGCAAGGACTATGTGTATCATACTCCAGTATCTTTTCCTGTACACAAACATTTTGAGTAACTGTGATATCAAGAGATGCTGGCAGGTCTCCAAGAAGGATTCAGGATGGAAGTTAAACAGCCTGAATTCTTACAGTGCAACAAGCAACATCTCTTTTTTCCTGGTAGATCCTGTAGTTTCTTCATAATTTCTGGACATAGAAAAGTAATGTCTCACACTTGGGTGTCTTTGGATTGCTATAAGAGCCATCAACTCAAGGGATTGTGTCCATGGACTCCAGCTTGGAGTTTCCCTCATGGCTAATAATTTTCATTGCTTTTAAGCCTAAAGCCTCATTTGTAGTAGATGAATGCAGTTAATCTGCATTGGGTTGGCAGGTGAAAGGATTCTGGTGCACAGGCTGTATTTCAACTTTCAAGGAGACAGCAGTCCTTCAAAATAAAAGGCACCAATTAACAAAAATTAACCAGTATTCCTTCAGAATAATACAACACTTTCAGTCTTGCTTTTCTCTTGCAGTTTCTTCCTTTAAGTGACTTAAAAACCAGCTTCCGAGGGCATTTTTTTAAAGGGAGTAAAATTCTGAATAAGGACTTGATGACTTAAAGACTTAACCCACCCACTAGTGCCCTCTCCCACCCCAATTTCTAGAGAATTGCACTGCTTAGATTAATGTCATCTTTCACTGCCCTCCCTGGGAGCTGGGACAGGCTATCCCTCCTCTAAGAAGAAAGGATGATGAAATATTTATTCAGTTAAATTATCTAAGCTGGAGCCCAGCATGCAGATGAGACAGATTACAAAAAGGATGGGCAGGTGCTTCCTTGGCTTGCAGGGCTGCATTCAGCCAATCTCTGAGGCTCAGTGAGGCCTTCCCTTATGGCACTCTGAGAGCTGATGGTCTGTGCTGGGGTTTCCAGTGCTCAGATGTCTTGGAGGTTATGCAGTGGATTTTTCCCTGCAAGGGGCAGTTCATGCTCCAGCAGGCTGTAAAGCACAGTTACTGAACTGATGGACACATCTCTCTCTGGATATGCTCAAAGCACATGCATTCTTCATGAATTTTTGCTGTCACCAGCAGTCACTGAGGACATCTTAATGACCTGGATACTGTGCTCATTTGACAAAATCTTACATATCTTCCTGGAGATAAATATATTTTATTTTAATTTTCATCATGGGATGTGAGAATGGGTAGGAAAGATGAACTTTTTTATGCTGGCTATTCTTCACCATCATGCTAAAAATGTCTGTAAACAAACCAGCCTTTTCCTTAACTCATATTGACATTTGAGAGACTAAAAATGACAACTTTAATTTCTCAGTAAACACTACATCTATGGGAGTTGGCAACATTCCCCTTGAAAGGAATTTAAATGAAAAAAGAATCAAATCATTTCCATTTCCAAGGGTGTGATATTAAGGAGATAGATGCCCTCTGTAGTTAAATCTTTAGAGTTGCACTGTTTTGAGAACTGTCCTACTGAGTTGGTTCTTGCTGGTGTGCAATTAAATATCTGAGGAAGGGAAATTCATGGCACTGCTTTCCTCTGCTTCCTTGCAAAGGACCAGCATCTTCCATCTTTGTCTTATTCAGGGAACAACGTAGTGTATTACCCACAGGCTGAACACCCTCCTGTCTGTGGCATTGTGCCACAGGAATTTTTCTGCTCTCTGTTTTCTACTCTGTTCTCTCATGTACCTAAAGAAGTAGGAAAGGATCTCTGAACACTTCTAATTCCACTAATGCAATTTCTTCTCTCAGAGCTGGTTTAGATTTCTGTTCTAACTTGCATTCAGGGAGACCAACCACATGATGCTTTTGGGAAACAAAAGAGCTGTCTCTGCTTAAGAAAGCTCTATGGCAGTGTTTGCAAACCTGTGTTTTCTCAGGCTTCAGAAAATAAAGATGTGTCAGAGATCACCTTTTAAAACAACCTCCAATTCACCTTCTAAAATAAAAGGTCTGACCTGAGGTTTCTACGTGGGGAATGAGGGAACTCTGTCAATATAGTGCTTCAAATGAGCAATCATTTGGAGGGGCAAGTACCTCAGGGCCAATCTCTTTTATTTGTTATCATTATATTCCACAGGGGAACTTTTTATTTCCCTAGAATGGCTTTCAGTTTGCACATGAAGAGGTGTAAGAATTTATGTCAGGACATAATAGCATAACTCTACAGATTGGTCCATCACACTTAAATCACAGAGATTTCATCAGAGCCAAGTGCCTACAAAATTGTGGATCTGGGTCTGTATAACTAAGAATGATTTCAGCTATTGTTAACTTCAGCCTCTGCATTCTCCCTTTCTTTTGTTAATTCAAGTGAGCAGTGAGAAATGTTTAAAGCCTTATTTTGGACCCATGACCCAGTAAGGGTCATGTCAGCCTCTTGTAATGATTTACCACTGAATGGTCATGGTGTTATTGTTCTGTAAGCCAAGTTTTTTTCACCAGCACACAGAATTGCGGTCCTGAAATCTGCAAAACCTGCATGTGGCTGAGAGACAAACTGGATTTAAGGCAGAAATTTTGCTTGTGAGTGGGATACTTCAAAAAAATTTAATAAAATTGCCTAAATCACCATGTGCCTCCTGCAAGGAGGTTCAGGTCTACTCCAAACCCCACTTATTTTGCTGTCTGTGAGAGGCAGAAATGCCCATTGTCAGCATCTCAGCTCACTTACAGACATCACACAGCAGCAGCTGATGGCATGTACTTCCTGATGCCAGCCTTGCTGCAGCCTGGACTCCCTGCTGCTCTCCCTTCCTTCAGAAAGGGGCTCCTGCTGGGCTGGGGATGTTTGTCAGCTCACCAGAACCACAGAGCTGATCCTTGGCTGCACAGGCTGGCTGCTGGGGGGCTGCCTTCTGCCAGAGGAGTGCACAGGATGTGTTGCAAGCTTTCCATATTAATGGCATAGCATCAGGCTAAGCAGCAGGGGCTGCTGCCTGAGAACCTTTCAAGACACCAGTATTTTACTTATTTATTCTTCTTCTGCTTTTCTTATAAGATCATAAAGAATCTTTTCGCCGTTCCTCAGAACTTAAGCTTTACCTTCTTTTATGAGGAGGAGGAGGAGTTGATATCTCCTGCTGCCTCCTCTGACCTATGCTGCAGTCACATCACAGGAGTGTAAGTCCTTTCCTTCAGGCACCTTTTTCACTATTTGTGAAGGTAAACAGTAAAGTCTCTTTGCCTTTTTTTTTTTAAATTGCATTTTTTATTTGTCTGTGTGTGTATGTTTATGAATTTATAAATGTCTCCACTGATTACTGGAGGTCCTTCTAAACCATCTCCTCACTGGGATTTTTGGCAAGTTAAGAATTGCTTGTAGTAACAGCAGTGGGTAGTAATAGCTGCCCACATGAGAAACATACATTTCTATCAATAATGCTCTGAATATGGTCTGAACTGACTTCAGCTCTGGGGTCAGACTGAACTGTTCTGAGTCAAGCAAGAGAGGCTGGTCATACTTCAATCAGAATATAAACTCTGTTTGCTGTTCCCTTGCATGAAGCCAAAAAGGAAATCAGTGCAAAACAAGAAGAATAATGGAAATTAGAGGCTGTTCCTCCTTCCTGAGACGTGGTGTCCCCTTGCACAGTTGTGTTTAACACAAGTGGGACATGTAGGTGGCTGGAGTGGAAGAATGACTAAAAAGCTGATGCGTTTCTAGACACTCCAGATTCCATCACTTCAACAACAAAAGATTGAAGTGCCCTCCAAACTTCTGCTTTTGGACAAGAGATCTCTCTCTACTTTTTGCAGTCACTGAATTCAAACCCAACATCCATAAAATGTTCAACCATCTGCTGTTCAGGAGGAAGAACCATTCACATTGATTTGAGATAAACAGAAATTTGGAGTGGAGACTGCAGCTGAGGAGAGAATGAAGGCACAGGAGATTTCATGAAAACAAAAGACAATGTCCATATGCAAGCAGGAGGTCAGACCCAGTATTGAAGACCTTGCTTACACACAAATGTCAGGCTGAATTCTGGATTTGATTCTGCTGCCTTTGTCTAATGGTCAAGTGTAAACGAGTCACAGTAATCTGAAGGAATGGTTCCTGGGAAGCACATCCAATTTGTTCTTACCAGATAACTTCCACAGCCACTGCCAGACCTCTGAAAAGCCCAGAAGAAAAAGTCTCTCAGATCCAAGCAATTTAAATTCAATGAATGTGATTTGGCTTGCAGTTAGTTCCCTAGGAAGTAATGAAAGAGGTAATTAAAAGACTGGACAACTGCTTTAAGTAAAACATTATTCATTAGAGTAAAAGCATTTCAGATAAACTGTTTCCAGGCCATGAAAGCCAGCTCTATGTCTTTCTGTGCATCCCTACAGCTGCCCAGTTCCAGAAGGGGGAATGAGACCTTCTTTCTGAAGGTCCCACCACAGCTGCTTCTGCTTGAGAAGGAGGAGACTTACTTTAGAACATGTAGAAAAATTCAGCAAGTGTTAGGATTTTCTTTCACTCACTCCTGTCCAACAACTTAACTCCCTGATTGCAAGCTGCAGGGCTTCCCAGCTTCTCTCACCTAACCTCCTATGTCATCCTTAAAGACCTGCCCTCAACTTTCATCTGGTAGAACAGTGGGAAAAAAGAATCCCTCATCCCTGAAGGAGGTGGATTTGAGTTAAAGATCGGTGGGATGCTGGGAGGATGCTGGGAGGGTGAAAAGGGGTAGTCTGGGGAAAGTCTTTGACAATGGAATTTGATCAGCACCTTCCTTTTGAGAAAGCCAAAAATACTGCTGGTGTCAGGAAGAGAGTAAGTCCCAGCCATGACACGGACAAGGTGGAAATGGCAGCAGAGCAGCAGAGCAGGCAGAAAACTGCTCTCTGAATTGAACTGGGAAAACATTTACTGCTCAGTCAAGGAACTGGGTAGCTTTTAACTTCCTAAAAGTAATTTCCCAGGGAAAAAAAAAAAAACCTCACCCAGTCATTAAAAATACAAAAAAACCCCTTTAAATAAATTTACCTGTGTGCAGGTGAATAGCAGCAGAACAATATCTGTGCACTCATCAGTGCTCCCACACACAAACACACACCAAGATAGTATTTTTAAACACTGTTAAATGGGATTTTATAAGTACATCTCTGAAGTGGGTTTGAGCACACCCTAACTACCAACTCTATCAGTGCAATCAGCCTCTGTGCTGAGATTTTTTTCTTCAACCTTCTATTTTTACTAGGTGACAGTAAATGTCTTCTAACCTGCAAATACAGATCCTTAGTTAAGATAAAAAGTAATTTGTCCCTGGAAATGTCCCACCTTGAGCACCTCAAATGAATCACATGAAGGAAAATATTTGCTGCCTTTTCCTGTGGAATGAGTGAAGAGTTAGGCATTGCTTCCTTGCTCACAAAATGCCTTAAAAAGTTGTTTTTTTTTTTTGCTGTGGCATTGATTCTGCACCCCAGTCAGTGTGAATGGGATTATCAGTGTGTACAAGGGATACAGGGACAGCACAGGCTTTGCAGGGAGGAATTGGTATTACTCTCTTTTACAGCATTTGTGGGATGCTCCTGTTGCAGGTTCTGTGACTCAGAGCTTTGTGGGTCATCAGGGTCCTTTCCTGCTTCTTTGACTCGAGGGTTGTGCCTTGGGAAGGAATGGCCTGCCAACCACCACACTGTGCCTTCAATATCACAGAGAGGAATCTGGGCTAATCAGGAAATAAATCAGGTTTTCATCGTTGTAACTGAGAGACTGTTTCACCTCTGCAAATCAGTGCAACGGTGCAATGCAAACGCAATTAATATCTTCTAGAAATTCCCTGGGTGCATCTTTCCATCAAGATTATAGGCAATAAAATTATTAATGTTTCAAAACAATTAAGCCATAACGAAAATTAGTAAACTTTCCCAGCCCTTCTACCATTATTATTGATTGATTCCATCAATGTAACTTTGCTGAGAACATTTTTAAGTAGAACAAACATCAGCAAGACATAATTCAAGTAGAGTTGATCTTGTCTTAGGATAGAAAGAACGACCAAGTGACACCTTGAGATCCCTTCCAGACCAGTTTTTCTCCTAAAGCATTTTGAAAATCTGTTTTCTTAGCAGTGATTTGTATTCATTTCACATGGGTAGAGATGAGTACACAATCTTCTTGAAAAAGGAAAGTCAGTCTCTAACACATTCAGATCAGGTCCATTTTTAACTTTTAGGCATTGAGATATTCAAACACCTGAAAAATATTTTACTTTGACATAATGGATGCTACTTTGCTGACTTTTAATGAGAAAAGCCTCTTATTTATACATTCTGGTTCTAAAACACTAATTGATGAGTTAGCTTAAAACATACAATAAAATATTCTTCCTGTAGCTTAAATTTTTTTTTCATTTTGCCCATTTTAATTCTTTCTTCTTACGCTTTATTTAACATTTCAATTGCGGTTCATCTTGAATGATTTAGAAAGAAATACTTTTGCAGAAAAGTAAATTACCATTTCCTTCTTGTAAAACAATTTTTCTTTTCTTAATCAACACAAACAAAGCAAAAAGTCAGATAAGATATTTGTTATTTTTTCCCCATATTTTCTCTGACAGGATGATTTTTTAAATTTACTTTCATTAGGATTTTGCATAAACAGAAAACAAAAATATCTATTTGTATACAGATTCTTCGTAATCTTTTAATCAGATACAAACTGACCTTAAGTGCTCTTCAAAATATCTGTTTGTGAGCAGTAGGGAAAAAATAGTATAGGAAACAGTACTACAAAAAAAATTATCAAGCTTCACTTTTGTTTTTCTCTGTGTGACACTTTCCTTCTGTGTTTTCAGGGTCTTGATATTGCCATGTTGGACCTTCATTTAGAAAAAAAGTCATAAAACAGCCAGGTCTGAGTGAGGGGCATTAGCCCACAGTTGATCAAAACGCTCATATAGAGTAAGAAGTGACTTTCAAATTCATTAGAAAATGGTTTTGCAAATAGAACCAACAACATGAAGACAAATTTAGATTTTCAGAAGGCAACTGGATAACAGGGATGGGTTTCCTAATAAGAGCTTAATTGAGGTATTTGGGTGTTCTTGTGGAATTCTGCTGTTGGGTTTGGGACTGGAACAACTCTACAGGGACTTATGCCCTCGGGTCTGGAGATGCCAGAAAATGTTTGCAAGCACAGGTGGCTCAAACCACTGTTTGGGATTGTGTTCCAAGAACAACTTGGGTAACTGCTCTGGACACATAAAATTCTGTCTCACCTATAGGTACAAGAGTTTTGGAGACCTCTGTCCTGTGCAGAGTGTGGTTCTCCTTCAGAGTCAGGGTCCCCACATAAAAGGAGTTGTGTGCATTGCCAGCCAGGACCCCAGGGGACATGGGTGGACTAAGGAACTACAAAGGGATAAGAGTTTGGATCCCTCAGGGGTCTTCTGATTTGCCCCTATAAATGTGAACTGATGTTTTCTCTCTCTCCTGCACAGAAATCTTTATGTTGCATGAAGCATATAGATATAGATAGATAAAATGAACCTCACTTATTTTTAAAGCCTAAAATCATTAAGTATCATAACACATAAAGTGCATCAGGATCCATTTGACACATTCTTAAGTGAGCTGAATTGCAGTGCTGCCTTTCACAATAGCCTTGCTTACAGATCCACAGGAGAGAGAATGTTCTACCTCCTTCTGTGGAGCACACAGGATTTCATCATGGGTTGCACCTGGTACCTACAGATACTTCTTTGTGCTATTGCCAGGTTGTATCTTAGGAGGAATTCAAGGCTGAATCACTGTAATTATTAACAGCCCTATTGTTTCCTTCATGGCCACTGTACACAATTACCCCATACAGACTCTGCCAAAGATAAGGAGAGACATCCCTTTCTTTTCAGGCTTCCTCTGACCTTGCCCTTCTCTGACAAGGCTTTTTTATAGAGTGATGGTATGTCTAATAAAATCAAAAGAGGAATTCTTTGCTTTGGTAGCTAGATAGCACTTCAGACAATCAAAGAAATCTCTTATTTATTTTAATTTTAAACTGGATTGCTGTTAAGAAGAATTACTAGCCTTGAATGTCTTGATTTATGATCAGATCCTTTCCCAGCTGTGGAAACTCATAAAGTGAGACAAAATTTACGGGGGTGACATGGTGTGTGAAGGAGCTTTTGCACAGGGAATGACAGAGCTGCCTGGAATTTTATGAAAATGCAGATACTGAGCTATTAGCATGCCTGATTAATTAACACTAGATTATGTTCTGTTTCTTTCAACCTTATTTCAACACCCTAGATCTGATTCTAATAAAAACCCTTTGAGAGTTCTTTTTCCTTCCACACACTTAACTCATGATTGCAAAAATCATTACCACTTTTGATTATAATCTTTAATTAGCAGCAAAATATATGTGTTGAATTATTTAGTCAGTGTTCATTTTCACCATGATGTTTTGACAGCTTTTGCATTAATAAATCTTTCATAGACCTGAAGACCCTGGATAGCCTTAGATGTAGTTGTCTAAAAGCTTCTCTTACACACTTTTCCTTCTAAGGATTTTAAAGCATGGTGTGCTACCCAGGATTTTTCACTCCCAGGTGAGTCTCCTGATCACTAGCCTGTCTCTTCTTCTCACTTTATAGCTTAATGAAGTTTTAAGAGCTTTCCTTCTGAAAATGAGAGGAGGAGATAACATCTCAGCATGGCCTGTCATGCAAGAGTGGTTGTGTGGCCTGAGGCCAAATCCATCACTTGTCTGCTGTATGGTCTTCTGGGCTGGTTCTGGGACTGCTCCCTTGGATTTGCAAGGAGAAAGACTTTGATTTTAGCTTATTCTTTACAATGTTCTCAAAGGACCCCTTACCTGCCTCACAGAAGTGCCTCAGGGCTTCCGTGCTTGATCTGGCATCCTATTTCTGCTAAATCCACATTTTTGGTGGGTGAGTACTTTGGCTCAGATTCTCAGAAGGGCCTCAACCTCTCTGCCAAGGCCTTTAGGGTTGTGGATAGCAGGAGTTAAGGGTGTTCCATGGTTTGATCCATTTATGTAAAGCAAAGTCTGTAACCTGCAAAGAGCTTCAAACGGGAGGATATCTGGTCTCCTGTGCAAAACCACATTAGACACAGTGGGGGTCCCTGCCATGTTGTAATGTAAGAAAAAAGCCTTTTAGACTGGGCCTAGTCTTGTTATTTAAGACATAACACTGTCCCCATTAGTTCAGCTCTAAGCTTGCTACCCCAGCCAGCTTGAAATGCTGACTACAGCTGCCAGTGACCTGCAGTTCTGTGTTCTCAAGTTCTCTGACATTTGAGTCTAACAAGATTTTAGGCTGTAGATAGGATGCTGAGTTTAAGGTTTAGCCTGATTATTGGCTTGATGTGTTTTCTATTCAATCTGATGAAATGTCTGTGTCTATAATTGCAAGTATTGCGGGCAGTTATTTCTAACTGAATGTAATTTATTAACTTTAATGAGCAAATAAGCACCTAACCACTGTGGAAAGAGATGCTCCCCAAATCTTTAAATAATAATACAGCCTCAATGGAGATCTCAGACTGGAGTAATTGTCCCATGTGCCATTATGCCCATACAACAAACCATTTAAAGCTGTTTTAAATGTGTCCTATCATCACTGTGGTAGGGAAATAATTTTGCATGGTTCATTTGCTGCAGTACTTAGTTTTCTTTGCTGCTTCTGGAAGGAGTGATTTTTATCAGAAAAATGACTATAGCAAGACTGCGTTATTACATGTTTAGTTTCCATCAGGAAATTCTCAATCCAAATCAAACTAGAATCAATGCAGCAGAGGAGTGCTTGCAATGGAATAGTACAATTTGTTCAGAGCAGGGTGGTGCTGACCATCCGTCTGGAAATTGGTAAATTTCAAAAGATGTATTAATTATGCAAAAGTACATTACTAATAATGAACTCTGGTTGTGAACATACCCCAGAACTGTGACAGATAACCTGAGACCAAATCATAAAGTTTATTAAAAAAAATTAACTTTGAGAAATAGTGATTTGCTCTGGAAAGTTTCCTTTGGACATTTTATGACCAGCCCTAAACCAAGTATCCAAACCCCTCAAAAAAGCCCCCACAAAACATCCCAACTTTTTAACAAAAAATTAGCTAAAGTGAAATCCAGACATTCTGCCAAGAGTATCCACCCAGGATTTTATTACAATTCAATAACTTCACTTAAAATATTTATTCAAATTGATTCTCCTGGCTGTCCCAACATTGTAATGCCCTCAACTGCATGCAGAAGTATGAGCATTGATAGAAGAAATAACAGGTAGATAGAGATTCTTAGAGCATTATGGTGTTTATTAAAACAGTGTTGATCCTTCCTGTACAATTTGAGTAATATTTAATATTCCTAGAGCCATACCACTTTTTGAGACGCCCTTGAATACAAGATGCTGCATCTCAAGGACTTATCACCAGACTTGCATCCTGACAAATTAATCTTTTCAATTCCTTTTTCAGCTTGTCAACTTTTTATGCTGGTCCTCTCACTAAATGAGTTGTTTATACATATCACCCTTTATTTAACTTTAATAAGATGTTTAAACTGTGATATTATCTCTTTTTTTAAGGGACTTGCAAGTCTGGCATCTCTGTAGGAGTAGAGAGGATTAAAATGGTATTCCTGACAGCAGAAATTATTAATACAAGGCTCTTGAGAGGGCACTTTTGTGTTCACAGTGTTGGTATCATTATGTTTGCTGAGACGACTCTTAACACAGCATCAGAAGTGCAGAAACTGTGAGCAGCCTGTTACCAAATTTCTAGTGTCTGCTGCACTCTGTGAGCCCACAGAGCTCTGGGAAGTGAAGGAAACATCTGGCCAGAGCAAAGATTTCATGGACAAATGCAGTACTTTGTTTTGAAAAAGTAGAAAATAAGTGATCATAACAACTGTTCCCAAAGCTGAATCTGCCTCCTAAGCAGCAGTTCAGCACTTTGGCTGGTGAGCAGAGCAGAAGGAACCCTGTTAACACCAACCCTGAGCAACTTGGGAACCAGAGGACCTTCACTACAGGAGATAAAAAAGAGCAAAGAGGCAAGAAGAGCTTTTTGTGGGTTGTTTGACTGGTTTGCATATATTCTATGTGTAAGGGGTCTGAGAGGGAGAATTGGCATTCCTGAGTACACTTCTGAAGAGCATTTCTGCTTTTGCTCTGCATCTGACCCTGACTCGCTGCACACTAATCCAGACAGGTGTGTCATCACCACCCAGTGTCTCTCCAGCTTGCAGGGAAAATGAGATCCTTACAGCACTGCCTCTGTTTCCCTCCCCTTCTTGTCCATCACACCCCACAAAAGCCCCCAGTGCTGCTGCTTGGTGGTTCTTGGTGTGAGCCCTTTGTCTGTGCTCCTGTTCTGGGCTTCCCCAAGGGAGCTTTTTGGTGCACCAGCAAGGAAGGTGATCATCCTCCCATGCAGCTGGAGTTGGGGGAGTGAGAGAGGAGGTAACAGAGGTCCCAACCCCACAGACAATCCGAGCTACTGGCAGCCACCTTGTCCCTGCTCTGTGCTCCTGGATAACATGGCAAGCCCTCACCCTTCTGCTTGAGCTGCTGCATTTGCTCCCTGCTGCTGGTCCACCTGTCATATTCCTGTGGTTGAAAGAGGACCCTCCCACTGCTTGTGGTATGAAGCCCTTGGCTGCTGGATACAGTAAAAGAGGAGTTGGAGAACAGGAGGGAAAGAAGTCAAGTTTAATGTCAAGTCTATGGAAAGCAGGGCAGGAAAAATGAGATTGGAGGATGGAGATAAGAAGTGATCTCCTGGGTCGTGGAATACACTACTGACATAGGCAAACAAAGTAAAAATCTATTAATTAAAGAGGAAGTAACTAAAACCAAGTCAATGTAAGATTAACTGATTGATAATTAATTATATCTACATGATCTATACCTCTATAATTAGATTAACTAATAAATTAGAAGTAACATCTATTTATTAAAATGTAGTAAAATTTTAAGTCTCTAGTGAGTTTGCTGTCACTGATTTTTTTGCCTGGTAACTGTAAATCTTCCTAAATTTTAGCTGGAAGTAGTTACTGACCACATTTAGGCAGTTAGTTCTCATCTCCCTTTAGAGAGGAGTGTGTGTTTTGTTTGAGTTGGTACTATGGCACTGTCAGCTGCACTTGTGCACCCTGAGTACAAAGGTAAGAGGTGACCATGCCCATCTGCCTGTCCCTTCTCTCCCAGGGTGCTTGAATCAGCAGCCAGAGTGAAACCAGCAGCTCAGCACTGAGAGGGCTGGGCTGCCAGCATGAGTGTTATCTTTTATCAGGGCATTGAGTACTGCCTTACATCCCCTCAACCTGTTTCTTTCAGGCACAAATTAACCCTGGACTCTAAATTTGTGCATTCTATTCGTATGACTAAATGCAAAGATGTTTTGTACCCTGTTATGGGGGAGAGTCCACCTGCCAGCTCTACAATTTGACTTTCCTAGTTCCTTGTGTGACGTGTACAAGTTGCAGCTCCTGGTCTCCTTTAGAGAGGTGGAAATTCACAAAAGAGTCAGGAGGTGGTTGTGGCTGTGGCTGATATCTCAGTAAGGCATTTCCTGTCCACGAATGTCTGCCCTAATACACTTTGCAGCATTTGACCTGTCATCCTGTGAGTAGCAAGCTCTTTTTTATTCAGTTGACATGTGGGGCTTTAAGCCTATCCACTGGCATTTCAAAGATGTTTAATAGTGACAGTAATTATTATAATCCTTCCATTCAGCAGCAGGCTTGAAGCTTACTCCTTCCATTGACATAGCTGATCTAAGTTCAGAATAAGTCACATGTTAACAGCTGGACTGAAAAACCACCCACAGATGTTGCTTAATAGGAGCCTGAGTAAGTCCACCCACTGCTGGAACATTTAGTTCTTCTAGAGGAGGCAGGTGTATAATCTAGCAAATTTTCCAGTTCAGTCCTTACAGATATGAATCATTAATGTTTAGTGCAAAGAAATAATGTCCTTTTTACCCATGGACAAAAAAGACCACAGACATGAAAAAAAGGGTGAAGACATCTGGGAGACAGCTCACAAGCAGAAAGTAGCCAATTTTTCTTTACACCAAAGCTGGCTACTGGTTTTCACAATGAGAAATAACACAGCAGCCTCTCCCAATAGTCTGAGATAGTTTTTCATGTCTTACCTGGAGCGTTTATGCAGTCTGCAAGACAGAGTCAGAGGCATCAGGCTCTGAATCAGCTGAAACAGTTGGACACTTCTGCTGCTGGTGGCTCTGGGAGGTGTCCTGCTCTAGTTTTGCTTGAAGGAAACAGAGAACTTGGAGTCTGTATGGCCCTTGTTGTGTTTCTTACCTTTTCCACTGCCTTTGTATCACACCTGGGCAGGGGAACAGCCCAGAGACTTTGCCTGGCACAGGGTGAAAGAACATGGTACCAGAGGCAGAAAGAGAGGGTTGGAATGGAGGATCATCCTTACTAAGCAATGCTGAACAGAGAGAGGTCCACTGGCCTATTTTCAGAAAAGAAGAGGCTCCTAGGTCAAAGCCCAAAAAAGTAATCAACATGCAGAACCCTGTATATTCCCATAGCCCTGAGACAGTGCTGAAAATGGCTAAGTAAATAACAGCCTGAGAAAAAAACAGTAGCTACCTTTTTTCCTCTTTTGCATTTTTGCTCATTGTCTTTCTGAACCTTTTCCAAAACTGGAGTGCTTTGTAAAGGTAGAGAGACAAAAACCTCAATGAGACAATCAATTGCAATGGGGAGAATCCCAGAACAGCCATCCCAAACCTCATCTTTGAGTGTGAACTTTGATCCAAAAGCCATTAGCTTTTTGGCAGTACTGGAGCACCACCTGAATTGTGTGACCTTGGAGAACCAGGTCCTTTTGTCTGTGGAAACTGGCATTTTCTGCTCTGTGTGCAGCAGCTCTGTGCTGCTGTAATCTGGCTGGGTGTGTGACTCAAGACCATTTCTTCTTTACTTCAGTTCTCTCTCTCAGTATTTTGTTCTTCAAAAAAGAACATTTAAGAAAAGAAACAGAAAGAAGAGGGCATTTCAGTTTGGATTAGTGTGATTTACTGGAGAAATGACAGGCTGTGGGGCTTCTGGCTGGTCCCCACAAGGTGTGTATAATGCAATTAGTCACAGGGCAACATAAATAGACATGTCTGAACTGAAAGCACTGCCATGACCAGAAAACGTGCAGCAGCCTCCTCTGGGGAAATGGCATTTTTCCTAGCATTTACAACACTCCTGGCAAGTTGGTTTCTGCTTTTGCCCAGAGCTCTTAGTTATGGAGCCACGAGCTTCACTTGGCATTAACCAAGAGCTGAGTAAGCCATACATTTTTATGGGATTGTTGACTTCTTAAGGAGACTGACAGCATTCTAGTTCCTTATCTATTTTTGTTGGAGTGAATAGCCTTGTCCTGGAAAAACTAAAAACAAAAATCTCTTGTTATATTTTTAAAGCCAAAATTAAAACCCTCCTGGGAAAAACACTTGACTCTGGGGATGAGGAATGGGTTGTTTTGTTTGCTCAGTTAGGCCAACTGTTTCGGAATACTCATTCAATGACTTGCCTCTGCTCTTTGACAAACAAGTGTGAGAATATTAACTCCAGCTCTGAGCCATTTTGGGGTCTGGCGTGGGACTGCTGGGAAATATCTAAGAAGAATCAATGGCAGCTGACTGAATGCAAGGTCACACTATAAATACTGTGTTGGGGAAAATCCACACAAAGTAAGATTTCTTCACCGAAAACATCACTGTGTTGGGAAAAGAAGAAAAGTTCTCATTGGCTAATTGTTTTTGAAACAATAATTAGACTTTGTAATTTGATAAAAAAGAAAATATGAAACTTCAGATGAGACTAACAGCAATGAGCTAGTAGAAACATCAGGCAGGGCAGGCCTAGGTGGATTTGGCTGCTTTTGCCATGCTTGTTACATCCCTCCATGGACATTGCAAATGAGGCAGTTTTCATTCAGTGCCTTGAAGCCCTTGGATTGAAGGTGTGCTATTCTAAAGAAGACCAGATGGAGGTTGAAATTGAAAAAAAAAATAAAATGAAAAAAATTTCCCTTAATGACAAGATTCTGCAGTATTTAACATTTCTCCTTTAACTCGCTTCAGCACAAATAAAATCAAACCTGTTTTATCAGGAGCACCTTGGAGGACAACAGATTATAAAGTCATTTTACATTACATTCTTAGGCTTTTTGAGTGGGAAACATTTTAATCTGCAGTTTCCTGATATATCTTCTAACCAGTTTGTCCCCAGCAAAACATTCTACGTGCCATGTTTCATTGGCAAATTAATGAGGACATGAAAAACCAGCATCAACATGTCATAAAAAATGCAAAAGCATTGAACACTTAATTACAGCTCGAGCTGTTCCAAAAGGCTCAGTAGCTGAAAGGGTTGAAGAGCTACAGTTTCTAGGACTGGTGGTCTAAATCACACATAATTTTCTGAGATCTGTTGTTAGTGCTGGTGAAATCAGAGGATGAAATGAACAATCCCCTGCTGGCACTGATGTGCAGGAGAGTGTCTGATACAGAGCAGACACCAATGTTTTACCTGGCAGGTGCAGGTCTGTGCCTTGAGGTGCAGCAAGAGGGAGTGTGGTTGGTCTCTTCTTTCAGGTAACAACTAACAGCACGAGAGAAAATGGTCTCAAGTTTCAACAGGGGAGACTTAGATTGGCTATTAAGAAAAAATTCTTCGCTGAAAGAGTTGTTGGACACAGGGACAGGCAAAGTGGTGGGATCACTATTCCTGGAAGTGTTCAAAAACTGTGTGGGTGTGGCCCGTGGAGACATGGTTTAATGGTAACATGGTGGTGTTAGATTCAATGATTTTAGAGGTCTTTTCCAACCTTAATAACTCTATGATATGAAACAGTAAGTTCTACCTCAGATATGCCTCAAAGCATGTGTTAGATGGGAGGGATTGCTTCCACACATGAGAGGCAAGATGCTGGGCAGGACCTGTTCCAGGGTGCTGATGATGGGTTTTCCAGTGAGTGTAGTTTAGTGTCCTTGTAGGGACTGAAAAGATCAAATCCCACCACACTTCAGACTTAAACGTGTGACTGAACCTGTGGTTTGGTGAGTTACTGTCTTTAGCAGTTCTGAAATAGGAAATTTCCACAGCAAATATGAAGTGAAAGATATTATTTTAACCCTCTTTCCTCGATACTGCGATTTACTCCTTACTTGTAATGTCCTTGGAAAGGCAGAATGGTTGGTTATTATGTCTCAGGTGTTAAGACAGTTAATTATTAAACTGACAAACCTCAATGCTGGATCCCACAGAGGCACCTGCAAGAATTTTCTAGGATCCTACAGTACCCAAGGGAATCATGATGGCTGCAAAATCTCTTCCAGGGTCCCATGGGAAGGAGCTAATTGAGGGAACTCAGAGGGAAGCAGGAGTCTTTGCTTGTACCATAAATAACCTCAGGGCAAAGAAGGATGTGCCACTCCTGAAGATATGGAAGGGAAATGGGAACTTTGCTAGAATTTCATTAAGAGATTTTTTTAAGGAAAAGGATGGAGGGTGAACAAGAGCATCTTGCACTGTAACAGTGCACGTGGGAGCAGCCTGCTCACAGCACTGGGGGAGGCTGAAGTTTGGGAAGGGGGATGCATGTCAGGAGCTTGCTGCTGACTTCACATGGAGTGGAAATGAGAGGGAGGGAAGTTGCAGCAAGTCTTTCTGCTTGGATGGAGGAAGCTGAATAGCTGGAGTGTGTGCATTCCCGTGCTGACAAAATCTAAGAGACGTTAGAGGGAGTGACAAGCTGTTCAGTGTGCCCTCTTCACAAAGGGTCTTTCCATTTTGGCTGAGGTGGTTTTTGGATGTGTGGGGACAGCTATGGGGTGTGATCCCACCTCTCTCAGGCCCAGAAAAAGCATGAATTGTAAATTGGGTTTTCTGGGACACCAACCTCTGCTCAGCTCTGTGTCAGGAACTGGTACAAATCTGTCTCTTGGTTCCACATATGTGACAGCTCTCAAGGAGACTGGGAAGGTAAGTAGGGACTGTCAAAGAAGCCTTTATGCTCTAGTCCTCTGCCTTTTTGCTCCGTGAGCATTCTTTTTACTGCATTCCCTCCATTACCTCAGAAGCTTTCAACTCTTGAAAACAATTTAGTCATTTTTCTAACTTGAAGAAATTTGGGCTTGATTGCCTTATTTTATGGCTTCCTTGTAGGTTCCTAAATGCTCTCCCTGTAAAAAACAGTGAAGTTAGTTTTTGAGCCTGTAAAGAAGTGTTGCAGAGTATTTTTATATAAGCCAGATTAATGGTTTTAGAAGACGATACATTTATCATAAGACAGCATTTTGGCAGCAAAGTGAGCTTCAGTGAGCAGTTGTTTTCCATCTTGTCACGCGTTTTCGAAGAGCTAACCTGAATTTCCTCCTGAATTTGGAGTTTTAAAAAATCATGACTCAATCCCATAATAAAAAAATAAAAAGACAAAAAGCAAACCCACCCAACATCTCAGAAGCATGTGTTTTGATAGAAAAAAAAATTTAAAAATCTGTAGTTTTCTGTGTCTTCCTAAATTGCAATTTCTCTTGGTGGAGCTAAACTAGAGACATTTATGCATAACAAATGAACACACTGAAATTTAAGTCAAACAGAAACTGTAAAAGTTAGAAGACAAATCTTAATGTAGTATTTTGGGGGAGGGGGGGACACATAATGGAGTTTCTATTTTCTTTAAATAATTAAAATTTGATGTCAGCACTTGATAAGAATTATAACAGGTATCAGAAACAGCATTTCATCTTGTGTAAGCTACAAGCAGAGGAATTGTTCCAATGTTAAAAAAATGCAGCACCAAATACCTGTAAATTATTTATCACTGTCATTCTGTTTCAGATCAGAAGTCTAATAAACCACCCAGAGTGGCTGCCTGCAATGTGTCCCTTGGGAGCTCATAGGGATGGCAATGTGCCACCTCACACTAGAGCAGGAGCAGAGCAGGAGTTCTTTCCCTTAATGACACTCGTTCTGTGATTTGCAGTGTGTGAACTCAGCTGGACCTTGAATGATAGACTTTCCTAAAAATGACTTTTTGGTATTGTGGCAAATTCAGACAATTCAAGGTTGTTCTCTTTGGTGTGTTCCTTTTTTTGTTGTTTTTAGTTTATCTCTAGATGAAGCCTGAGTAGTCCATTATGCTTCTCTTTTCAGTGCTCAGTGGAACATATTTGAAATTTAAGGAAGGCAAAAACCTGAATGCAGAAAGACCAAGTTTGGAGCAGAAAACAGTGGTGCTCTTGTGGGGGACAATTGAAACCTAAAACATGGGGGTCTGGTTCTTTAGGGGGGAGAAAAAAAAAAAAAAAGTAGAAGAGTGTAAAACAGACCAGGAAGACTATGAGAGAAAATTTCTATTTCGGCAGCAAGCTCTGGGGCTGTGCTAGCGATCACGTACACCAGAAAGGAGATGTGTTTCATGATGAGCTTCCAGGTATTTTGCTTTTATAATGCAACATCCTGAAAGATGATCAGGCTAGAGCAGAGTAAGAGGAGGCAGAATGACAGTGTTTACATTCTGGTTTCCCCTCCCTCTCTCTTGTTCAGTGTGTTTTGCCTGCCTGGATCAAACACCTCTGATGTGCAGGTGCTCTCTGCTGTGGTGTTCCCTGGCACCCAGCACAGACAGGCACAGAGGTCCATGGCACAGCTGGGCTGGAATCTCCAGGGTTGTACCCTGCTGGAGTCAGAGCCCTTCCTGCAGAGAGTATTTCTCTGGATGCCAGGAGCCTCAGGGGTTAGAAATACGAATATTATCACTTTAAATATGAACATGGTTAGCTGTGAGGGAGGAGACACCATAGCAGTGACCTTGGACTGTGAAAGCCCCTTCTGAGTGCCATGAGAGAGCCAGGGCTGAGGCAGGGAGGATGTGGCAGACTCCCTGGGGATTCCTTCATGGAGCTGAAAGGGAAAAGCTTTCTGTCTCAGCTGCCACAACAGACTTTGACAGATAGGGAGGTAAAAAAGGCTGCCCCACTTTCACATGTGAAAAGTCTGCAGTGATCTGGAGAATGTCAGGAGGCTGTTCCTGGAGAACACGAGGGACAGAGAGTCCTTCTCATCCCTCTCTCTTCAAGGTGCCCAGCAGCAAGAGCTGGAGGGTTTCTGTTCTCCCTGCATTGCTGTCAATAACTCCTTCCCTTCCTCCCTACCCTGAGGTCAGAGCAGCCAGAGCAGCAGGATCAATCTTTCTCCCCAAAGCTTGACCCAGAACTCGACCATAACCATGCAAGATGCTGACACATTACAGAGTACCTTGCCCAAGAGAAATTTTGTTCGTTATTCCCTTTCAGCCAAACTAGATTTTTGATCCTAAAATACATTTCCATCTCTTCTGAAATATCTTTTAAAGAAATTGGACATTTGCAGGCCTCTTTGAGGTGTGAAAATAGGTGGCTGCATTTTGCTTAACAGCTGTGTGTTTCCTTGTCCATAGGCTGTGGATTTGCTGCACGGAATCTGAAAACTGTGGGGTCACATAGCAACTGTATATTAACTAAAGCTTTTGAGAGTTGCTGAGATTAAAGTTTCAACAGTGTGCAGGTCAGTGTGCTGATCTGCACGTGTCCAGCTTTGTTTTGTACTATCTGTCAAATGAGAAACCAGGATTTTGCAATAATTATGACTGTTATTCAGGGAATTGCTTAGAAATTAAAGGTCATCTAGAAAAACAAAAAAAAAATCCAGCCTCAAAAAGAGAAGACAGTGATGAAAACATCTAGTACTCGGAAGCTGAAAAAACCCCAAAGCTAAGCCTTAATATTCTCCATGGAAACTTGACACAGGGGTTACAATGTATTTGGTGACTTTACTGGATTTTACTGACTGTTCTCAGTGCTGCAAACAAATACAAATCACTCGGGGACCAAGTTACCATTGAAGGCTCCATTCCTTTCATTCCCTTTCTTGTCATTTCTCTTTCAAACCCTGATACTTGCTTTGCAGAGTTTATTATTAGCAGCCATACCTAAGACTGAGGAGAATGTTGCAGGAGAACTACTGATATTATTTTATTTAAAGAAAAAGGTGTCTCTTGTCCCTGAGTGTCTTCAGTAACTTCATTGTGGGATGGCAGGGTGTGGGAGTGAAATGGAACCAGTGATCTTTAAAAAATCACCTTGAACAACCCATTTTAGTTCTGGGCTGCTCTGCATTCATCTCTGGCCTGTCGAGCATCCCTCAAGTTCTGTTGCCAGTTTATAGAAGAGAAAATGGTAAATACAGGTGTTTGCAGTATCTACTGTGGAAGGTTGGCATTCAACTAAAAGGGGTAAAACAACCCATTTTCATTTAATACCAGATACACAGAAACAGCACAGCAGGGGCTGCCTCTTTTGTGTGTTATTTTACTAGGGCTTTGCCAGACTTGGTAACTCCCAGCCATAATAATCCTAATAATAAAGTTTGCTGCTGAGTCAGCCCCGTTTCCCAGTGAGGCAGTCAGTGCAGGAGTGTAGAGCAGATGCTGCACTGCTCCAGGGTGTGTTTGCCAGGAGAGAGTCAGGGCAGATGCTCTTCCCTGCATTGAGCAGGGCTGGGGAGGAGGGGAAGGCTGTCAACCCAGAGCTGCTCTGCACTGATTAAATGGCTTGAGAACAGTGCTGCTGTATGACCCATGTGGCCAAGTGTCTTTTTGCAGAGCTCAGAGGGAGAAGAGGGGCAGGGCAGATCTCATCTTTTTGTGGGATGAGGGTGCAAGTGTTTGAAATCTCTAAAGACAGATTCAGAAATGTTCTTGTGGCACTATGTTTAGGAATTGTTTAAGCATCCTCTCTCAGAGAGCAGTAAAGCCAGGATAATATTGAGATGGTTAGAATGCCTCATCTTCTTTCATTTAATATGCTAGGTGGAATAGTCTCCGTTAAGTCGCTGTGAGTTATTAACTCTCTTTTCCTAACTAGAAAAGAAATGTAGGGGTTTTTTCTTTACAACTTTCTGACAGATATTAAAACATGATAAAATGAAAATGGCTTCACGCTGGAATGCACTGGGACATTTCTCCTGAGAACACAGTTGAGCAATGCAAAATTAATATTGATTTTATCACTGTTGCCTCCTCTAAGGAAAAAAAGTCCTTGCAGATTTAAGAGAATGTTCTTTTTGTGTGGCAATCTTTTGGGAGTTGTGCTGCCTGTATTTAAGGTCTCTGAAGGTCCAAGTCCCTCAAGACTGAATGGAGTCCTAGATGATGATCTTAACAATTTAAGCTCTAAGAAAAGGAACTTGTGTAACCACAGTGGACATCTAAAGGCTTGCCCCAGAGCCCATTAGACATAATGACTCTTGGACCAGTCTCCATCCAGATTTCCTTTCTCGTGATTACAATTGTAGATGAAAATCTCTTGCAAGTCTTTGTGTTTCTCTCTTCTCCACAGTACTTTCAGCTGCTCAAAAATTGAGGTTACAGAATAGAGTTTAGAGGGATTTTGGCCACCATGACCCAACCTGAACAACATACGATTGCACAAAGCTTTTTCAAACTACAGCTTCCAACCACAAGAAATGTTTTCCTGATAGCTCCAAACCTGGTTTTGTGTGCATAGATCACCCAGGTTTGCATCCTGTGTGAACTGCAGGGGACATGGAGACAGGAATGAACAGAGCACAGACCAGAATTAGGTAGATTACAGAGAGCTGTTATCTGACAGCATGACTGGTAGGGAAAGGAGGTCAAATCTGACATTCATTTATGCATTCACCCCCCGTTAAATCAGTTTCTGTCTTTATTCTGAACTGTTTGTCTTTTGCCACCCACATTCCCTCTGACTCTATCATTATAATGAATAATTAAATGAATATTTTTAAACTCCAACTATTATTACCTATTCCAAACTTCCTACCTCATGATTTATGGGGTTTTCAGGATTTGCTGTGTATCTGTTCTGAGTGGCTTTTATAGATTTTATAAAGGACACATGGAAGAAGCAGTTGGTGTTTGTTGGTATAGCAAACAAACAATTCATTGAAAGTGGTATAATTAATAGACTAGAGAAATATAATTACAACAGTGAGTAAGAGGGAAGAAGAGACCAGAGAGTCCTTGAGGGTTAAAAGCAGCAAAAAGACAATAAATGAAGAGGAGCCATTTGTGGCATTCATGAGCAGAGAGATTGAAGGGCACTGAGATTGACCTGAAGGAATACATGGGTGGAGCATCAATTATTTGTACAGNAAAAAAAAAAAAAAAATCAGTAAGACTGGGAGATGAACAGGGACAGGGCAGCAGGGCTTGCATTTTAGCTTCAGGGAATATTCAAAATGAGATACTCAGGCTGTGGCTGAGGGAAAAAAAATAGCAGCAGTTAAAGAGAGGAGAATAAGAGGGACAACAAAGAATAAAAGCAGTTCTGAAGCAGAGCAATATTGAAGTTCAAATTGCCCTCACCTAAACTTGTTTTGCTCCTTTATGGTTTACAAGACAAATGATGAAAATGGAGTGCTTGCCTCAGACCCACCCCATGCCCAGAGAACAGTGATTTTGCAAACCATCAGTGTGTGCAAGGCTCAGGACTTTGGGCACTGTGGTGTGAAGGGATCTCACACAGCACCATGCAGTGCCTCAGTGTCAGTGTGGGCTGGGACTCCTCCTGCTCTCCTTGTCCACTTGCTCAGGGCACGGAATTAAGCAAAAGGAATCAAATTCTGTTTATTTTCCCATTAGAAGTGGTTTCTGAATAGTTTCCAAAGTATGGAATATTTAACATTTCAAGGACATCACAACATCCTGTTTAACTTTCTACAACCCTGTTTGTTTTTCCTGTTTCTAGTAGCCACCCTCATTCTGTAAAGCAGTGGGAATTTCCTCGGCAGGGACAGAAGATATGCTAGGAGTGAAGCTCTTAAGGGGAAAAACCCAAAGAGCTGATGTTTCCTTCTCTTCCTTTTTTCCCTTCTCTTAGCTATTTAACTTTCACCTCAGCAAATATTGATGAAACTGAATGCTGGAGAGGTGGGGTTCTCTCTGTTAGACTGAAAGATATCAATACACTTCATCTTTAAAACCCTACCCTATGTCCATTCTCCAAGCATGGCAAGTGTGCCATTTTCCCATTATTCAATTAGATATTTTGATATTAAAAATATTTTCAAACTTATAATTTCTACATTTGGTATTTTCTTAGACAGTTTTGGAAAAACAGAATACAGTAAAAAGAGAGTTTTTAAAATCTCTAAAAAAAATAATCCAGAACTGTAATTGTCTAGGAAAGCTATAAATGGGTATACACCGTTTGTGGCAGGAAAATTGTATGAAGTTTTACAAAAGAAATAGAATTATAGAGACATGGGTAAATGAGGTACATGAGAAAGGATTCAAACAGCTTTCTCTGAGGGAAATCAAGTCTCACAGAGGAGTCAATGAGTGCAGCTGTAACTGTGACCCAGGTAATGCAGTGTAGTTCAGTTAGCAAACTTTTTGATGAGACATCTCCAAGGACTTCTACAGTAACTAAGCTGTCATGGAATGAATGTGGATGTCCTCTCTTGAATTAACTGTCAAAAGATAAGAAACCAAATGAAGGAATAAATGGACTGCTTTCTCATGGAGAGGCCATCAGGGGAGTTGTGCTGCATCTGTGCTTGTCAACGTATTTCTAAATGGTCTGAAAAAGAAGCTGAATTCATTGCTAATGAGTGAGAGTTTATGGAAAAAGGAAACCATCAGCAGTGTGATGGAGAGTGGCTCCAAAGAGGATTGAACAAGCTCAGTGTAAGAACAGCCTAACTACAACTGTCAACCACAACCAGACAAATGCATCTTCCAAAACAACATGTCAAAGTCTCCATCAGAAACTGAAACAGTCTAAGAGAGGAAAGGTGTCCCTGTGGATATCCTTCCTGCTCCCTCCATAAGTTTCTGCTACCAGACTCATCTGCAGGATGCTGACTGGGGTGACTTGGTGAGGTGCTGAAGCTTCTACAGTTCTCATCTTCTCATCTCTACACAATTTTTCCTTCAGGGAATTAAAAAAAGAATTGATGGAGTTAAAGCAGACTACATTAGTGAAAAAAGAGGGACAAGCATGCAGTGGGGTTTTTTTTGTTTTTTTGTTTTTTGGTTTTTTTTTTTGTTTGTTTGTTTGTTTTGGTTTTTTTTGATGGGATGTGCAGATGCTGTGACAGGCAGCCTTACTTCAGAAGCTCAAAAGTGGAATGGTATCAATAGAATCACTTAGGCCGGTGAAAATGGAAATGATCTATCACTTCAAAGTGAGTGACGACTCAAGACTTGTAACTACTGGACTGCATAATATGGCCACAAAATGCTTCCACAAGCATTGTCCAGGAAATTATTACACAAAGTGCTTCCCCAAGCATGAGTCCAGGAAATTACTGCACAGCTGTAGCACAAGTGCGGAGGAGCTTAGTAGAGACTTTCAATAGATTTTTAGGTTCTCCATCTTTAAAAATACCTTTAATTCTCAATGCAGCTTGATTGCATATAGTAGCTGGCACGAAGGCAAGGAGCAGCTATAGCAAAGTCTTGGGGAGAAATTGCCAGCATATTTGGATATGCTGACAATCTAGCTGCAGGACGGAAAACACTTTCAGTGTCTGAATCATAGGAAGAAGGATGGGATCATGATTCTGCAACATTAAACAGAAGAGGGAGTCTTCGAAGGAAATAATTCCCCCCTGCCCTGAGTAAGTATTACAATCTTTATCATATTCAGTCCAAGAATCTCCTGGCTGTATTAATTAGAGTTTGATTAGAAATAGGCAGAAAGAGTCTCTGGAGTCCTTTGTCCAGCACTGAGGTCTGGTGCTGTGCTTGTCTTGCCCTCAGGCAGAGTTGCAAGCAGAGGGGGACAAATGTCTTGGGACACTTTTTCCAAATGGCAGGGACAATACATTGGCCAAGTGTTTGATGGTTAGATCTGCCCTTATCTAAAAAAATATATTTCCCTGCTTACTCAATGCATGGAAGTTAATTAACAAGACAGATACTCTCCTCTTTCCCCTCTCACCCTCAGTTAACTTAAATCTGGTCCAGGCTGAAGCAGTGGATTGTCCCAGGCCTGGAACTGATTCTTAGGTTTGTCTCCAAGAGCAGGACACATCAAAACAGGAGACACAGAGTCTCCCATTTGATATTCATAGAGAGAAGAGAAGAGGGTGTCATTGTAAAGAGGTCACAGTTTCAAAATGCTTTATGACCAACTCTTCTAAACTATCAATGTGCATGAATTAAATTCATGCAAATTCCACAATACAACTTGATGTTACAAGCTAGAATAAGCTGGTGATGTCCTCAGTTGATCCTAATTAAAACTGAACAGAGGGTTTGCCCAGGTTATGCAGATGTACTCTAGTAGAAAATTCAGCTGCATGGTTTTTGCTTGCTTTGGGATTATGACATGTTAGATTTATTGGCTCATTTGATACAGTAAATGAGAGTCTCTGGCTTGAGCAACCATTGATGGCAGAGTGGTGAATGGGCTGGCTGAGGAGCAGGACAGGAATGGAGAGAGAATATTTGTTCTGAAAGACAGAACACAGTCCTCACACACTGTTCTAGTCCATCATGACTGTTTTCCACAGCCACTGGACATGATCTGCTTTGCCACTTGAAATGAACAAACACAGTTTTTTTCTTAAACGAGAAGTGTTGCAATGAAAAGAATCTGACAGGTCACAGAATATACTACAGGAGGTTTTTGAAGTGAACTAGCTTCCCTACAACTAGATAGAAAAGGGATTTCCTGGTGCTAATTTTCATGCTAAGAACTGAAGTATAGGAAATACAAAGGATTTTGCATATTCTTCTCAGGGCATAATGGTGTTTGGTTTTGCAGTTGCCTGCTGTATTGAGATATCCAAACGATTTTGGGAATCATGAGAATTTGAGGAACTTTTGCCAGAGAGTGTAGGCACCTGAAATTATGGATTAAAAATATATTTATAAGCCTAGTGAAAATGAGTAAAAAAAGACAGATGAGACATGATGACTCCTTATATGACAACATGAAGCTGATGAATGTGATGATCACATGCAAAGAATGAGAAAAATATTTTCCTATGATTCGATTTCTGACTCAGAATTTAAATCTTCTCCTGAAAGATCACTAACAAGGGGACACTTTAGTAAGGAGGAAATCTGCCTAACTTAACAACATTTAGAGAATAAGATACACAAAAGATTTTAGAGCATTTCAGGGAGGCAGCTGAGAATTAGTGCAGGTTGAATGCCAGAGGAAGGATTCTTCCAATATGTTTTCCCTATTTTATTACCTTATCATTAACACAGTATTGCCTTAACCTTATGGTAACTGGTAATGCTGATTGGTAACAATAACAGCAAATTCGTAGCATGCTGTTTCTAGTTTGCTGTATGAGGACTTGAGCTCCTAGAGAAGTCTCATGGGCTGGCCATGGCCCCTGGGACAGAGTGCAGGGTGTCAGTGTCCTGAGCAGATCAGAGGGGGGAGAGGAGTGTATGGACAAACACCCCCCACTTGCTCTCTAACCCAAACTTGCACTCCTGTCCTGCTTTGACTGCTGAACCACCTGTTCTTACAAAGCCCTCCCTGAGGCAGCACCTCTCACTGCACAGGCTCACGTTCTGTGTGTGCTACAATGAATTACTGTTATTTTGCTGCATGTGTGGCGTTGCCATTGACCCGATCTGTTCTCGTGTCACCTGGGGAGAAGTGTTTCCTGCAGTGCCAGACACAAGCCAAGACAGGATTTGACATGAGTACCCTTTGAAGTGTAAAGCACCTGGTACCATGAAATGATTTATAGTGTCCTGGCATTTTCAGCTACCAAGATCAACTGCTTTGGAGTATACAATAAAGCTCTTTATCAAACCTGGCTTTTCATGTCCCTTACAGCTGTAAAGAGAAATGTGAGAGAACACAGCCCCACTGGTTGTCCCCAGAAGGAATGGAAGGACAATTTCTTCAAAACAATATTTAGTGCTGGCAGTGGAATTGTTTCTGGATTATCAGCTTGTAACAAAGGGAGTTATTAATACAGAGAAGTAGCATTGAGCTCAACCCATAATCCATAATCAATTTTAAAAAGCAAAAGTGAACTCAACAGAAGAAACACTACAAATGATTACTGTACCAATTACTCCACTGGTGTGAAAAAGTGTGACCCAGGTCCATGGAAGAGCACTACTTTGTGGGAGCTGGTAACCTGACTTGGCACTTACTGGAGGACAGTCAGACTCTTTGTAACAGTCATGTGTTTTTATTTACTTTCCTCCACTCCAAATTACAGAATGGGTCAGGGTGGAAGAGATTGAAGAAATGCTCACTTTGTTTAAAATAATAAAAAGAAAATTAGTTTGGATGATAAGGAAATGAAATAAATTACTTTTCCTGTGATTTTTCCATTGCTCCTCTTCTCCTTCATGTTTTCTAACCCTTCTCTTGCCCTGTACTTTTGCAAAGCCTTTATGTTTTTTCAGACATCAAAACTATTAACTTGCACCATAAGCCTAGATTTTCAAAGTTAGCTTAAATTTTTGAAATTACAAATGGTTCCACAGAACAGCAATTCTCTCTCAAGTATGTATTCTGCCCACAATACCTGCTTAGGGAAAGTGACAAGGAAAGCAATAAGGCAAAACAATGAAATGTCCAGCTGCAACCAAAAGTGGAGTATAAATTATAATTTTTAAATAAATGAAATGTTAACTAATTAGTAAAAAACCAACTCTATCTCTCATCTTTCTGTGATCTTCTCTGACACCAACAGTTCTAATGGATTTTTCCTTGGCGAGTGGAACAGTTGGTATAAACTTAAAGAAAAAGTAAATCTATACTTCTACCATTAAGTGTCAGGTTAGCAGCCTGGTGACACAAGCCCAGGAGAAGAAACCCAAGCCTGGCTCATGGCTCTTTTCAGGAATTCCTTTTAACACTGGTTCTTGTTCATGGGGTCCCTATTTGATACTTGTGCAAGTCTCTCTGAGCTGCTGTGCTCCAGTCATGTAATGACTCAAAGTGTGGAGAGCTGCATGGCTTTGCCAAGCCAGGAACAAGAGTCATTGTGTGGAAGAGCGGGGACATGGATCCTCCTGGCTCTCCTTGGCTGCTTTGTGTGTAAAGCCATCGTCCTCTCAGGGTTGGAGCATAATAATTTAAAGACTGTACTTTCTGCCAAGCCTCTGCTGCCCTGAAAAGTTGTTTGTCCCCAGCAGTACTGAAGAGAAATCACTCCAATATGAGTACATTAAACACATGAACAACTCTGACAAGAGGCAGACTAATATTTTGTTGGGTGAGCTCACTTATGCTTTATTGAATTCATCTATTGGCTGACCAACAGCTCCATCAGGTGCTCTTGCAGCAGTCAGATACAGAGACATGACCTCAAGTCTGACATCAAACCAAAAGGTCCTCCCTGCTTCTTTATTAGAGAGGTAAAATGAAAATTTCTAATAAGGAGAGGTGCCCTGCAACCCTGACTTACATGACATGTGGTGCAGACAAAGAATTAGCATTTTTTCAGCAGTGTGGCTGTGCCAAGCTTTGGCAAATCAATGTGCTGTAGATTTGTCTGAAGTGCTTAACAGTTTGATGTGGCAATGGCAGGTAATAGAATTTTAATAAAATTTAAGCTTTTTCCTCTCCCCACGTGTAAAACCTTAATTAGTGCAACAATGTGCAACCTCTTGCATTCATTTCTGGTGCAACTTCACTGGAAATTACAGTGTATTGTTAGCACACTGATGTGTAACAAACTGAGACTGACTGCAAGTTTACCAGGGCAATACTGAAGAAGATGACATTTTGTCTCCATGACTGTAAAAGGGGAGAAGTAGGTCATTAGAAGTCTACTTTTCTATAAGGGAGCCTGAGATAAGCCCTTCATTGTTTACCACACGTTTACACAGCAATTACAGTAAGTAAGCCGTAACAGAAAGAAATGTTCATCTATTCCCTGAGGGAAAAGAAAAATGTAGGCTTGCTTCTCCTGTCTCAGCATTGCACTGCAAATTACACGTTAAAAATATATTGTACAGAATAAATGGAATTGCAATAACTGATGAATATCACAAAACAGAGATGCTGAGAGCTTTACTGCACTATTGGATGAGGTTTGGATATGTGCTAGTGACAGAGGGTAGGCATTTGCAAATAAGTGAACAAAAAGGAGGATTTCTCTCTTCTTGGGAGAAACTCAGGGCTATCACAGAAGTCCAGGCTAAGGGCCATGGAGGTGTGTTAATAATGAGCTTTGCTCTCAAAGCTCTCTTTGCTTTCTTTTGCCTGTGTACAGACAGGTGATAGCAGGCCTCCCACTGCTCTGGCTCCCTGAGATCCCTTGCTATAGCATGACTAAATCCATGCACACCCAGGTCTAGGTCCTGCTCCTACCGTGGGCCTTGGAAACAAGACCCAAATTCTCACTATTGCATGGCACTTTCATTCCTTCTCATGGCAAGTGCACCCTGTCCCTGTGCAACCATTTTCTTCTAAGGCAAATCAATCCACCAGAACTGCTCTTTTGCACATCTTTTGGATCCTTAATGAGCCAAGATGCTCATTACTGTCCTCTCTGTGTAAACCTGAGATAAAAAAATTCCAGCCCTTTATAAAAATCCTAGTCTTAGCTAGAGCCTTTGTTTGCAACTATGAAAAAACATTTCTTTTAGACCTATGATTTTTTCTTCCCCACTTCTCACTGTGTTTTCCCATGCCCCAGAGGAATTTATTCTTACTTGTTGAAATATCTTCTACCCAGAATGCCTCCAAACATCAAATGCAAGCCAGATTAATTATCAAGGAGATCATCACCATTTATAATGTCATGTGCTAATTACATGTACCCTATGAGTATTTTATTCTCATTTATCTTGTGAGTGCTCATTTTGCACATTAGTAATGAACATGACAACTGCAAGTGCAACCACTACTGTGGACTGTCAAATAAAGGCATGGAGAGATTGGGCTCTTAATTAAAACTGGTATTTGCTTTGCATTACAAGTGCAACTACTGATCTTGCTTCCAGGAAAGCCTGTTTATTAAAAATATATTATTCCCAAGAGACAGATAAAAGACACTAAGACACTCAGGCAACACCAAAAGAATCACTTAGTATTGAAAACTCTTTCATAGCCATGATGGATTAGAGTCTATGAAAAATACCACCCCCTGTTAGGCCTGAAGGGCAACACTCTCTCTCATGCTGTACTAATGAGCTTTTCCCCTCTGTCTGAGCCATTTCCAAAGAACTCAAGGCTGCCTGTGGTTTCCTTCCTCCAATTTGGTTTGGCCTAGATTTGCTCACTAAAACTGTCTGTAGATCTCAGAAATAATTTTTGTAGTCGAGAAGCACAACGAACTTGGCTGTGAGTGGTCATCAGTCAGAAAACCCTTGTTCAATGCCAGCTTCATGGGCTACATCAGAATCTGCAGTTTGGAAGTGAAAAATGGTTTACTTATTTTTTTAAAGAGCACCTCATTCCTCCTCAACCTGAAAGACAGTACTCATGGTTTTAATACAAGAAAAAATGCAGATGGAAATACCTCAGCATCTAATGCTTCTGAGAAAATATGACCTTTTTTTTTTGGGCATCAGCATTCCTCTGGCAGTTCATGGTCTGCTTTTGGATGGATTTCCTTTATTTAGATGTAGGTTTATCACAGCAATTACCTTTGAGAGTGATAACTTTATGTCAGAAAAGCAGCCCTTGCTTCTCTCAGTTCTATTCAGCATCCTATTACTTTTGACTCCTTTCCTATACTGCTTTTCAGATTATCACCTGTTTCATTCCTTTTAGTAGCTTGGCTAAGTTTCTGATGAATGTTTCAGATCTCTTTTGTTCCCCCAAAAAGTCCCAAATTGAATTACTCTAGAGTTGTGCCTCTGCATGTGCCCCCCTTTCTCCTCCAATAACTTCACCAGTCTCAGGGCTGAAATTTAAGAAGTAATTTCCAACAAGAAACAAATTCTTATACTTACAATCCTTACATTTCAGAAAGAACAAGAATGAAGATGACCTCTTGTGGAATGTCTCTAAAAAGCCTATTTCTTTTTGCCCTTTCCATACCCCAGAAGAGATAATTAAAACTCTTTAGAAAGGATAATTATACATTGGAATGGGCTGTCCAAAGAGGCAGTGGAATCATCATCCTTGAAAGCATTTAAGGAGACTGGATGTGGCACTCAGTGCTGTGGTCTGATTGATGTTTGGTCATAGGCTGGACTCCATCTTAAAGGTCTTTTCCAGCCTAATTGATTCTGTGGTTCTATGTTATGATACCAGCCATGCATTCATCAGAGAAGCAGAACCAGACCAGTCTCCTCTGTTAGACCTTCCAGCACTGCACAGCTCTCCTACAAGTGTCTGGCTCTGTTCTGGACCTGTCCTAGCCACCATTCCTTTCTTTATTCCTACTTTCCTGCTCTCACTCTGACAAGCAAAACTGCAACCAGCTAACATTGCTGCCAAATGCCTTTCTTTTCCTATCAATACCAATCTAAATGCAGAGCAGGCAGTGAACTTGTTGACACCCATATTTAATTCAGAAAAATATTTCTTATCCAGTACTTTTGTTTTTATGACCTTGATGACATATTTATAAAATTTGGTTTTACTGGTTTGTGTTTGCTCATGCAGCAGCTGTGCTTCATCCTTTAAAAATACAGTATATTCCTGATGTCTGGCTAATTTTAAACTACATGGGTCTCACCGGTCATCCAAAAATAAGTTTGTAATGTTCGTATGTAGTATACATAGAACCATCATTTGACCAAACATGGTAGCATAAAGGGGTCCTTATCAGGTCTTTGGCTTCTTCTGTCATGGCAATAATGACTTTAAAATACACAACAAAACCATAAACAGGCCCTGTACTTCCTGTTTGCAAAACACCATGAGCAGAAATTAATGTTTTTGTGCAAATAGAATCTGGGTTAAGGACACATTTAGACTTTTCCCAGCAGTGATCAAACAGTAATATTTCCCTCAGTACAGTAATAGTTCCCTCAAAGGTCTGGTTAATTATAACCCCTATAGAGCATTGATAGGGAATATTTTGAGGGGAAAAATAATGCTGGAATATAAAACAAAAAATTCTGATCCTCTGAAATACTGATTAATGGTCGTTCTTTTAAAGAAGCATAATCCAAACATCTTGTTATCAAGCATCCAGATCAGAATTATTTCTTAAACCCAGGCCCAAAATGTCTAGGCCATCTAATTCCTTTTAGACTTCTTCTCCCTCAGTGATCCCAGCTCAGAGAAGAGATGTCAGAGGACCTGGACTGCTCAGACATAAAGCAATCCATACAACAGAACACACCTGGATTTCAAATATCCAGACTTTCTCAGGAGAAGTGTACCAACCTGGATGAGAGAAAATGGTCTGGGTCATCTAACATTTAGAGAGATGGGCTATGAAGGCCTTAGAAAAATGTTTTTGTTTTCATTAACTGAGCATTTCTTTGACAAAAACCAGAATGGAAAAGGTTTCCATGAGACAAGACCTTAAGAAAACTGTGTCTGTCACAGTTTAAAAGAACTCCATGAGCAGTAGAATTAAGCGTGTCTGGCTTTTTATTGATTTGTGCCCCAAATGACCACCTTGGTGGACTTAATCATTTTTAGTAAGGGGTGAGCAGGTGGTTGAGAACTTTATTTTCTCACTTTCTGTTTTTTCCACAAATCCGGTAGGAATTCTGTAACTTTGAGAAAAGTGTATTTCTTCAAACCCCATAGACAACTACATCATTCCAGAGTTCCTGGGAAAAGACAGCCAGAAAGGGATAGAGACACACACAAAGCACATCACTACATCAAACTGGTTTTGAGTGCAGAGCCTACAATTCAGGCATTTGCCATTACAGGAAGCACAAATATTTTGCTTCTACAGCTGTACATCTAAATTAATATGCTCCATTCTCATGTTGTTTTCCTACAGACTAGCAAAAGCATCAGGTTAAATACGTTGCACAGAAAATAATTAAAATCCGATTAGCAGGAATTTGGGGTGCTTAAGGTTTTAAGAATTAATTCTGAAGACCTCAATGCAGCTGTTTGGAAAGTAGTCAGGGCCTACTTATTTGATGAACTGAACTAGAATATGTAAGTCCTGGTTTTGAAAACCTCTCAAGAAATACTTCAGTATGACAAACTGTGGATGATAATGGGATATTTTTAGTGTCATGTTTGAGTGCATTACAAGTCTGCTTGCATTCTTTCAGAAGAGGATGAGTCATTACCCACAGAATGCAATAAATTTTAATTTGGTTTTCTGCTTCAGCAATGTTATAAAATAATTTCCTAAAATGTATACTTTATCAAAGCTCATTCTTCACTGAGACAATATTTTTTAACTTAATATTTCTGTCGTGTGCCTAAGTAGACATGTGACCCACCACAGAAATTCCTATGACATTAATACAGTCTACCTGCACAAAAAACATGCAGCACAGATTTCAGGGACAGCTCAGCACCCCACACCACTATGAAGTCCTGATTGTATTTCATATGTCTTGCACAAATTTTAAAGCTTTTCTTTAGCTTCCCTTGAACCATTTCCTTGTTTTTGTCATCACCTCCCACACTGTTGGTAATTAGCTATTGGTTGGTCATTAACTATTCTCTTTTTTCAAGCTTTGTCAGTATTTGTCCAGCAACTACAACATCAGAGTCCCAGCATCACAGTTGTGCCCTACTGTGACAGAAATAATAAACACATTTTTGTTGTTTCTTTTTGCAAGCGGTGGGTATGGCTGATACTTCCTTAAACACTCAGTGTTGCACTCTAAAGGAAAAAAGTGTTCTATGGATATTGCCATCTGATTGAAATGGAAAGGGTTCTGCCTGTATGAAAGTATGAAAAGCCATTGTAAGGCATGGCTTCCCACAAAACAGAAGAAAAAAATGTCCTGTTCTTTCAGCTGAGCACGTGAATTTTCCAACAACATTTCAGGGCTTTCTGCAGCAGCAGTTTTCATAAGTGAAGATGTTTTCAGAAATGAAGATAGACTCACACAATTACAGGAGCGGGGTTTGAACTTCATGGTAGGATGGATGCCCTGGTATTACAAAGCAGCTCCTAAGAGGAAACTTCTACAGTGAGAACTTTGTGATGCTTATTGAAGTTTAAGTACATATTTTTCCTAATTCAGGCAGCTCTCATGCACAATGTGCTGTGTTGAAAAAAGAAAGTCCACTTACATTTTCACACCATAGCAAACTGAGTGGGTTGGATTTCATGCAATTCAAACCAGCAGTAGTGCCCAGTGCTCTTGCTTAAATTATCACAGGAGGATTTTTTTTGTGTTCAGTAAAGGAAAAGCAATCCAACAAAAGGTTGTGTACAGACTGCAGCTGGGGCAAAGGGGTGAAAAGAGCACCCAGAGAACCACCTGTTAGGGAAGTTAGGAAGATATTCTCAAAATACTGATTTACTCAAGCAAACAGCTTATTTAGTAAACTTACATCATAAAGCCCAAGGCACCTGGAAAATTCACAGAAATGGTGGGAGAAAGGTCCATTCAGAGGACACTGACAGTGATCTATAAAGATGTTCAACGATTCTTGCAGATCAGCAGATTTTAAAGGCCAGAAGGAAACCTATCACCTCACCTGTTTTCCATGGGAACAACATCCAGAGTCTTGTGTTTGAAGAGTTTTTCAAAATGATGTTCTATATTTAAGGAATTAAAGAGGTGAATCATTCTCTATTTGGCCTCTGTTGGTGACCTGAAACTCGAGGAACTTGCATTTTTATTTGCAAGTGGAGCCTGAAAACTTGCAGAGTTTATGCAGAATAAGCTATTTTCTGAGGCTTATAGCATTAAATAATTTTTATGCTGAGTGCTGAGACCTTTAGAGAGAAGGGAAAATAAAGGAATTTGTGATGATGAGACTTAGTACATCTCTTCTAATTACTGTGAATATATCCAAAACATTGGAAAAATCCTAATGAGTCTTCTAAGACAGTGGAAGGAAAGCTGGGAAATGGGAAGGCCTTTCCTGCTTGGCTGAAACTTAGCTTTCCTGAGACAAAGAGAAAATAAAAACCTAGGGCAAATAAATTGACCTTCATCCTGCTCCAGTGGTGTGCTTGTCACAGCCATTAAATTGACAATGATCTAGTTCTTGCTTCTGATTGAAGGTGTTAGTTGGGAGAGCATTCTAATTCTTTGACAGTTCAAAATATAGAGCATTTCAAACACAGGAAGAAAAGCTTCTGCATCTCATTAAGCTGCTTTTGGAAGCATGATGGAAAACTGAGATGTACAAAGAGATTGCAAATGCTGATGGAAGCATTTGCAAGTTTTCAGGCTCCACTTGAAATTCAACTCCTGGCCTAGGAATGCTTGGCATCGTCTTTGAGTGGCATGAATCTGAGAGAAGGAAGGGAATGTGAATGAGCCCATCACAGCCCAGATATCATAGATCTTGTACTTTTGGGACTTTAGAAATTGACAGCATATATTGGTAAAAAGCCTGAGAGATCAGCCAGGACCATAAGTTACTGTTAGGAAATAGTTTGTTTATCTGGCTTTAATTTGCTGCAGCTGGGTTGCCTGTGTGAGGGCACGTGGCTACACAAGCACACAAAAGTCTTTGCAGTGCCCAACACAATTCCAACTGGACATTGGTGCCATCCCTCACCCCTGGAATGGCATGCAGCTCTGGAGTAACAGAACAGCCACTTCTCCTTTCAGAGGCACAGCAGCAGGAAATATACTGTAAACCCATCTCATTTAGTCTGTGGAGTTGCTCAGGTCTCTTGGCAGCTGGAAGGTGGCTGACAGGCACACGTGGGCTTCCAGCCTCTCTCAAACACAACTTTGTTTGATAGCCTGCTCTGATGAGCTGCACAAGAAGAGTCAACCCCTAAATGAGGATGGATGGGCTGCAAGTGCTTGTTTAGTCTGAACCACCAGCACTCATTACGTGCCACACACAGCTCAGAAGAGGGAAAAATGCCTCAGAGAGGTCACAGCACAGGATACATTGGACTGTCTGTGTTGGGAAACATGGCTCCTTGGCCACCTCAGAGAGGCAAAAGCAAGCAGACTGCTTGGAGCCAAGAGCTAAACACTGAGATCCAAGAAGCAGGGAGCTGGAGAGGAGCAGCTCCACTGCTGCCCCACTGCTCCAAGAGCTGCAGAGGTTGGATGGGCAACTTGGCCCTGGAGAGCACAGTGGTGTCAGCTACAGTACTACCTGCTTTATTTCACCCTTACAACAGTCCCTTAAATTGGCCAGCAATTCCTATGACAGCACAGCCCCACATCCAGTTTAAGACCCATGCAATTCAGTCATTTAGCTTTTGCATTTGGCATGATAACCACAGCTTGGCCATCTCTCTCACATTTGTCCTAGTTTCCCTAAGCAGCAGTCAGGGGATTTTTATTGTATTTCCTGAGGGAAATTCCAGTATGATCAAAAATATAACTCTCAATGATTTCCTGTGAATTTCTTGCAGTACTAGTACATCTATCAACACAAACCACAGTCTTTTAAATGAACGTGTTATACAGCCAAGATGTTTCATAATGTTCCTAAAGGATGAAGGTTTTTGTAAGAGTTTTTGTTACAGAAGTCAAGAAATCAACAAGCTGCCTATAACCACCAAAAGCATCTGCTGAGGATGTCCTGTCAATGACCCATAAGTTAGATTTTTTGGGGTTAGAAAGGACATGAAAGAATATCTGATTCCAATCCCTCTCAATGGGGAAGGGATGCCTCCCAAAGTCCCATCCAACCTGTACTTGTACAATTCCAGGGTTGGGGCATCCACAGCTTCTCTGGAAAATATGTTCCAGTGCCCCACGTCCCTCATAGTAAAGAATTTTCTCCTAAAATTTAACCTCAATTGACTGTCTATCAGCTTAAAGGCATTCCCCCTCTTCCTGTCACTACAGGCCCTTGCTAAAAATCTCTCTCCAGCTCTCTCATAGCCGCTGTAGGTACTGGAAGGCTGCTACATATAGCATGCATATCCACAATGTATGGTTATAGATACTACTGATGTTAAACCTATGTCTTTAAAAGCTCTGGAGTTCCTTTATTGAAGATCAAAGTACAGCTGGGCTCTCTGGTGCAGGAGGGAGATGGAGACCATTCAGCTGCTGATGGACATACTGTGAGACCAGCACTGGGGAGGAAGATGGGTACAAGCTTGTGACTGTGTTATGGGGTTGGGCAGACACAACACTCATCACCCAATCTGGAATTTCCCCATAATATCAAAGTTAAAACTGTGATGCCCCCTACCTTCTCAGGAAGTCATACCAGACTTCCTCCTGTGGTCATCCTAGTTTGGATGGTCCTGCCTGACTGCTTATAAACAAATCTATTTCCTGGCAAAGAACTGCTTTGGCTTCACTACTGAGAATAAATCCTGTAACTGTTTAGGAAAGAACAAACCCCTAGAATTAGAGAACAGCTTTCAATGTGAAATCCAATCCATAATTGTAACTACCCCAAAAGCTGGAATTGTGATTCAGTTTGTGGCCACCTCTTGCAACATAGCTTTGACAGGGCATAAGTGAAGCTTGATTTATTTACTAACAAAAGGAGCCAGGGCATACCATGAAAATTACAAATACTAAAAGTATCTGGAGTTTTGCAGGGCACAGACAGTAAAAGTATCAATATATACAGCTATCCCTTAGGAGACCCTGCTCCAGTTATATCAGGAGTATAGATCAATGTTTTCAAATTGGTTTAAGTTTTGTGTGGTTCTTGGTATCACCACTGTATGTTTTCATTAAAGAAACAGAAATAAATAATGTTGTGGGCTTGGGTTTTGGTGTTTATTTCCCCTCTTTTTTTCTGGTAATAGCATTTCTGCATTTAAGCAAATGCTGCTGCTATGAACAGAACTTTCAGTTGGTGAAAAGGGACAACAGAAAAGAACAAGAAATTGGTATCCAGAAACAGAGACCAGGGCAAAAAATGCCCCAAAAAACACATGTGAGGGATGAACAATAATGCTGAGCCAGCAGACTAATAAAAGGCAGAGGAGTATATTGAACAGTCATGGTGGAAAAGGAAGTGTAACCTCTGCAAGTAGAAAGGAATACAGATTCACCACAAACCCGTGGTCCTAACAGGATGGTCCTGGGTGTTTTCCTGGTCCCCAGAAAAGGCATGGAAAGGCCATGAAAACTAGTATGTAGTTCTAGATTTTGTGTTCTGAAGTTTTAAGATTTCTGATCTCTGGAAGATATTAATGGGGAAAGGACTGCTGGTAAGTGAACTCCACTGGAGTCCAGGGGAAGCTGACAGATTGCTCTCACTCACTTCCTCTGGAGGAGAAAACTTTCAGGATTTCCTTCAAAACTTAGAGAAAAAAGGGAAGAATGTAAGAAAAGTTAGAAGAATATCAGCATAAAGAAAACCAGATATTAAGGAAACATATGCTAACATGGAGGAAAACAGTTCTGGACAACACTAAAGAAAGACTTACTCTGGTAGAGAAATAGAATGAGTTAAGTTAAACCAATTTATGTTTTTTATTGCCAAGAAACTGGATAGCAAACCAGAAGAAAATACACTGATTGAAGTAGGAAATGAAGAGAGGTATATCAGGTAAATAGAAAGAGTATGGGAAAACAGTAGTGACTTAGGTGGCTAAAGGACACTCACTGTTCAAAGGGGATAGAAACAAACGTGAAGTGATCAGGGAGGCTAAAGAAGAGTTGGTATTATAACATGACAGGAAAAAAATAGAGACTGGATGAAGCCTTGGAAGATCACTACTCCAACCTCCTGCCCAAAGCAGAGCTATCTTCAAAGTTAGACCAGGTGGCTCAGGCTTTTTTATGTTGAGTTCTGAAAATTTTTAAGGATAGAGATTTCACCATCTCTCAAGAGGCAGCTGGAGTTGCATGTATGGACTTTTACAGACACTCAAGGTCAGAGCTGTTTACAGCTTAAAAGCTCTTTGATAGTTTTGACAGATCACTATTACAAGGAAACATCTCATTCTAAATGACATAAAACTTTTCCATTGGAAACCCAGAACAAACTTTACCAGTAATGTTAAAGGCTGCATCCATTTCTTTGCTAAATAGCAGACACATCAATCAAGAGCGACATAATTTTAGATTTGGCTTAAATTATCATAAATAAGAATATAAGATATAGAGTAAAATAGCCTTGGATAGTGTGATCAAAAATTTGGTATAAAAATATACCAAAACAAAACAAAAGGAAAATATACCAGCAGATGCAGTGTAGTGAAAAGGCTTCCCAGTTTGCAAGTTGATGTTGCTGAACTTCATGTATAGAGCTCTCTGGAGAGCCCAGATGTTCACTGATTCTGGGACCAGCAGGAGACCTTTCTCTCCAAGACATGCAAAGGAAGAAAACCAGGCTTATTATTTTTTGCAATGCTTTTGATGCTTGTAAATAGCTTTATTCATTATACAGAATGCTTATTTGATGTTATTTTGTTAGCTAGCATTGCTGGCAGGCCATAAAGCAATTTATTAATCTGCAAGAAGAATATTTTGTAAATTGCATTTGATGGATGTTGGCATGTCCCGACAGTTTTTACAAAGTAACTCCAAAAATGACATTTTTATCTTGTTAATGGATGATGGCCCTTATTGGTCATATGAAATAATCTGTCAAAAGAAGATTCCATTTGCCACAGTGAAGCTGGTTCCTTGTGATCTGTGTGTCAGATGGACTGAGAGATTGAGGGTAAAACTGAAAGATGCTGACAAGGAATGTGACAAAATCAATAACAGCTGATGTTCTCACAGTTGAGAAAGGATATGTATAGGCCTTAGCTCACTGTTTATTACCTGGAATTATTGCCTATGGATCATTAAATGAAGAGTTTTCCACGCTCAGTATCAAAAAGAACACCAGGTGCATGTACAGCTGAAAAACATTAACCTTTTCCTTAAAGAAAAAAATGTGCAAAGTGAAAGAAACTGAGGGTCCTCAGAGTGGATTAACAGATAAGATGGAGCATGAGGCAGCCTGGCAGCACCAGTCACAGGCTGTAGACTGATTGGTGGGTGATTTTCAGAGGTGGATGAACCCTCTGAAACACAGGACATAGCAGCTGTATCATTTTCTCCTTTGAGGCACAGGAATGAAACAGATCATCGAGAAATTTGATGGTAAAGCAAGGGAAGCTCCAAACCAAAATACCAGGGGTGTCTCCAGCTAACACAGGGAGCCTTTCCCATGGCTGAGCCTTGAGCTGCAGGGCTTTTCCACCAGGGTTAAAGAGACCCTGTGCTCAACCATGGGCATAAGAAGCAGCTGAAACTGCACAGGATGGGGGAGAAAAGTGAAAGCAGCTAAGGCTGCAGTAAGAAGAAACTTTGGTGTTTTAACCTGTAAAAACCAGGTCACAAAAATTTGGATCTTAAGTGTTACTTGAAAATGGGTTTGGTTGGGAGGAAAAAGCTTCTTTGGTTGTTCTGGTGTGATCATGAAAGCAGAAGTTTGTGCTTCTTCTGACAAGACAGATGTCTGCAGTGATATTTGATTCTGGATTAATTTCTTCTCCTAACACAAACTGGACTATTGCTTTAGCTGTAAAGGGGTAGTATTTTTTTTCCTTATATTCTGTCTATAGAGCCTGAAAAACATCTGAGTGTCTGGGAAAAAAAAAGACATATCATTTATTGTTAAGATTTTCTGATATGACTTAGTGCTATAGAACAATCTGTCTTAAATGTCTTTATTTTATTAAAAGTATTTGTCTGTTAGAGAATAAACAATTCTTTAGGGCAGAATAAAGGATTTTGCAGCAGAACCACAAGGACATTTTAAGTAGTCAAGCTGAGAACTGGAAAAGGATTAAAAGAAATTTTCCCTCCATTTAAATTGTTTACATTCACTCAGGTCAGCTCCTGTTCTACAGGGAGGTTTAAAAGAAGAGCTCTTTGCACAAAGGCAATGAACTACAGAGAGAACCCTTAGTTCTGGCATTGTCAAATTTTCTTTTTTTGGCTCAATAAGAAAAATAACAATGTAAAGTTATGTAAAATGGGATGCAACAGAGGAAATAAATGTGGCACAACAAATAAGCGGCAGAGGACATCTGATGATGCTCTGTTTAAGTCTGAAGCATTTTTAGATCTTGCCTCAACTTCATGAACATTTAAGAGGCTGTCAAAATCAGAGCAAATCCTGTTCATGGCATAGAATTATTTGAAACCTTAAGTTTTAAACACATGCAGTCTAAGAAAGTCATTAAGATACAGCCTGAAGGGCTTTCTTCTCTATGTGACATTGAAGACATGCCCATTTTCATTAAACTGTCATTAAAAACACTTGATATTAATGAGTCACTTTTACCATTTAATTTCCTTTCCAGAATCATAAATTATCTACAGTTCTGAGTTCTACACTTTCCTCTTTCAGTTCCAAATATTCTGTACTCTACAAGCACTTCATAAAGAATGGGGGCAGTAAGACAAAACCAAACCCCTTAATGCTTTCCTAATGTAATGGACTGCTTCTTGTGACGTCTCCTTGCAAAAGAGGAGTGCAAGTGCTTCCAGGACTTTAATAGGAATGGGTTTACACTTTTATACTTCTGTCTGACAACAAACACCTACGAGAGGCAGTAGATTTCAAACAACTTCTTGACACCAAACAACTACATCGAGAAAAAGCTTGGCAACAATTACTGCATGAAAGAAACTCCTTGTCCTGATTCAATCACTGCTTCTTCTGTTGTCTCACTTAAGTCCCCCACTGAAGTGGTTTCACTTAGCACTTTGCAAACTTGTCTCTCCCTATCCAAGCTCCATTTAAGAAATGGTTGAACATAAATGGTTTTTCCTTGCTTTTTCCTCACTTGAATAAGTACAGGAGATGTGTTTACTGTTGGCTTTTAGCCTATGGATCCTGTTGTAGGCAACTTCTGCTAAAAAATTTCTTCACTCTGGAACCAGAGCCTACACTGCACTCAGGATAGTGTGACTCTGGTCTCCTGCTGGATCCTCTGGACACTGTCATATTAAGACAACATAAGGCCAAACTCTAGTTCTGGAATAGTAGATGAGATATTCAGGGATCCTGCGGTTGGGAAGCACCACTGAGGAGTGCTGTAGTAATCTTGACATTGCAATGTTTATGCACAAATCTTCTCAAGGCCAAGAAAAGAAAATGCTTGTGTTTTGTCAGGCTTTTACAGTTTTCAGAGAGTAATAAACAAAACCAGAAAAAGTGTATAACATGCTTTTTCTCACCAAAAGCACCTTTCCCCACATCCTACTGATTTTCTAGCTGTCTCCATAGTCTGCTGCTCTACTTATTAGCACTCTATTTTGGGATTTTGTGCAAGACTGGCACAGCACCACTTCCAGCCATGTTGCTTGGATGACAATGCAGAACCAGCTGCTTGCTCCTCCAATGCTGTGATTGCCTCTGAGATGAGGGACTGGAGGGTACAAACTGAAGCCCTCACTGAGCAGACAAGCTCCTTGTGCAGACACAGGGACAATCTTGCTGAGCAGCAGCCATTTGGTCAGAAGAGAGCCCAGGTCCTGCCCTGTCTGGACTCTCTTAAGAGCATAATCTGACAAAATGGCTTTGCAACATCTTTGAGAGGGAGCAAAATGATCATACAGATTTTTAGAAAGTGGTTTTTGCTGATTGCAAACGTCAGTAGTGGGGTTATTGTCTCTTTTTGTGTGTGTGAAGCCTGACTGTAACAGTCTGTTCATACATAACTATCTTTTCCTTTTCCCAAGTGAGTGAACAGCTTTTAATCATATAACCTGAGGACAGCTCTGTCATTAGCTGGATTTTTGCCTGTGGTCTGTAGTGAAGAATGTTTATCACCTCAGTTCAGATTGACCACTGTGAAAATAATAAATCCCAGATTTACTATTTCAGGGTTTAGCCTAAATGCAGAACTGAGTTATGTTGCCAGTTCCCTCATTAACTGATAAAGAAAATTTGACTGTCAGGCAGGCAGAGGATTTGAAGGTCCTGAATTCCTACATACTTTATGAGTGCAGTGGTCCACAGGAGAAAAAGCCCAATAAAAACTCTCTTTCAAAGATTTCAGTTCAGTAACATTAGATATCAGTGTGTCCAAAGAGAGGGAGTGCCTATACCTGACACAGCCACAGAACTGAGGACTTACCAGGCACAGGTGGTGCCATATGGGGAAAAAAGCCCAAACAAAACCCCACAAAGATCATTGAAAGAAAAAAGGATTCAGAAAATTGGCTGCTCAGGATTATTCCTTTGGTTAAATCTGAGCTATCCCAACCTTCTTCTGCCAAGATATTTCAGCCACAAACACATCTGACAACACTTGAAACATCCTTTACATTTTCCTTTTCTCTGCAGCCCTGGTGCACTCTGTGTTCTCACAGCGGAACAAACACCCCTGCCTCTCTATTCTTTTCATTTTCTGTAATAAATCCAATGCACCCACAGACTGGTGAAGCCATTAGACATGTCTTCAAGGGAGTGTCTCAGCAGGCACTCCTGAAGACACAGTGTTCTTGTCCCTTTAAATGAATCAGCCATGTAACAGCTAAATTGGGAAAGCAGCCAAAGAGTTCCCCAGAGACCTGCTGGCAGAACCACATCATAGTCCTGGAATACAAAAATATGAACTCTGTGGCATTACAGCTCCTTTCTTGTACCACTTTCAAAGATGGCTTTGGGTAACAAAATGTAGCAGCAAGCACAGAGTCATCAGGATTTGAGGGTACAGATAAAAGTACCCAAGTTCTCTACCTTTCTTGCCTGTCTGGAGGTGCTCTTGGCTCTGTGTCAGCCAAGAATGAGACAACAGGTCACTGGCAATTGGCATTTTCATTTGAGTTAAATACCTGTCTGTACCTGTATGGGTCAGGTTATGACTCCTGGCAGTGCAAAACTGTAGGAACAAGTGGGACAGGCTTTTAGGAGCCCTAACCAACCCCACCTTTGCTGGTGTTCAGACACAGGGGAAGACAACAGATACCACCTGGGGAAACAGATGAGGCTGAAAGAACCCACCAAACCCAACCACAAATAAAGGAACAATTCTTTGTTTAAACAATCCTGTGGTATCTCTATGGCATGACTAAAGCCCCTTCCTGCATAGGGGATGGTTTTTCAGGCTCAAATGTGAGAAAAGACAAAAGATTTCTCTAAGCTTGAGACAGGACCTTAATAAAACTGAGCCCTAGAAAATAACCTTTGATTTTTGCCCTGAGGCAAGGTCTTGAATCAGTGGCAAAACTGAAAATGCCTAACCCAGATGGTTTGAATCACAGCCTGGGGATCAGCTCTCCTGGTTTTCATGTCTGTCTGACAACAACAGTCTCACACAAAACTACTGAAGTTCATTCTTACAAGAGAAAGTTGAGAAGGTCCCTCTAACTGTGAAAATATACGACTGTGACAGATAGTGATAAAACAACTGCTTTGAGGTCTCACAGAAGCAGTGTTTTCTGCTGAGATCCAGCAGGAAAGTGACAACCAGCACTCCAGCTCTTGAACGTAAAAGTCAAAAATCCACCTGACATTCAGAAAAATAACAACTGTTTTATATATGTCTGCAACAGCCAGATGCTATGAATCTTGTGCAGCCTCAGGGAATATCAAGTTACTTGATAACATGTGATTTGATATTCCAAAGAGAAGAATAACCTGACAAAATTTTGCTAAAGAAACATTACCAGAAGCATCCAACTGTTCCCATTTCTTTCTCATGCAATGTCTCCATGGTACCCAAGGGGAAGGACTGGAAGTACAAGCTTGGCATCAGATAGCAAGATCCAGAGCCATTTTTATAATATTCAACCCATTGCAAGAATAATATTTAATTCCAATGTCACTAAAGTAATCAGCATCTGTTTATCAACCAAGTAATAAACCAAATGCTGTGCTGTGGGTTAGTTGCACATGGAAACCTTTGTCTATAGATATTTCCCAATGAAAAGCACAATTTGTGCAAAAAGAAACACATCTAATTTATTAAAACTAATTATTCTCAAACAATGTGATAAGAGGAAGCAGGCTTGGTAATGGTATCAACTTCATGGGGCATAGATAAATCCACTTGTTCAGTTGATTTTTAGAAATATTTTGGGGCTGTGCATGGACAAGGTGGTTTCAGGACACTCTCAGGAGCCAGAGTAACAAGGGCAGTGACTGCATGCTGAAGGGGTTTATCTGCTCAGCTCTGGGGCAGCCACAGATGCATTCCTGTAGAGCTGTGGTCAACAAAAACAAGCTCTCCTGAGAGAGGAAGAAGATTCTCCTTCCATGCTCTGAGCCATATGGTAACTGGTTTCATACAAATAAACAAATAAAAACAGATTCTCTCCCACTCTGGCTCCCTACACACCAAAAAGATTCCTGAAACAGCAGGACTAGGCTTCCTAAAAACACAGAATCTGGTTTTATTTTTGTAACTTATGAGGAAAGCTGCTCTAATTTCACTTGTAAAACACAATCAGAACTTCACTGAAATATTGCTGGGTTTTACTAAAATCCTTGCTGCCTAGAGCTTCATCCCAAAGGTTAGTTAAAGGAAACATTAGAAAGGCTTTTGGTCCCAAATGCTCCTCATCATCAGTTCCCAGTCCAACCTTTAGGATGGAGCACCTAGAGATGAAGTTGCAGACAAGATATAACAACAGATATGAAGAACCACAAATTTCCTTCCTCCTTTCCAGATTGGAAACGATATCTCCAAAGTGAGACAGGGTAACGTGCTTGCAGCAAGGACCTGTGAGACAGCTGGCTTTACAAGTGATGGGTAATTACAAGATACAACTTTATAATTTCAATGTGAATGTTGAGCTTCCCCCAGATCCCTCAGAGATGATGATTCCAGTCAGGCAGCTGGATATTTAAATATCCATTCTGCTAATCTGTAGGCATTATGTACTAACTGCAGCTCTGCTAAGAATGCTGAGCCAGCTCCCAGGAATATGTGACACAGACTGAAAGCTGACATATGGGCTAATTACCTTATTTAAGAAGGGAAGTAGAGATCTACCCCTAAATAAAGGATATTTGTGGTGGCTATTTAAACTTCACCCAGGAACAACACACAAACAGGATATTTCAAACAACTCCAATGCCTTTCTGAGTCATGGACTGCCTCTGTCTGACCTCCACTGGTTTTGGCTAAATTTACCAGTGTCATTCAGTGGTACAGAACACAAATTTCAAGAATCAGGAGATTCTTGATTTAGTACTGGTCTGTAACACAAAACTGGGATTTTTATTTCCTTCTCAGGAATAACATAAAACAAGGACAATGCTTTGTGGGTCTGGTTGTGACTTAGCTAAAGGTTAAGGATGTTTTTTATCTGAAAAGTATTCACAGTTATATGTAGATAAAATGAAAACAAAATAATCAGAATACAATAGCTACTTTTGATCAGAAGAAAATTATATTAGTGTACACAGTCCCACAATAGTATATTTGTCTCCAAATTTTTGTGGAAAAAAAAACCTCAAAAGTTCTGATATTTTGGAATGTATGGAAGGTATTGAGGTTCACTGACTGCCAGTGGGATAATTACCTCATACTTCTGCACCTTTGATTTTAACGATTTTCAATATGTAAATTATTGTAAATGAAATTTTGTTTCCCAAGAGTTTTATCCATCATCATATTCTCTTTAAAGAAAATCTTGACACAACACAACACCCAGGACTGAGATCTCCCTTGCAAGTTGAAGGTAAGGGCTAAAGCTGTGTGTGAGGACAATATCCAGTTCACCCTGTTCTCATGTCCTCAATTATTTTCTGTAGTTTCTCAGCCTGAGAAGTTGTTCTGGCAACTTCAGCCAATATTTCATCTAAAACTGGAGAGTTTTCTTTCCTTTCTTTTGAGAATTAATTTGTCTTGTACAATGTTCCAGTTCTGGACTTGGCTCTGGGTTACATGGCAGCTCTGCCAAATACTGAGGAGAGTCCACAGCCCCTCAGCACCACTCCACTTACAGACACTCTGCACATTGCAAACTTTTAATCCAAAGCATAAGTTGGTTTCCCAGAGGGCTTTTTCTGGGTGCTTTTTGGCAATTTCAAGTACCTTGTTCTGACCAGCAAACATGTTAAAGTTTTTAATTGCTGTGGAAAGCCCTAAACCTCCCTCTAGTTTAGAGCAAATGAAGGTCCTTTCTGCAGTGTGAGGGACATCAGGCCATGGGTCCCCTGTGACAGGGAGATACCTGTAGTCACTTTTTAAATGCTTCTCCTCCTAGCAGATATTAATAAGGTCCATGTGCTGCCTTCATAGCTGCACTCTGATTCTATCCATTGACCCCTGAACTTGTTCTGATTTCTGAAGCACAAACTAAATCTCCTGCTTTGCTGGAAATTTCAGGTTGCCTTCATTCTTTCAAAGGGACACATACTTTGTCAGCTGGATATGATCCCGTAGCTTTTCTTTCCCCCCTACTGATCCTCTACCATGTTAACATGTGTTCATGATTATTTCAGAAGTTTTTACAGAGAAAAACCTGAAAGCTTGTTACTCAACACAATTCCTGTACCAACTTTCCCCTTCTTTGATATTGAATACTGGCTACAGAAAAAGAAAACAAAATCTAAAAATGAAACACTTAAGTGTATCCACAAAACTCTTTCCCCATTGCTTTCCGTGACCTTGACCTGCAGCATTTAGCTTCTCATATAGAACAAATCTTTGAATAAGCAGTCTGGAAAAATAAATTAACTAAGATCTTGATACCATACTCCTAAAGAGTTTCCACATGTTTATGAGAAGGGAACTCAAAGTACTGAAAACATTGCTCACGTCATGCTTTTGCAAGATTTCCATTTTCATTTGTTAAAAATATCTCCCCAGACTTTCCCATAACTACAGTGTTCATGGCTATATCACCTCCAGCTGTGAGCTCATCAGATGTCTCAGGCAGAGCAAGGTCAGGCCTGGCTGGTTCATGCTCATGGAGCTTCCAGGAAAGGTTTTTCTGTGTGAAATACAGAAAAACTGGATACCAAAACACAGGATAAAGGCAGTCTGGGTTCAACCTAGGGTTTTGCTACTCACAGAAAAAGAGAAAAGAGGTGGATTGATGATGAAAGCAAACTAATTAATAGCTGTTTAACAATTTTTTGCAAGTTATAAATGCAAATCAGCTAAGTCAAGATGGTCTCGGTTAGGAGAAAGACCACTCTGCTTTATGCACACTGCAATGGGAGAAGTGGCTGAGATTAGCAAAGAGCATCTGTAAAAAGGAACGTGGAATTTATGATGCACTTTGACACAAGCTTTCAGTGACTCTGGAGATCTCCACTGAGGAGTCAAGGTAAGAGGCACAGTGGTTGCTACTCAGTGTTTCTGTGAGCCCAGGAATAACATCACATGGTCATTCACATACCACACCTCAAATGCTATGGAAACTGCAGAATTTATGGAGGAGTTATACAGGACACGAGAAGCCAACTCCAGGTGCTGCCTCTGAGGCAGTTACTTGGCTAACCTCGTAATGCGTTTGTTGAAATGATAAATAATAAAAAAACCATGCTTTCCTTTGAAAGAGGAAAAGTCAGTCTCTAGCAATAAAATGGATACAAAATGGCCTTGAGTTTGGGTTGTTGCCAGAGAAGGTGGTTTCAGGTGAAAGTGTCCTCTTCTCATTTGGCTTTAGGAGGGATTTGTTGAGTTCTATTTATTTTGAAGAGCCTCTGGTGACCTGAAACCTCACTTGCACTCTCCTTGTTTACCAGCTGAGGTTCTGTGCATTGAGTGTAAAACCAGGCTGGTTCCCATCTCTTAGCCATGGAAAGCAGCTTGCTGTAGTACATTCATACTCTCACAATCATTCTTCATTAGCGTGGATGTTTCCTCACTAGCCTGGCGAGAGGCTCTTTGCTTTGTCAGCTCAAACTCTTTTCACAGATAATGTCTCGTTTGCATTTCTTCTATGATGTCATTATGCTCAAATCTACAACTCCTCTTTTCTCCCTGTGAACAGCTGTTCAGTGTTCTATTTCCTGCTTCAGTTTCCAGCACTCAGAACAAATGCTCTACTCAAGTTCACAGGAGTTTATCTTTACACCTCATGATGAGCACCTAAGCCAGATGCAAGTAAATCACACACATACATCATGCCTGTCCCAAAGTGTCCCACCAGATCAAAGGGACAAAGGACCCATGAAGTTGATAACCTCATTCATGTAAGAAGTTTAACATGCCAAGAGACTGCATTTTTTAGTGACTGAAGCTAAGATTTGAGACCCCCACCACTCTGAAATATTCACGCAGACTGAAAATCCACATGTGCTGCATAACCTGCAGCTCCCACTGATTGCAGCTGATTTTGAGAGTGCTTTTGTATGGCTTGACAACCCCCTAACAAGCAAGTTCTTCTATCTAAATGTAACCATTGAAGCCCCGGATAGATGTGCTGAAGGCTGTGACATGTTTCCAGGCACCACATCTCTCTAGGATTTAAGGTGATGTTGAAGAAGTCAAAAACTTTGGTAAGCCTGGTTTGTTCAGAAGAATCAGATTTTCTCACCTCCATTAGGGAGGACAACGACTAACAGCAAGAAAACCTCAGGCAACTTAATTATTTACCTGCCTCTGCTGAATTCAAGAACTAAGCCTTAGGCATTCAACCTTGAAAACCATTAGCTAAAAATCTTCAAACACTGGGAACCTTGCAACACAGTACCCATGCCAAGCACAGCAGACAAGGACAGGTACAAAATTTTGTAGAAAAAGGCACAAGGGAAAGAGCCAAAAAGAAATTGAAGACAAACATTTACTTTGCTGTGGAAGGTTGTGAACTGCAGAAGTTTCAAGACGGCTTCTTGAGGGGCTGGCTGTTACCCTGATTGAGAGGAGTAAGGGTGGTAACCTTGTTAGAAATGTAAGTTTTATTTACTGCAACATGCAGGACAACTTTGAGTTGACAGAGTGATCTCACTTTCAAAATCAGCGTCCTCCTGGCTATGTCACCTTTCATGCTCACAGTAAAATAATCAGTCTATTTCTGGGTGAAAAACAGTCTTTTATGAAAGACAACATCATGTGTTGCCTCAAATATATCATGAGTGGCACACAGTGGATATATCAAAGGAAGACAGAACAACATTGGAAGAATAAACTACTTGTTTGAGAAACAGTTGAACCTGGCTATGGAGAGGTTTTGTACCACAGATTGAAAATCACCAAGCGAATGCAGAGGGTGTGAGGTCAGCTAGAGGCATACATGGTGCTTTGGCTATGTTCCTGGGGCTCTGGACAGAAGGGAAGGTCAGTGTAAATCAGGATAAAACCAACACCATGGTGCCACTGTTGTGAAGGCAGTTAAGTAATGAGTAAGTAAATCTGTGTTTGGAGGCTAAAATGGCCAGCCTGGCCTGAACAGGTAAAATATGGGGACCTTTAGCAGGTTCTCACAACTCTTCCAAGGTATTTGAGGGCTCCGTGCTGTTTTAGAGCCATAGCAGCACCAAACCCCCCTATGTCCTGCTTGTGACTACCACCAGAGGGACACACCCAGAGCCACCTGCACAGATCACACCAAGAACAGGAACCAAGGGGCTGCTGCAGGAGGTACAATGGCAGCAAACAGACACATCAAACACCCCAACAGCTCTAACCAGCTCCTGACCCCAGCACTTGCTGCACCCACGTGAGCCCCAGCAGCATCAGTGCTTCCCTACAGCAGTCAATATGAGAGAGCCAAATCAAGGACCTCAGCCAAACCCCCAGGAAGGTATCTGTATGTGAAGGCATAATGCCACACATAATCTACACAGAATGTTGCAGTATGGAATTTGAGCACCTCAAAAGTTACTATCATGAGAATTGGAGCTGGGGGAACCGGCAGGTATTGTGGCTACTCTCAGAAGCATCTGACAGCTCCTTTGAGATTCCCTGGCAAAAGCCAGTGGGTGGTTCAAGAGAGGCATGGTACAAAGTTACTAATGAAGAGTCAAACCCAAGTATGTGCCAGTTATTTCTTTTAGATGCAAGAAAAAAAATCCCAATTAATTCACTTCTAATAAAAAACCCAACAAAACCATTGAGAGTCATATGTAGACATTACCTTTGCTGGGTCTCCAGGATCCCCTTTGCTCTTGCAGTGACAAATCATGAGACAGCATCAGTTGCATCATTTCTCCTTCTGTAACCTCTTTCCCTTTTCTGACCTTGAACTTCTTACTCTCAGTAAGAGAAAAGCTCAAAATAGAAACAGTTGAAATAGTTGCTTTTTAGAAGACAACTATTATAATTTCAGAAATGAATTCTTGCCTCAAAATTTATCCTAACGTTGCAGCTAAATCACTGGAAAAAGACAGGGGAAAAACAATACCCTCTTCCACATTCCTATTCCTAGCTACCATTTTAGCACAACTCTTGCCTTACCCTTTACATAAATTAGTTGTTCTTTTAGCAGCATCAGCTGTAAAGATTTACAGGTATCCTCTCTGTATCTGTCAACACTCTCCATTAAAGCTCTTTGGCTGCAAGCCTAGTGTATTTCCTATTATTGTTTACAAATGCTGTTTAAGGAAGCATTATTAGAAGGTTCTTCTAAAACCTCACACTACCCCTTCTTTAGGGAAAGAAATCTGGCAGTAGCAAAATTTTCAGAAGAGGTCCCTGGACTGTCTGTTCAGTGAAGATCAGAGACTTTTGCAAATCTGATGGAAAGGGATGTAGTTGGAGTTTAGCTGTGAATTTCAGCCTGGAGGAAATTGTCTCCTCTACAAGAATGTATCTAGTAATAAGAGTCTTAGATAAGTGTATAATTGCATTGCTGTTGTAATTAAAAAATCGATCATTTCCTGTGGTTTAAGCATTGACCTGTGGCCTCCTTTTTTTTTTGTCTGAGATTTTAATACTGACAAAGACAATGCTGTCATTTGCAAAACAAAAAATGACTCTGCATCTATTGAATATTGCTATTTAATCCTAAAATAGATAAAAAGCCTAGGCCTATGGAAAAATGTGTTTAGGGAAATAAGTTGGTCTTTCAGAAGTAGACATTTGATGTTGCTGCTGGCTCTGAAGCACATGCAGAAGCATAAGCTATATAAGAGCAGAACTTTATCCTCTGTTAAAGTGACATTTTCCAAATGGCACCGCTCGCAAGAAGTAATTCATGACTTCCCTGAGGGTTTGGGGGTTGCTTTTTTACCATCTGCTGGTGAAGAGGTGGCCAAAAGGACTGTGCAACCGTGGGTTCTGACTCTGAAATGAGTATCTCAAATACCACTGAAAAAATGTGATAAACTGAGTCACAGAAAGTGTAAATCGACAGCTGAGGAAGAACCTGAATCCACCTTCTGTTCCACATTGCATCTTTTAAACAGGTGAAGTTTAAACACAAGTTCCAAGTGCAAGAGATGCTAATTCACATCCAGACTGTCAAGTTGAGAGATTGGCAGGGTCCTGAGTGGGTAATCATTTCGCTGAATGATGGGACTTGCCATTAATCTATAAATAGCACCTCTGTTAATAATCTAAACAAGAAGTACCCTGGAAATGAGACAGTGGAGGTTGACTCTCCTTCCCATAGATGCTTCCTTTTGATGGAGTTCTCCTTCTTTCTCCTCTGTCAAAAGGATCTACACACTGCAGTTATGGGTTAGATTAGGCAGCTGGGACTGATTTTGTGAGTTTCATCTTTCTTGTTTTCCAATACTGCAGAAGACTTTACTTAGAGGAAAAGGAGTAATTGCATTAGCATTGAAAACAAATAACTCTTAGAAAGTTGTGTTCTTTAGGTCTAACCAATTGCATAAAATTTATTTAAGTTAAGCCACAAGAGCAGAATACAGAACTGCAAATTTTAAACTCATATTTTTTATCTGTCTCTGTGTGTTCTTCATGTACACACACAAGTGTATTTTTCATATATATATTTACAGTAGAATGTTCTCTATTAAATGTGTGTATATCCAGCGACACATTTAATTTTGATGCTCTGGAAAAACTGCCTAAAAAAACCCCATCCTTCTCTGATATATTGCAAAGGTACAGCATGATTGTATGCTTTTCCAAAGTGCTATGTTTTCCAGAGAAATACCAGTTTATTAGAAGTGGGAATATATTTTTGATTTCAACAGTAATAACTGGCACTGCTAAGGCAATGCTGGTCAAAAGAGAATCAGTAGGCATGAGCTTGGAAATTTGTCCTGCTTTCTCCCAGACACTTCAGCATGTACCAAGTCAGTAAAGTGTTTCCTTGCAAAAAATTTTACCTGTGAAAATAATTTGATCATGATCATCCCCAGGAAGGGGAGACTCCTGCTCTTATCTATACTATGATCTGTAAAAGGGATCAGAAGAGCCAGGTTAGAGAAGAGGCTTTTTCTGTATTCTTAGGGACTTTCATTCCCATTCTTTAACATGTTTTGTACAGTCAAACTTCAGAAGTAAAGAAACAAATGTGGGGAAAGTTAAGGCTGGAAGTGAGGTCTAAAATGTATGGGCTGAAGACTTCTGGTGACTTTTGTGTAAAGTGAAAAAGGATTTTATGTACTGTGGGATAAGAAAATATGTAGTGAAAGAAAAATGCGTCTCTTGAAAGTAATGTTTTCTACTGAGGTTTGCATAAAATTCTTTTTCTTTCTGCCCTGCCTTCAGCATTCAATTTGGCACAAAGAACAGATAGACAGAGTGGAAACCTTTCCAGTCTTGAAGGATGTCAGTTCTTGTATCTGGATTTTTCTAAGAGAAGAAAACACATAGAACTTCCTCTCCAGGCTTGCTTTTGGCAGCCTGGGCCCTTCCTGAGCTTTAAAATTTACCTTTCTTGTTCTTAATAAATTATAAAGAGTTGTTTCACTTTTCATAAAATTATCTCTCAGAAACAATCCTTTTTTCCATTAAAATTTTTATGTACTGGGAGTTTTCAAAGTAGATTTCCACTGGAAAATTGTTCAATTGGATGTATTTTGTCTAACCTGAAAAATGACACTGACACTTGCTGTGATAAGGAATGGTAAGGGAGTCCATCCATACCATCCAATATCAGCTTGTAAATGAGGAACCTAAATGAAGATTTTAGCAGTAATAGGCTTCCAGTGAGCTAATGGAGCAAGATGGCATCTTGCAGAGAACACTGGATGTGTGTGTCTCTGATAGCTAAAGAGGCAACTTCAGGGTTCATGAATCCTTTGGTGCTACAGAAGTGGAGATATCTGAGCAATATTCTGTCCTTAATGCTCTTCCCTGGGGGTGACAATGGACTGATTGCCTCCCAGGACATGACATCCCTTGGGGGCTTACAGATACATTATGTAGTAAGGATGCTCTAGAGTCTTAATTCTGAATTTCTTCAGTGTTTTCAGTTGACCTTCAGTGGGGCAGGTGACACCAGAAATGCCTGAGCAGAGATTCCATATGTGACAGTGATGGGACGTGCTACAGACTGAGATCTACATGGCAGTTGGCAGCACAGACTGTGTTTGTTCCCCAGCTTCACACCCTAACACACTCTCTGAATTGCAAGGAATTCTCTTGCTGTCACCTCTGTGGTACCACACAGGCCGTGGTTGTCTGGTCATAACAGCATGGAAGTCTCTGTGAACAAACTTACCCAGAGAAAGACATAATGTCCAAAGTGATTTCATCCCTCGAGGAACTTAATTTGGCAGCTGTTATGGGCAAAACCAGTGCATAACTTTGGAGTAATCTCTCTAACACAGAGTTTAAAAAGTCTCTTTGCTGCATAGTTGAGTAATGGGAAGGAGAAACACGTTCACTATTAAATATAAATGAAGTTCTCCACCCTCAAAGGCATCTCTCTGGAGTGTCAAAGGGATGAATTGTCTCACAGCTCAGCCTTGGTGCAGCACTGTGCACCCTGGAGCTGAGCCAGGCCACAATATGTACTGAAACTCTCCTCAGAAAGGCCCATCTGAGTTATTTCCCTTCTGGCATCACCAATTTCAGAATGGCCCTGCTGGCTGGTTTCCACTTCACAGAGCATCTGTAAACTCTGAAGGTGTTGATAGATGCTGGCACTTATTCTGTAAGATGGAGACAAAATTAAAGTTGCCATGGGTTTATTAGAGATGCTGTTTTCTGTGTTACACAATGGCCTACCTTACAAGCCTTTTGCAATAAAGGCTTGCTAATAACCTAGAGCATCTCCTGGGATTTTTTCAGGCGGTACAAGGACTGTGCTCAGTGGACAGCTCCTGATTGTCTCAAGGTGCTGGAGATGCTTGGCAGAACCACACACTAGCACCACTCACCATTTGCCAAGGCCCTAAGTTGATTTTACTGCTCCTGCAGTCCTGTTTATGACTTTTTCCCCATGTATTGCCATGGCCACAAGGATACACATAATTCTACACAAGGCAATATCTGTGCTCTGCCTCTCAGGACAGGCAAAGATGTTACAGGTGCCATCAGCTGAACTCAAGGGCTGGGCTGCTTCTGTCTGTTAACCCTGAGGTGCTATTTCTTTTTAGGCAGACTCCCCTCCAACCAAAGGCTGATACCCCACCTCGTTAGGAAGAACATTGCAGGGAGCACAGGGGAATGCAGTGGGTGCACGGGGGTGAGGAGCAGCAGCTGTGAGCTGGCTTTGACTGCACACTCAGGTTACTTTTTAGAGCACTGCTGGGACAGGCAGGGTGAGTGATTGTTTCAGCAACAGTGAGTGAATCACCGCTGGGACTCTCATTTCACCCAGAAGAACTATGAGCAGCACTGAGATGGTGTTAATTTGTCTCTGTTAGTGCAGAAGACAGGTTTTGGTGTTTCCAGTACCTTGTGCAAGGGCTACAAGTAATTTCTTGTCACTATGACAGCAAAGACTACCAAAATAGAGAGGGTCCAGGGAGTCTGCCGTCACTTGGAGAGAGTATCTTTGTATTCTTTTGCCTTGTTTCACAATAAATTTTGTTTGTGTTCCACAGAATTCATTTTAACTGGCTAAAATACAGCCCAGGAGGATGAGCAGTGGTCTGGAAGACTGGAGTGTTGGGGGTTTTATTTCAATCTGCCACTGCTTTGCACTGCAGTTTTGAGCAGTCTGGCCTGGAGCTGCAACAGGTTCAGGAGAATCATACCCTGATTGTATACATATATACATACATACAGATATCAACATGTGGTTTATTACCCCATCACTAAGCCAAATGTTAACTCTTAGGTGCTGTCCTGATGTGAGGCACGGACAGAAGTGTGGTGTGGGAGTGGGCAGCATGAGTCAGTCAAAGCAGAGCATGAGCAGAACTCAAGAAAGCAGCAAAAGCTTTGGATTACAACATATGTATATATAAATTGGCACGCATACCTTAAAAATCCATTCTCGTATTCTTATGACCAGACAGCAAATTGTGTGGGCAAGCACTACTCCCTGAATATTTATTCCCTGTAGGAGAAAAATTAGGCACAGACAGTGAGTGAATTTCTTCGGATCACATAGGTTCAAGGTGCAAATCTGGAGCTGATCATGGACTGGATTGGCACTCTGTCACTGTGAACTTGAACAACTTCATGTTTCATGATTAAAATACCTCTTCTAATGTCCAACATCTCCCATAAAGACAAATGTCATCCCAAAATGTCAATATTCTAAGAAATAAAAATCTCTGAATAGGTGGCTATAAAGAACATTTTTATGAGGCTTACTTTCCTAATTGGAAGTTACCAGGACAGTCTTAAAGTGTTGTAGGGAACATTGAATAAAGCATAGCCTTAAGCCAAGAGTGAATGTCTCTTATTATTAGCCACAGTTAGTGGCAAGGTCTGTCCATTGTGTTCCGGCACCCATGGATTTTCTCCTGACTGTGGACATGTCCTTGTGAGCGAAAAAGATGAAGAGAATGTTTTTCTTTTAGCTGAAGAAAGTTTCAAGGCACAAAGCTATCATAACAACAAAGCAGAGGAAGAGGTCTGGAAGAGGTAAATAAAAGGAAATAAGTTTAATGAGAAATCTGTGATGTTTTTAGAAGTACTTACAAGCTCACCACAGATTTATTGATGGTAGCTGAAATGCAAATCAGAAAAGTTGCAACAAACATTCCTAAAAACAGAAAAGCAAGTACTTAAGAAGCAAAAAAAAATTAAACAAAAAAGCACAACACAATCTTTTTGGTCCACACCTAGTTCTCTGAAGAAACTTTGCCAGAGCTATTTCCTTACAAATCTGCTCCTCTGTGTTGTTAGTGTGTCTTGCAACAGCACGATACAGGAGTGCAATGACTCTCACATCTGTTGGGCCATTATTATTCCACGTGTGTGGGTGACACTGCCACTTGATGATGCATGGCAGTGATGCATAATGGCCTGGTGACAGGAGTGGGCTGGCTTCTCTGTCACTGGGAGTCTCTGCAACTGTGACTCTGCTGGCTGAAGAGAGGAAAAAGAAATGTGGATTATATTTGGTATAGCAGGGCTAAAATCAACCTGAAGTGCAAGAAGAAGGATAGAGGTGTCATCATTCTTGGGTTGGGTGGGGCTTTGAGCTGCCTGATCTGATGGAAGCTGTCCTTGCCGATGGCAGGGAGCTGGAATGAGATGGTCTTTAGGTCCCTTCCAATCCCGGCCATTTGATGATTCTATGATTCACTTGTAAGGCATTGAAGAAGCTTTGAAAGCATGAGGAGGACAGTATAGGAGGGGTGCACAGAAACCAGCTGAGAGCTCACACCACTGAGCAGATCCAAATCAGCTGTGTAGGATTCTTCATCTCACTTGGTGTTTCAAAACAGAGATTGATGCCAAGTCTCAAAAATATTCTGTTTCTAGTCTTGTAAGTGAAAGGAAAAGGCCTTATTTTGATCTTGGTACAAGAGAGAAAAAACGTGGGTGTAATGTTCCTTTTTCTTTAATGGATCTCCGTACCATAGCCGAGTGCTGCTTTTATCAGTTCAAAGCAGATAAGCAGTATATAGAATAATAAACATACTAATAATTTCTTTATGTTTTACGTGGAGAAAATCAGGCCCAGTTCTGCCCCCCATGCCATTGCAGGCACTGAGCATGCAGCTCTCATTTTGGGTTTTGCCTTACAGTGCTGCATGTGAGGGCTCAGATGTAACTCGGGAGAATTTTGTTGCCAGTGATTTAATGGGAATGCCACTGTGGCTGTATGCACTCCCCTGTGCCAGCTCTACCAGAAATATGGAGGGAGACATGAGTCCCATGTGAGCTACTTCTATCCCTTAAGTCCCTCAGGCAAAAGTGGTAACTTTGGTTTCCAAACTCTCTGCACTCCTTTTCAGCACTTCTGTTCAAAATTTACAGTATCTGTTTTCTCTGTGACTCCTGCTCGGATGGCCTTTATGAACATATTCTCAACCCAAACAAATTTATTAAAAAGAGAAAAAAAAAAAAGAAATTGATAAACTGAAAGAAAAGGGTTATTTAACATTTTACTTGAATTTATTTACATTCCTCATGAGTTAAACTGTTCAGCTATGTGATAAAAATAAAAAGAAGTATGACTAGTTCACCAATTATGAAAATCAATCTTCTGTCTATTCAAATCCTCTATTATCATGAGCTTTCTGTCTAGAGAGAGCTGTGAGTATCCTACTTGTCCTCAGCAGAGTTTTCTACAGGTAAACATAGAACAGAAGCTGAATCCATCACTTTGTTGACAGCTGGCTCATTGAGGTTGTTATCTTAAGTATGATTAACCACTGTGTTTCAAATGCTCATTATCTGTTTCAGAAATTGCCTTTCACAGTTTGTAACATCTCAGAGCAAAAGTTACTCTGTCATCATCTTAATAAAATTTTCCTTTGCAGTATTTTTCCATTTGGGTTGATTTGTAATGCACTAAAAAAATTAATTATGAGCAGATCCCTGGACTTGGCTTAACATTTCCCCAGTCTGAGTCTTGCAGTAAGTTTGGAAACCCTGAGCTGACCATCTCCAGCTTTCTGATATTTGAAAACTGGAATCAACCTGAGGTTTGAACTCTCTCTGCCACCATGAAATAGCAATCAAAATGTAATTACTCTTTGGCATTGTAACAGAACTTCACCTATACTCAGTACTCCTAAGATGCAAGAAATAAAGGGAAGTGACTGTGGTGTGTGAGTGGATGGTGATCTAAGCTGCATGGGTAGTGTGTAAATGAATGTGCTCTTCTCCCACTGCCTTCTAAATCAGGTGTGAAGGCAGAGGATGCTAAGATGGAGGAACTTCACTTAATGATGTTTCCTTGTCCTAGCCTGCTACAAGGTAACAATGCAATTAGGACACGCTGGCTGACTAACAAGCACACTGTTGTTGGGGGCTGTAGGAAGGTGTTTCTCACCATCTCTCAGAAAATGAAGGCAGCTTTTCCAAGCTGCACAAAACCACGTCCTTGCCAAGGCCTGTGTCTTAGCTGTCTTTTTATTTATTATTTTTTAAAAGAAGCTCATAGTTGCTGAGCCTTAAATGACAGAAAATGGTATTTGGTCATGTCTGCTCCTTGCTCCATATCATCCTTCCCCTGACATAACTGCTGTGATCAGTTTAACCTCCCAAAGAGCCTGGGACAAGCACGAACTTGTGGTTGGAATGGAAACCTTGTCTGTGCAGGGCTGAAGCCTCATCTGTCAGGACAGTCCTGCTGCTCCAGAGCAAACCAATTGCTCTTCTGAATGGCTTTGAACTGGGGAGGATTTAACAGTGCAAACAAAGCACTCCAGCCATATTTCTCCCTGTTTCACTGAAGGATGAGAGGTTCAGGTCTCAGTGTGGATCTTTTCACACAATTCCATTCCTTGTACCAAAGCAAGAGCTGAAAGATGTTTTTATGGAGAAAGCTGTACATCTTGCACAGTAGTTTGGTTTTCAAGCCACTCTGGGAGATTTCAGACATGCATCTTCCATTTGCTCTAGTACACTCTGACTGTAATGATAGATATGTGTTTGAATCCCCCAGGCTGCCTGGGAAGCTCCAGCTACAGAGTGTGATTTAAAACCCACTGAGATCAGGTCTCCCCATTGATGTCAACGGACCCCAAAGTAAAAGAGGTTTCTGCAATGGATGTGCCTGTAAATGCAGGATCTCAGCCAGTTCACAGTAACCCATTCCTCATTTCAGGCAGAATTTAGTCAGTAGTGGCCAGAGTTAGAGACCAGTGGCATTTTCCAGGCTGCTGGGTGATGAATGATTAAACAGCCACAAATACAGTGAAGTCTTTAGTGCAATCACTACTAGAAAAGGATCAGGGCAGGAGGAAAATTGCCTAAGAAGCATTCATTGGGATTACAAGGATTGAAGAGGATGCCCAGAAACACAGGAAAGATTTTGAGAGGATAAATAAATGGAAAAGTCAGAAATACATTTTACACACTATGTGTACACAGCTTAGTTTCTCAGCTACTTTTCTACATATGGAACCCAAGATTAGCTTCAGCAAGTAAGAGAGGAGTAGGGGACACTGATGTTCTCAGTTGCTCAGAAAAGCTTTTCAGGGACCTGTTTGCTTTCCCTTTCAACTTGAGGTTAATCTGCCTGTCAGGAAAAATTCCCCCACTGAGAACAGGAGGGACTGTTTTCATTTGGAAGTGTAAGAAGGGAAAAGGAATAAGGCCATGAGAAATATTGAGTATTTAGAGTTTGTTTTTCTTTACATGTGGGATGTGGTCCTCTCCCAAGTCACTGAAACTTCCCCTGCTGTTTGCAAGGACAGTGGCAGTGCTGGCTGTTTCTTCTGCAGGCAGGAAGATGCAGCTTTGATGTCCATGAGCACCCCAAATGAAGATATTGCACTCTCTGTAGGCTGCTGGGGAGCATTTGGTATGTTTAAACCATGGAGAATAATAGATTTGATTTTGTGGGTTTGTGGTGCACTGCAGGGAGACAGCAAAAGTGCTTCTTATGTTCTAGGGAATGGGCTGGGGGCTCAATCCCTGTGTCTCTGGCTGTGTTCACAGCTGAGGGTGCTGTGTGACTGTGCAGCTGCCAATTGATATATTGGAGAGTCTAATTAACCATTTAATAGAATAAGTCACCACAGCACTGGGACTGTCCTTATCTCCAGGAGGTGGCTGAACCCCAGAGGTGTAGTTTAGATTATGCTGAATTTCTTGCCAGCCTTTGGATAAAACCAAGAGCAGCAGAGTTAACAGCTGTGTTTTGCAAGAAGCGGGCAACTTTTCCTTTTTAACAGAAGTTAACTTTCAAAGTTATCTTTTGGATTTTAATTTGTCTTTTTTTTTCCCCATGAGTTTTCCCATTCTGAGAAATCAGTCACACTCCTCTAGCGGAAATAACTAGATGGAAACAGTTTCTAGCGGAAACAACTGAGAACAGGGCATCATTGTCAGTAGGTATCTGCAGGCTAAGGTCATGGTCTTGTGATTTTAAACTATGCAAATATGATAGAAATGAGTTCGATCATCAGGAAAATCCAGGAATCACTTGACAGGTCTGAGTGCGTGGTGCAGAACAGAAAACCTTCATTTCTATGGAAAGATGACAATATTTTGAACAGTTCTGGTGTTTCCAGGCTTTCCAGAGGGACTTGGAGCAAGAAACTGTACCTATTTGGGGATTTGATGTTATGTTCTTTAGCCTGTTATACTGAAAGGAATATGAGTCATTTGAAAATCACAAAGTAAATTAACAACTGTGACTGAAACTGGAGACAGCTCTTTCTAAAATAAGTGCAAAGTTTCTTGAGGCAAGGAGTTAATTTCTCAGCAATGTGCTGTTACTGCTCTGGTGGTGCACAGACTTAGGCAGTCACGGGGTACAAAGAAGTCTTCCACGAAGTTAGAAAACAACGGATGCTCAGCTTAGGAGAAATATCCAACTTGGCAACGCTTACTTTTTACTGTTTGTAATTCTAACTATTCACAGGCAGATATTTTGGATTTGTGTATGTGTCTGTCTATGTACACATATGTACTTCTATCTATACTTACACGCACCTCCCACACACTCTTATTATGGAATATGAATCCAACTTGTGATGGCAGGAAAGCCCTCACATTTTGTGTGAAGCAGTGGTTAGCTGTCAGAGAATGGTATCATAGATTGTTATGACAGGTTAGTCAGAAAACTGACGTGTTAGAGAGGAATACTCTATCCATCTGAACATACTGGAAAACTGACAGGATCATAGTTACATGTAGGGTTTGGAAAGAAGTATCCAGGAGTAGGAAATCCCATTCGAGACTTCTGGCTGTATCACAATATTTCTTCATATAGTTATAGGGTTGTTATATATGTCTCCTGTACACTCTGGATTAAATGTCACAAGACAAAAACTAGTTCTAGTCTGTTGACTTTTACAGAGATATCCAAATTCATGTGAGCTGATTATGTGTTAAATGAAGATCAATGTATAACTTGTTTCTAAGATATTTGTTATTTTGTAATTCAAGCTACCTTTAAAGTCTCAGGGTGATGATAGATCCTCTGATTTTTCTGAGCTTTCTTAAATCCAATGATAATATTTACTTGTGTGTCTGGACAACATAATTTGGACTATAGCTTTCTTATAGCATCAACAATCTCGATTCTTTCTGAAGATACTGATTTGGATGGCTCAGAAAACTGCTCTTAATCCATATATATTTTGTGTCTAGGATTGGAAAAAAAACTGTTAGTAATTAAAGACAGCTATTTTACTTGTTCTCTAAGTAGCTTTGGTGTTGGGGACTTTCTCCACAGCCCTATATACACATAGCTAAAATCACCTTTTTTTTCTTAGCTCCACCAGAGCAGAGATGCAAATCCGGTGCATCAGAAGATAGTGCTGTTGCTTTCATTAAAATGTCTTCCACAGAAGAAAATCCCCAACCCAAAACCTTAAAAAATCACCACATTTTCTTTTTTTTAAAATTTATGTAGCTGTTTGGTCTAAACTAACACACAGAGAAAAGCAATAAGGTGGATATTGACAATAGGGGAAAGAAAGCACCCACTCATCGATGCTCCCTCATATTAGCCTAGCCAGATTTTATTTCAGACTGTCCAATTTTTATCCCATCTCAAATATCTCATTTCATCTGAAGTTTGTATGGTATTACAAGAAGGAAGGGCTAGAGTCTAACATTTATAGACAAAGTCTTGTAGCCTTTCCGTCTCATCCTTGTTTTTGTTTTTGTTAATCCCCTTCCTGTTTTCAGAGAAGCAGAACCATTTCCAAGCAGTATTACTGTGAACAACGTGAGTACTGAGTGATGTGCCAGCTCCTGTGCCAAGTCTCTGATAGGATGGGGAGCTCTTGAACCATCCCATTGCTAATCAAACAATCTGGTGACATCCTGCCAGCCCCGTCCTTATCATCTGCTGCTCCCTCTGCACACACATTCAATCAGCTCAGCATCATATTCTCCCTGCTGAGCACAAAGTTTCTTTTCCTTTGCTAACAGCCAAAGGAAGGAGGGATGGACTGATTTAGAACTCTTGGCTCATCTTATGTGGCTCATGACAGATATATTGTCAAATTGGTCTTGTAAGTTACTTTTTCCTAACTAGAAATGACTTTTTATAATGGTTTTATATCTTTCTAGCCTGCTGCTCTGTTTTTCTACCCCTGCTTCATTTTTCCAGACTCTTTCTTAGGGTTTGATTCTGAAAAGGGGAACAGTTTGCCTTTAGGAAAGTGGTAAAGGAGACAAGCACATCCCATTCCTTTTAGACCACAACTGCCTGTGTTTTAATCTGGCCAAATACTGGGTTGCAGTAGGGGAAGTTCTATCCCAAAATGCAAAGAGTACTAGAGGAAGTATGTAATGAAATTAAGTATCTTTTTCTGAACATAGAGAATGTTATTTTCTTTTGTACAATGGCTCCCAGAAGTTTAGTTGCTTCTCCACCTGTTACTCTACAGTCATTGTTTCCTCCTTGCCTCCCCTTCTACCACAAAAACAAGAGCAGGAGGAATATTATGAAAGTGGAAATCCCCTTGGACAACTCAGATCAAGGATGAAAAACTACTGCTCATAAAGCATAGCTGGAATCATTCCCACGTGCAGGGAAAGGTCAGTGAGTGTGAATGCCTGTAGAGAGTTTGTCCACGGGGATTGATAATTTTGAGTGACATATGATTTCCCAAGTGTATGCAGCAAAGGAAAAAGTGCCTTGAAAACAAGCAGCTCATTTCTCTTTTGGGCTGAGGCCACCTTGTCAAGTTTTGAGATCACAAACAGGGCTGAAAAATTCATTTGATTACATTACTGTTAGAAGCAGGTCACATGGGTACTCAGCCTCACAGGGCTGGATATCAGGCATCCTAACAGCTGTGGATAACAGGCATCAGATTATAGAAATAAAAAAATAAAACCGCCGCCGGCCGGGATGAAGCCGGGGTGTCTGCACTTGGGGGTCTTCCGCAGGGCCCTCTCAGAGGGGTCCTCCTACGCCTCCCTGATGACCACGGAACCCCTAACCTTCCAGTGGGGAGACGTGGGAGCTTCAGAGCCCGAGCTCTCAGGGGGAAGGAGGGCTGAGAGGGTGGGCGTGAGTTCTTGGATCTTTCCTTGACCACGAGCGATTCGGCGGAGAAATGGAGCGGCTCCCGGCAGAGACAAACAGAGTCTTTATTCCTCTCGAGGGGTCTTGTGCCGAGAGCCTCGAACAGCCCTCGACAGAAGCTTATAACATAACCAGACAGCCAATAACGTGAGGGTCCAGGGGAGGAATTAGGGAGGGTCCAGGATTAATAGACCACTAGGGAAGGGGAGAGGGAGGAGTGAGGATGAATGACATGGGAGTAAACCAACAATACATCGAATACAACAGAACCTTCTAGCACAGGGAGAAGAGCGGAGGGAGAGTGGCAGGTGATAGGACAAATGGGGGAAGGGGAGCCAGCCCCCTAGAAGCTCAGCCCTTCTGGGGCATGCCATCAGAGACTCCACCCCAGGGGTCCCTGCCCTTGGGCTCCTTCCAAGGCTTCCTAAGGGGGTAGGGGTTTTAGGGAAAAGGGTTTTAGGGACACAAACCACCGCAACATCAGATCAAGTTCCTGCAGCAGTGACTTTGCAATCTAAAAAGGGAGAAATTTCAAAACATAGTAAAAGGCTGAATTTTTGAGTTTAAGACTTTTAAATAAGTATATGGATTAAGTATTCTTAGGAATCGTTGAGTTCAACAATTGCTGCTTCATCCATCACTGATACTACCTTAGGTAACACAGCGTGTAGTGGCTGTGCTGATATCAGTGTGTTCCCCTCCTTTGCACTGGTTTGAACCAGAGCTCTGTGTGTGTGCCACTGTGCTGCTCAGTGTAGCAAAGACCCTGCTAATATTTGCTGGGGACAGAAATCCCTTCCTGATCAGCCCTGTGCTGCCACATTTGTCAATCACCACTGCAGTGAAGTGTTAAGTGACAGTGACCGATGAAGGTGAAGTCCCTGAGAGACAAACCGTGATTTTTATCCTCAGAGTGCTTTATCTCTAAATGTTCCCTTTGGGTGCTTGTTTCTTGCTGGTTAACTACAACCTGGGCATCTACCCTAACTTGGAATGGTGGGCAAGATATTATACATGTATATGATATATGTCATAATCAAATGGAAAGGGAATAACTTCCAGAGGAAAATTCTTGACTTTTCAGAGGTTTCTCTCTGTGGACAATAGAGGTAGTCAAGGACAAAACTAGGCTAGATATCCAACCTGCAGACAGCTGGCTAGAGAATCACCTTACTTCTAGGTGTGTAAGAGAAATACAGGCCCCATTTTGACTGCAGATTACTTGGGGCATCACAGCCAGTTTCATATTTTGCAGGGTTTTGGTAAACTGCTTATTTTCTTTCAGAATACTGCATTACAGGGTAAACTTGTTAGTTCCATTTGATTCAAGGCTATGGAGAGGGACTGTAATGTACAGAAAGCCAAGGTAAAGTCTTCCTTCTGGGGTCTTTAATGGGGCAAGAGATTTTCCAAGAAGATTCAATGAACAAAAGGCAACGTGTGCCCATAATGAAGCAGCTACTGTAGGAACAAGAAAGATCACAAATTTTCAAGAACTGGTCTCTTTTGCCTTGGGTTGAAAGGGTAAAGAAATATGGTGTATTGCTTTCTCTGCCTGTGTGGCATGTTCCTGGCAAGTGATAGTGCATCAAATACATTAAGAAGCATTATAAGATAATTTTTGGTAGTTAAAATTTGTTGCAATTTGGATCATTAAGCAATTCTCCACTTAGCATTGTCTTAAAAGAAAACACATTAAAAGGCCATCAAAAGTGCTGATATCACATTTGTTATCTGAAAATGATGGTTGGCATTGGAGAGAGAGCTATTGGATTTTGGCAAATTAACCTCACAACTAACAATGAATGCCATATGTTTGCTGAGAATCTAGTTTTACAACTTGATTTATAGAAGTAAATTTCTCTAAAAATTTGAAGCTTGCAATGTTACGTAAATATAGAACACAAAGTCCTCCAAGGTAAGGACAACTTTTCTCCACCCAGGAACCTGGTTTTGTGGAAGAATATAATGGAAAGGTAAATGTGTATTTCCACAACTTTGGGAAGGCTGTTTTAGCAACTTTCAGAAGTTTTAAATGCATATTTGTGGGGTGGGAGGGAATGACCATAGCCTCAGAGGGATGTTTCCTTTATGCTTTTCTCCAGTTTGAAGTCATAAAATTTTAACACCCACTAAAGCTTATCCTGCAGCAAGGAGATCCATAACTCTGCATTGTGTGAAGTATATTTTTGCTTTGTTTTAAACCAACTTCCTGTTAAAAAACTATAAACACCTTGTAGTCTATGTTTTGCTGGAGGCAAACCTTTCATATGCCACACAAGATTTAATAGACCTCTATCCTGCAGCACCTCCTTCCCCACATCCATCTCATTTCCAGAAGAGGCACCAAACTGATATAATCCTTTTTCATGTCAAACTACTCTACACCACCATAAAAGCACTGAAGTCCTGTGGAATTACCCAGGTGAGGGGGAGTTCAGACATAAAAAATATTGAATACGGAACACATCCAGAAAACCTGATAAATGCTATAAACTAACACATTTTCTTTGCTCCCATGTGAACAATTAGCCATGTCTTATGAGCAAGATGAATAAGAGTATATTCTAGAGGAACTACTGCGTAATTCATGGTGACTCTCTTCTGCAATCTGTCTCAGAGCTACTGTGGCTGCCTAGCTGGGGGGACTAAACCATGGGCAGCATCATGATCCCATAGGAATTAGGGGTAAAATGATTTTAGCCATGAGGAGGACTCTACTCACAGCTTGTGCAAGACACAAGTGGTGGCTCTCAGTCAGCATCAGTGGCTTGTCTGATTCTCCAGAGACTGTAGGTTGTGGGACCTGACTTGGATTGAGGTCCTCCTTGTCTTTCTGGCCCCATCAGAAGCTGAACAAAATTTCTTGAAATGGACTACTCCATTTCAACTCTCCATAGAATCAGAGAATCATCAAGCTTGGAAGGGATCTTTTAAGATCATCGAGTCCAACCATCAGCCCAGCGCTGCCACTGTAACCCCTAAACCACATCACACAGCAGCAGATTCAGATGCCTCTTAACACCTCCAGAATGTTTTGTTGCCTGTCATTTTACAGACTAGTCTGCCTTTGAGTTTCTCACCCTCTTGAAGTACCTATTCACTTCTCTTCCTGCAGATCCAGCACAAGAAAGCAGATACTCCTGACTCTGTGCTAACACCTTGGAACAATGAGTGGATTCAACTCTGACTCTTTTCAGCATAAAATAAAAATATCAAACTAAAGTGTGGAATGAATGGATTTGAAATTCCAGTAAGAAGGTTCTTCTCTTCTAGCTGTGTATTTTGCAATTAAATATCTGCTGCTGATTTGCAGCCTCTTCTGGTACAGGGAGTGAAACCCACTGAGTGACCTGCCAGAGCAGGATAGAGGTGGAATAGAAAGTTAGAATAGAAACAGTAAAACCAAACTTTTTATAGCAACACAGAGAACATGAAACCTTATTGAGCCTGTGCATCTTACAGTCAGTGAACATTTAAGCTGAATGATATTTGACATTACTTTTTCTAAACATGCAGAGTCACACAGATGCTTTTGAGGCTGGAGCCTAAAATTCTGAGGGGTTTTCACAGAAGTTCAGTCCTATGAGCCATTGCCCATTGTCACAGGAACTACAGAATTTTACTTTTTTACACTTTCAGGAACTACATGAACACAGAAAGGAAGCTTTCTGCTTTTTACACTTGCCATGAAATGGAAAGGTGGTCAGAAATATTCCCATACTCGAGTATTAAAGAAACCCGCAATGGACTTTAAAGTGCATTTTTACTGTTTTGAACATCCAAGAGCAGCTCTTCTGCAAATCCCATCTCAGTATATGGATAATTCTTTCTCTCTGGAGCTCATTCCCACTTTACTTACTTTTATTGAAGGTGGTCTCTGGATGTACAGGTCTCAGTTGTGACTCAAAGCAAATATTATGTAAAACCCTGTAGATTAAACAGCACGGATTTACTCTGAAAACATCTCAGGTCTTGTTGAGCAACTGAGGAACTGAAAATATATCCAGGAAGGTGCAGATGGAGCTGAGCTGACTCAAGACTATGCTCTGGATTGCAGCCATCATATGGACCATGAAAAATGACAGCCAGCAACCACATTGCCCACGTCATTCAACTGGGAAGAGGTTTGATTCAACCCCTTATGAAGAAGATGAAAAAGTTTGCATGTAATACTCAGTAGAGAAGAAAAAATTTCCCAAAAAAGACTTGAGAAAAAAAAGATCTCCGCTCCAATGTTTTATGTAGAAAGTAGAGCTTTTTTTTTCCTTGGGGGAAAAAAAAGAGTAAGTGAAAAATTTTCTGTATTTTTTAACTGTAGAACAATTCACTAAGAGGTAAAAGGCTGAAAAATAGCCAGAAACTGATGGACAAAATGCTTTCTTTTGAATGTAACATTATCACTTTTATGTAACACCAGTGGAGGGAATGCTACTTTAGAAGTGAAAAACAGCACTTACCTTAGCAGGTCCTACTCTTAACTATTCTGTCAAAGATTTTGTAATGATTTTTAAGTGGAAAAAAATAGGGTAAAAATGACCTTTTGCAAATGAGAGTATTAAAATAGTGTTCCAAGCAAGAAGGAAAACCACTGTTTCCTATGAAAACTCATTTCATCAAGTCATTATTACACCTCTCATTATTAACATTACATTTTGGGCTTATCAGGAGGAGAATTAATTCAATTTGCAGTATTAATACCCACCACTGCAAATCATTTTCCTTCTGAAAAAAATGCACCAAGCATTAGACTAACCTCTGTTTCTTTCATAGCTCAGCACTATAGAGGCATAAAGGCAAAATTGGCCAAAGATTCAACCCAAACCCATTAAAAATCAATGAAAAGATTTGCAATGGGCTTCTAGTGTGGGTTACCTCCCCACTGACTGCAAATGAAATTAATCTGTCAGGCAACAATAATACAGTGATATAATTAACTTGCTTAGAATACAATCATTTTAACTTTCATTAAAAGTGATGAGTTTCTTTCAATTATGTTGCCAAGATGCACTTTGTTCTTGTTGCTGTTGAAAAAGGAAATAAATCCTTCTTTTTGGTTAATTTCCCCCTGGACTGGGGATTGTTGCTGTAATGAAGTCCAACTTCCAGGGTCATGCTTGAGAATGTAGTGACAAATAGGGACATCTGTAGAACAGCCATTTTCTCACTGGAGCCAGAAGCATGCACATTTCACCCAAAAGTTAATGAGAACTCGATGCAATATTGATTCTGCCTGAACACCAGTTCCAGTGGTAAGCTGGTATTGCAATGAGAGATCTCACAAGTTTTCTAAAGAAAGATGGGCTGCTGAGGGGAAAGCTTGGGGCCAGTCTGGAGAGACCATGGCTTTGGGCACCTTTGTTCTGAAAATCTCCCTGGCAGACAGGATGCTGTCTTGTACCTCAGGATTTCGTTGGGCTTTGGAAACTCAATAGTTCTCATTGACTTCTCAGTGCCAAGGCTGGATTGTGCCTTCTCTTGGGGCAAGAACTAGAAATGGCAGCAACTGCCTCCTGTGCTGCAGTCCTTCCCTTCTCAGCAGAATCTCAGGCCACTTCTGACTGCCTGCTTGTGACTTCTTTCCAGCCCAAATCTCACATGTCACCAGGATGGCAGGGAGGTGGAGAGGTTTTCTGTTCTCCTGAGTACACGACATTTCTTGCCTGCAGATCTTAATGACAATTACAGAGGAGAGCTGCACCAAGCCACAGACAGGGGAAAAGAGCATTAAATAAAGATGAGAGTGGATCAAGCAGAGCTATGAGAAACTTGGCAGGCTTGATTCCCCCAGGTTCACAAGAGCATCTTCAGCTGTGATCCACTGAGCAGCTGCCAAAGACAGAAATCACAGGGGCGGTTTCTGCCTGGGCTACAGAGGAGGAGGAGAGGCCACCTGGGTGTGAATTTCCCTTGTATTCAATCCCTGCCACATTTTTATGCACATTAAGGTTTTCACTCCCCTCCCCTTTCTTTTATTTTGCAATCTCTCACTTGAAAGTATCAAAACAAGATTTATAGTTTTCAATAGAAGACAATAGTCCAGAATAGAATATAGTCAGCTATCAGAGAGGTCTAGATAGACTGGTTTTGACTTAATAAACTAACAACAAATATTTCTTTATTCTTTGAAAAATCTAAGGTGCAAGATGGCTGAAGGTATGAAGATTACACAATACTAACAGTTGGAGAAAGAGTCAAATGTATCTTTAAGCATAAACATTGGGTTAAATAAGCAGAGCTCTTGTAAAGAATGAACTGCAGAGTGTGGGGAGAAATTTTGTTTGTGCTGATCTGGAAGAATTTAGAGAAATGGAGCAAAGGAGGGAAAAAGTGCATATATGCATTTTTAATCTGGGTGAACTTATTATCTTTTCACATTTTTAAACAGTTCTTTTAATATCAAAATCTAGCTTAATTTTTCATAGGGCAAAATTACCATTTAGATGGCAAAGAAATAAACCAGAAAAGTTCTGGTTTGAGACAGTTGACATAGGATGTTATCATGACCCTGTCAGTTCTTTCCTGCCTCTTCCTCACCCCCAAAATATGCCATATGACACATTCAGTCAAACACCTTCAGTTGCTCTGGAAATCCATTTTTAGGCAAAATTTCTGTTCATCTGAGAGGGTTTGCCTAGGTCACCCAAATCTGGTACTGGATGTACAGTTCTGTTTCGTTCTTCTAGACAGGAAGCTCCCCACAACATGGCCAAGTCCTGCAGTGCATTGCCAGTGCCTTACCCTCCCCTCCAAAGGAAAAAGGCGCTGCTTTGCCTGGTACTCACAGAGTGCTGAGCTGTGTAACACGTTTCCAAAATAAAAGAACCAGGCACTGAGTATTAACCCATTTCTGTAGGTGTGAAGGAGCATGATGGATATCAGTGCCAGAAGAAAACAGTAGGATATCCTTCCCTAAAGCCATCAGGAAATCATTGCAGATTTCACTTTTCAACTTCATCCTCATGCTTGCTGGGCCTGTCACTTAGAGGTCTAATTTAAATAGCTCCTTGCTCTGTTTCCTGCCTTTTCTGGTCCTTACTTTTGTATGACTCAGAAGGCAGCACTTACTCAGATGTGCTATTTTGCAGTGACCCCTAATAAAAATGGAATTACAAGATGAGCTTGCAGAAGTGAGCAGAAACTACAGTGACTGGGCAATAACATTCTTCTGCCCTGGTGGATACTTGTAAGAAGGGTAAAAGATACAGTTGATCTTTTAAACTCTGATTTAGGTCCCTTCTGCTCAGGATTCCCTCAGGATTTTTCTTCTTTCTGTGCAATCTTTAATGTATTCGATGGTTGGCAAGGAAATGCCTTGTTATATCTGGCTTAGTATTCAGCAAATATCCGAAGGGCTCAATGCTGCTCTAATTAAAGCCTATTTGCCTCAAACTTCTCTGCGCATCAGCTTTCCTCTGTGACTGCTCTTTATGCCTTGGCATTATCTAGATGTTATCCCACCCTGTTCCTTCTGCTGCCGCTGGATTTTTTACAAGTTCAGTAGGTCAGTGTGGATTTTGCAGGGGGCAGCAGGACCATGGACTTGTCTGAGGGGCTCAGCAAACACAGGACTTTTCTCTGCAGAGCTCAGGGTCTCAAATCCAAGCAACACTGGGCTTGCAGCTTGGGGCAAGGTAACTGAGGATGAGGAGTGAAATACCCTGCCATTATTCTGCTCCAGGCCAAGCCAGCCTCCATGGCAGAGCTGTGAGCAGGAGATGCCCAGAGCTTTCCAGCCACTTGCAGTGGAGCACTTCACGTGAAACATGAAGGTGAGATGGGGCAGCTTTTGTTTCTGGGTGTGTTTGGTGGTTAGAGGTACAAGATGGATCTTCCATAGACATGACAAATACCACATGGGGTTCTGTGTGAGTTCTGAGCATTATCCTTTCTTAAATCCATTTAAACGGCTGTCATTGAATTTGTATTTTTATTGAACTACCTTTGGAAAAGCCCAAACAATGCTTTTCCCCCAGTATTTAATGTGAGCAAGAGAAAAGGAAAGGTTAGGGTGGAGGAACTGCCATGAGGACAGAGATATTGTCCTCCCTGCCCTCTGGCATCTCTTGTCACCTTTTTTTAGCTCATGCTTTCATGAGGAAGTGGAAGAGGCAGAGATCACCTTTACACCAAGTACCTGTCATAGGGTGGTATGGGTGGATTTGATTCCTCAGCACTGCAGCCACCTGTGCTGTGGCAATGTAAAATTAAAGACAGGAGCATCACCAGGAGCTGTGTCTTGCTCCCGGCTCAGGATTAATGTCAGAGAGGATTGTATCCTTACCACTTTCAAGTCATCAGCTCCTGTCAGCTCTCATGGGCATCTTGAGGCTCTGTTGCTTCCTCTTGCTTTGAGGCCTTCAGGATTTGAGGAAGAAGCTCAGAAATTATGTCCTTTATTTAAAAGCTTTCATATCCACCAAATCATTAAATATTATGTTTTTTAAAAAAAGGCTGTCAGGAAAATAATCCTACTGACATGAAGTCTTTAGGCCAAGTGCTAAAATTAAGTGATGACATAAGCAATACTGAAATGGAGAGTATATTGGTTTCCTCAAATAACAGACTTATCTAGGTGTATTAATTCAGCAACCAGGCACTCCTCTCTGGTATGCCCTGGATGACCTCTTCCCCCAGCTAAGTTACAGACCGAAATTTAACTAAAATGCTTGAAAAGAACATGCAGGGGAGGCAATTTCCTACCAACACCTCCAACTCAGCACCCCAGAACACATTTCCACTATTGTTTTCACACACAAATTGCTCCATTTTCTAAGTCTGATGTATTAGCAGACAAAGCATCAAGCTTTTGCTGAAAAACAGTGAAAATCATTAAATAAGGTTTGGGGCTAGTTTGTTCTTGGGAAAATCCATGCAAAGCATTATTTAGTATTTTGTGAGATTAATCTACATTTGTGTACAGGTTGCAGGGCAGGTTTAGCTCCAGGTGCTCTGTGGCTCCTCTTTGACCACACCTGGCAGGCAGCCCAACTTCTCTGGAGCCCTCACTTTGCCAGGGCTGCTGGGGGGTGGAAATTTCATTTTTTTCCAATCAGCTTTATTTTCTAGGCAATTATTTTCTGCTTTAGCCTCAGAGTTCTTTGCTTAAATTACAATAGAAGATAAGTTTAAATCTCTTCCACACTTTCCTTTTTAGTCCTGTCCTGCAGTGATTTACTGGATGCTGCAAAGCACAGATTTCTGGCTGGGAAACCCATGGCTGAGTTGAGGACAACGGTGGCTGAGGTTTTCTGGGAAGGGAGCCTGTCTTGTTTAGATCCAGCTCATACTTTAAGAGTGCTTGCCACCTTCTGGTTTGGATAAGGATAACAAGTGTTTAACTGTGGCATATTGAGGAAATCAGGCGTAAAAATGCTGGTCCTGGTCCTAATTCCCCTGAAATGGATCAGAGATTTTCAAGATGTCGTAATGCAGATTGGAGAGTTTTGAAGTGAAAGGATGGATTCTTTTCTTTTTTCTGCTTTTTCTTTTCTTAGTCAGAATGTAGGAATGACATCTGACAAGAAAGAAATAAAACAAATCTTTTAAATTAAATACTTCATTTGAGACTATTGGCAATGTTGGAGAAAGGCCTTTAACCATTATGTGAAGCATTCATGAAAGCAAGAAGAATGGACAGTTATTTTTTTTAGGTGAAATAGGTACAAACCCTTCAAAAGGGAAAGAACTTTCAAATTGAAACTTTTTTTCCTCCCAGAACTACTTGCAGATTTTGACCAGTCTCAGACACTTCAATCCAATCTTGTCAGTTGTCAGCCCAATTTCAGCAAGACCACTTAAGAGTATTACATGGGCCATTTGTGTGAGAAGGGAATGTGCATTATCTTTAAAAAGGCCACTTCAAAATTATGGGCACTCAGATAATATGAATAACACTGCTATCAAAAATCAAAGCATACCTTAGCCAGTCATCTGCAGTTTTGCCAGATGAAAGCATTACACAAAACACAGACATTTGTAGGAGGTTGGTACATGCTTATTCTAATGGCTGTCACATTTGCTTGGCTTGATGTAATTCATACTTAATTTTAGATGTCACAGTTCTGTCCAAAAAAATCATTTCTGCAGAGATCCTAATTGAAGGCACCAGAGAATCTGAAAACATTCCAGCAGTGTGTGAAGCAGTGTGACTAACATATGCCATTGGATTGTTCAATTTGTTCCTTCCCAGCAAGGGACAATGGGCAGTGAAGCAATTCTTTTTGCTGTGCATTTTAATCACACACACATAGAATTATGGTTATGTTGAAAAAGCAGGTCAAAGCCAATGTTCTTCACAGGGAGAGAGAAAGAAAGGCAGCAAAGTTTCAATGCTCCGTGGTTCTTGGCAGCTCACATAAGGTTTTTGGCAACAAAAAAAATGGTTGTTTTCTTGGGTCTAACTTGGTCTTGCACATTTCACACTGCAACATACTCCTTGTTTGTCTTTGTTAATTAGAGCAGATTTTGCTGTACAGCCTGAAGGATGGCTGCAGTCACAGTGAGATGAGCAGCACCATTTGTTGGGTATGGCCCACTGAGGACATGTGGGAAGAGAAGGTGAAAATTGGAGGAAAGTTGGCAGGTGTGGAACAATTCAGAGATGTGGTGCAGAACCCCTTGCAGAGGGTGCCACATCTCTGTGCCTGCAAGAATCCACAGGCAATAAGTGTAAAGACCAGTAAAATAAACAAAATGAAGTCAGGGCTTTTAGACAGCCCCAGTACAGCTTTCATGCAGAAGAGAAATGCTAGAGGTAGAAGCTGCCAATCCTTTCTGTCCAACACAGGAAGGAAAAACAGGGTCAGAGCCAGTGGGAAAAAGGAAGAACAAGGAATGAGAGGTCTGTGAGGCACAAAGAACTATTTCTGCACCTTTTAATTTTGCAGCCTAAGTTCATTTACTCCCAGGCCTTCACTTGGGACAATGCTCAGAGTTACAATAACATCTTGAGGATGAGCAGCCCAGACGCCAAGGCAGAGTTAGCTGAAGATGTAGGTGGCTGCTCACCCAGAAGACCAAGTGATGATCACTCTCAATTTTGCCCTAATCCATCACAAATCACTGCCAGCCCCATTTTGGAGCTGTGAGGTTTTGTCAGGGCTCCCTTCTCTGACCAGAAGATGTGTCAGGCCTGTGAAAAGTGGAGCATCCCATCCAAGCTAATTTGTCCCTCTCTCTCTCTACCTGGATGAAAAATCAGAGCTGCTCATACCAAGACTTTCTTGACAGAGCCCTAAAACAGATGTGGCTCAGAGGGAGTGTAGGTTTGAAGAAAATTCCTCCTGCACAGCCTGCTGCTGTGTATGGCAGTGCTGATATCCAGGAGAGTTCTGCAACAGTGTGTGTGAATTGAGTTTTTCCCTCACTTTCAATGCATAAATCAGCCTGTGGTGTCTTTGTATTGGTTGAGCCAATTTTCCTGCCTTCTGCTCAGCCATATGAGAATTGCTGATGGGAAACTGTGGCAAACATGTTAAGAAGCTTGTTTGTTATACCTCAAGCTCCATTCACTTGCTAAATCAAAACGGGACATTTTTCCATGAATATTTGAGTTGACTGCTAATAACAAATCTGGCTGTCCATGTTATAGCCACAACAGTTATGTTTGAGCCCTCCTTCACTGTGCAGTTTCTAAATTCAGGAATTAATTCTCCTACCCAAAGGAAATCACGTTTTGTTACTGTGACAATAAAAGCTCCCTGCAGACGTGCAAGATCTCAGGTGTCTTCCACCTCTACCAGAGTCTATCAAATGAAGACTAAAAATACAAATTAATTTAGCAGAAGTAATATTTGTGCCATCATCCAGAGCAATAAGAACAAACAAATCTTTGGAGGCTGAGTAACCTCTCATAATGACTGAAGTGTCTGTGCTTTTCATAGCAGTTTTTTTTAACATCCTTAAGAAGTTTGCTGATTTCTCAGATTTATCCATTTAAATAATTTCTGCTCAATATATCCCCTTACAACAACTGTTGGAATTTTGTGGAAAGAAAATTTAATTGCTCTGATTGGTACTAAGTTACGCAGTATGTATCTACTCATTATTGGATTGAATAAAATCCAGATTATGAGGACAGTATATTTAAGATTCCCTCCTGACAAATGTTTGTTTGCTTTTTTTTAATACTTTCTTAAATAAACTGGTTTCCACGGATGTTGCTGCCAATGCACTTGTTCATTCAGAACTTTGGGCTTTATCCCAACTGGCCACTTATTTTTTAGTCAAAAATGGATGGATGAAGGAGGTCAGGATTTTTTAGGGTCAAACGATAAAAAAGAAATTTTAGCTCCGAGCTTTTTCCATGCTGCTGAGCATGCTTTTCATTTTAAGCATGACTTGTCCCACCACTTCTAGATGACATTTGCAGGAGACAAATTACAAAAACTGTTGTGGAATCTGTTGGATTTCTGAGCACGTGAGGCAACATGAGAGGAGGAACCACAGCATGGTAAAATACCATGCTCATTAAAGGTAGGAACATGGCTGGATTTCTCCTGCCATGCCATTTGCAGCTGAAATACATGCAAACTTTGCTTGAGATGCCTTCTATCTGAAAACTTCTGCCTGCTGTAACATCTCACAGAGGTGAAAAGATGATTGTCAGTGAGTGCAGCCATCAGCCAAAAGCTTCCAGATGAAATAAAACTCTTTCACAGCAGAAGCAAAGTACCTGTCTGTATTGTGTTTAACATTGCTACTAAAAGCTGCACTGCTCCCAAGCACAGGAGTGAGAGCACCTGAATTTTTATGTGTGAAGAATGGTTTCTCCTGAACACGTTCTAAAGTCTCTGGAACTTCAGGGAAGCATCCATGCAGGCTCTGAGAAGAGCTGTCTTGAATATGAATATATTGCTTGCATAAAAACTATGTATGTATGCTTTCCTTTAGACATACCTAAGCACAGAGGGAGAGAAAAAAAAACCCCACTCTTACATTTGTTTGGCTTTATTGCTATTTCCTTCTGATAGTTGAAAAAAATCTGTACATAGTTCCTCTAATTTCATGAGAAAGTTATTACTCCCTTTTCTTTAAAACAAGTCCAGAACTGATAAACAGTTAGGCTGGCATTTTTTTGTGTGTGGTGTTTTGTTTCTTTATCTTAAATTTAGTTACTTTCCCTTAAATGGGAGGGTGAAAAAGATATTCACTTTTCCCTCATTTGAATCCAAACTTGGATATTTTGGGCTTCGCAACATTTTTTTTTTTTTTTTTTTTTTTATGATAGCTAAAATACCCCCACATTTTTCATCCATCTCTACAGCTGTATCTGTGTGTCCAAGTGCTTTGCATAACTCTCAGCAATTTACAGGAAGATCAAATTCTTCCTGAGCTGCCAACTAGGAACCATTATCCCCCACCGTGGGGTGGTGTGCTCTGGGCTCACTGTGCCCTGATCCTCCTGACCTGGATGGGTCAGGCTGTGAAATATGAGTGACTCCATGCTGGGAACTGATGCTCAGAAGAATTCCATGATTTCCATATTTTTACAGAAATGAGGATGTTCTAGTCAAGTCTCCATACTCAGAGACATGCCAGAGGTTTGGGCATTGCCCAGTAAATTATCAGGCTCGTAATTTGATCTGAAGTCCTCAAGAGGCAAAGAGGACACCGTGGCTCTGCACAGTTAATGAGGTGATCAGCGACCTCCTCCACTTAAGCAAATATTTTTACTTTACCACTAGACTATCCCTGATTTGATAACTTTTCCAGATTAAGCAGTCTTGCACTGCACACTGTTATCTACACCGTGGCTACAGAAAATACTGCTGTGAGACAGTACCTCTAGGCAGGACTTTATAGTTTCTTCTGAGAATCAAGGTTCTATCTCCGTAAAGTGTTTTTCTATGTGATCTGGATCTACAGGTCAGGAGGTCCTTTGCACACTTTAATTTGGAGGTCCTTTGCACAATATGGATCTGCTTTCTGTATAAATTGTATCACAGGATTTAACTCACCATACTGCCAAAATTGAGATTTTGTGTCCTAATTCATCCACTGCTTTCTGCTCTTTATTGTGCTGTTTAGATAAGCCAAGAATGATAGAAAATGAGGACTGGAATTCAAGAAGTGAAGGTTTTAATATTTCTGTCTCCATCACCTTTGGCTATAACCTACATAGTTAAAAAGGCATTTGTAAAATTCTTAGAGACTTCCCAGATTCTTAAGTAGTTACACTAATTTGTTTCCTGAATATAGCTCCTAAATCCTTCTTTGGGATTCCTGTTTTACATGATATCATAACACACAATTTTGTAGAAGAGTTTTTTTGAAGTGATTTGAATTGGCCAGATGATGACCAAAGGATGTTAGAACCCTGTGTATCATAGTCTTGCCCTTAGTTCTACTTAACAGAATGCCAGGCTTTGTCCATGCTTAAAAATTACTTTTTACTTCCCTGATACTCTTTGATGAAAAATATACAACAGCATAAACCTCAGGCAGAATCACTCCCAATCTGCCAAGGAATCACCCCTATCTGATAATGATTTCCCCTTGATAGATCTCTGTTAGGATTTTTCAGTCACTTTTTGGTCATACATTGTATTCATTCCTCATGTTTAATCAAACTGAGACAATTTGATTTCAAACAATTAAAAAAAGAGTAACATCATGGATTAACAGAAAGTACAAAGGGGAAAGTAAAGGGATGATAAATTCTTTCCCACACCCCCAGATGGGATCAGCTGTACCAACACCCCATTCTAAGAATATTACATCTTGAAAGGTACCTTTATCATCCAGTTATGCATTCTTGTCAAAGTACAAATTAGGTTTTGTGTGACAAGACTTCTTTTCCACAGAGCAATGTTGATTGACAGTGTATATTTTACTTCCTTACCCATTACATTTTTAAAAATGTCTTCTCATTTGAAGTGCTCACGTTTGAACACCTTTTCAAATGTAGAAATGAGGAATCTTCACTCTGCCCTACAAGAAATTTTGTCTACTTCCAACTAGATATGATCAGGCTTTTAATCTTTAGCCACAATTACAGCTTGATTCAAAGATCATTAGAGCCAGCAGGAGTATTTGCAATTATTTAATAAGCCATGTCTTTCCTACTTTTTAAAATGTTGAAACAACTGTCAGCTGCTTAACCTGAAGTACCAAATGGGTGAATTTCAAAGTATTGGGACAAAATAAGATCTGGAAAAGCTGGCAACAGTTGTCTTTTCCTATTCAAATACCAAGATAAAGTTGGAGAATTAGATTCCCTCTTATGGTAGCAGCCTACAAAACACCCTTGGCTGCCGGAGAGACAGAGACATGAGCAGAGAGCAAAGTTTATTGGTAAGAAGACCAAAGCCTCAGACTAAAAAGCATCAGATAAAAAGGATCTAAGAGAAAGCTGTATGCCTCAGATCTTGTTTTCATGGTGCAAATTTTGTTTTTTAGAGATATATATCCTAAGGACATGGGACATTCTCTGAACTTTTCTTATAGTACTTCAGAATAAACTTTCTGAAAACATCTTTGTGTGAAAGGCCAAATACCTCCAAATATTTTTTTGGTCCTCACTATTCATTACCCATGTTGTGTTGTAAACCCATGTCATATTGCAAACTAAAGAGCTTTACTAATGTTCTTATTTGTTTACTCTTAAAATTCATCTATTTGGTCAGACCAGCTTTTCCTGAGCAGTTGAAAAGAAAATTAGTCTCCAAGCCCCTAAAGTGACTAACATTTAAATTATTATTGCCCATTTTCATCTTTCATATGGGGATTTGAAGACGAATGTGCCACACACCATGGAAGAGCAACAAGTTAAATAAGCTGCTTTGAAGGAAAAAAACATGGGTTTTTAAGAAAGCAATTTCTTGATAACACCTTTTTGATTTTTGCTTCATGTTTTCATTTGCTATTTGAAAATGAATCTGTCTAACCTTGGTTTGATATGATTAGTTAGCAGAAGTCAACACATGGGGTGGAGAGGGTGGAGAGGGTGAAGGGAAAAGGGCAATTGCTAGAAATGCTACAAGTTCATTACTGAATCCATAGCTCCTTATGACTTTAGCCTGTGAAGCAATCAATGTAATTTTTCTAACAGAGCTTTTTCGGCTGGCTGGGAGGAGTGTAGGCTTGGTGATTGCAGTGTTTTCTGCTTGGGAAATTGGTATTTGCTTAACTGGGGGTTCTCATGGATGAGTATGACACTCTCTTTGTGTCACAGGACAAGGACCTTGAAGCTTTGCCCAGGGAGCTGCGTGTGCAGCTCCTGCTGTGAGGATTCCACAACAATTAACAGGGAGGTGACTTGCAGTGCATATGTGGATATTCATGGTAAATGCCCTTGTTTAGGCTGCCAAATGGAAGAGAAAATATTTCATCTGGTAGGCTGATGAAAATAACAGCATCTAGATGTTTGTCAAAAATACTATTCATGTACAGGATCTGCAGAGCAATTCCAGCAGTGAGCAGGATTCAACACCGGCAGCTCAAGGCTTCTCCAGAGCTGGAACTTGCTACCCTGAGGAAGGTGATCCAAATCCTGACTGGGACAGGGCTGCCCTGCAGAGAAAGCAGAACAGATGGAGGGTACTTGGGTCTGGCTGCAAGGAGTCGAATTGGATTTAATGTCCCTATGCCAGCCAGAGAGCGAGCAGCTGCTGTCACCTGTGTGCCCAAATCCCTCCCTGAGCTGCAGATAGCTCTGCTACCACACTGCAAACCACAAGGCAAAGGCTGTGACCTCAGTTCCAGCACCATCCTGATAAACTGCTGACCTGGATATGTGCATATTTTGGTTGTGTTCATGGTTAGCCCTCTGCCCTCGAGTTTTTTTGCCTAGTGAAAGAACAAGCATAAAAAGGAAGATAAAGAAAGATAGGAGTCATGGATAGATCTCTCTGCAAGGCTTTGCCAATTCTTGTAGAGGCACATTTCAATCAAAACTAATAAAAATTGTTTTATATTTATTTAGACACAAGGAAAATTAAAATTCCAGATTGCTATTGAAGTGTTCATCCTGTTCTTTGTGTTTCACTCTGAATTTTCTGTTTCAGTGAAACTTCAAAAGCTCAAAAAGAAGATAAAATATTCTGTGTTTTTTGTTTCTAATTTTGAGTTGGACTAAAGAAACAGAGTTTTTCCTAAAGCATATGACTACATCTGTCTTTAAAAAAGTTTGCATTTCCTCTCTCATTCAAAACATTCTCATTACTGTTATGAAAGTTATAATGAATACAACTCTATATTACATATCATTCAAATATGAGAAAAAGTGTGTGAATTACAGAAAGTTAAGTGGATGAAAATCATGTAGCAGATGCATATGGCATAATTTTGTTGAAGAAGTTATCACAGAATTATATCAAAATACCAGAGGAAAAAAGACTTACACCCCCAACTTCCTAAAATAAGAGAACTAACTTGGAATCAAAGAAGATTATAGGGTGAATTATAAGGCTCCCCCTGGCTGTATTGATCTTTGTTCAAGAATCTTCTCTCTTTCATCTCTTTAGCTGTAAGACCCGGGTTATGTAAGGATCTGCATTTTGGTGGCACGAGTGGCTTTCTGAAAGTAGTGTTGCAAGACAGACATAGGAAGACTGGACAGAGTCTGCTTCTCTCATCCCTCAGAAAGCTTGTCTGACTCTTTGAATAACTGTCAAGTGAATATATAGCACAAATAAATTATCTTGTTAAATCTTCAGTGAATATCCTTGCAGTAATTCAACTACTTCTCACTAATGAATAAAAAGAGTACAGATAGGCAGATCTCAGTGGATGAAAGCTATCACTGAAGAGTGAGAAAAACAAGTCCTATAATAGCTAAATATTTCATCTACTCTGAATGAATGGCTTTGAAATGATGTCTCACTCGGAAACAGATGTTAGAGAGAAACTGAAATGCTGGTAAATGTCAACAGAGAATCATCAATACCTTATTTTTCTTGAACTCACTTTTGCATGACTTACCCCCTACATTTTCTAATTGTCATTATGTGTTTGCTAATGTTGATTTTGTGCTGCCTCATGAACATACAACTTTCTTTCAGATCTTGTGGTCGACTTTGAAAAATAAGTTTATGTATGATTTGTTTAAAATTCCACCCCTACTCAGTTACTAAATTAGTTAAATACTGATTCAGAGAGATTACAGTGTTCCTTCCCAGGATGATGTTTTGCTACTCTCACCTCATTTCAGCCCTCACTGTCTCCAGGACAAAGCCAGGACGTTTGCATGGCTTTCCTCTGGGTGAGTCTGCCCATGTTCCTGTCTCACAGTCCCCATCTAAAACACCTTGCTTGGCCAAACACCGTGGTGCTGGTGCAGTGCAATTTGTCACAGCCCTGACAGGGACAGAGAGCACAGCAGAACCAGACAGGCCTTTTGGGAAACCAGCCAGATAACAACCTGATTGCCATTGCTGCTGCTGAGAACAACACACAGTACCCATGGATGACTGATATGATCAAATTCAGACAATATTTCCTCCCTTTTCTTGTTTTGTTGGTAGTAGAAAGTACAGTCCCTGAAGGGCACTAACTTATTATTACAGTCAATTGAGTGTACTGAGTGGTTATGTCTCAAAATACCCATGTGAGAATATATCCTAAGTCTTCTTGGGAGTCAGTGAGTAAACTCTGGCAATGCTGACAAGCCCATGGAGAGCTATTAAATGCAGAAATATACCTCTGGCACAGGAAATCTCTCAACCACAATTTCCTGAGGGTTATGAGAGCATTTTGGGAAAAAGGATCATCATACAGTCATCTTGTTTTATGTTTTCCAGGAGGCATCTGCTATTGGCCACTGCTTGATAGGAGGGGCTGGAGTAGGTGGATGCATCATGGAAATCAGAACTACTGATCTCACTCAGTGAAAGTAATGAGAGTTTTACTGGCCACCTTGTAGAGAAGAGGCTTCTCTCACAGCTTTCACAGGGGCAAAGTATAATTACTGAAGCAAAAGTTCTAAATAAACTTGTCAAGTATCAGTATTAGCGATTAGAATTATTCTAGTACTCAGCTCATTCATACACAGCTGGTTTGGCTATCCTCCTACTAAACTGGGCTTTTCTGATAAACCACTCCTGCTACTTGAAGACTTCTGTGAATTGTTCAGTTATGGGAAGAACGTCTCACATTTTCTGATTTTGTTGGACCTGCAGTGTTAGTGCATCCCTATGGTTTAGAGCAAGAGCCAGCACAGCTTTCCTCTCTGCAGTCACTGCTGTAGACAGTGCTCACCTGTGCTAAGGAAGCAGAACCTGCCACTGTGGGAAGGGAAAGGAGAAAAAGTGTGGCTTTTAGTCTCCGATTCAGCAAACCCAGACACAGTCAGAAAGAAGGAGTTTTCCAAGAGATGTGGGACAATAGGGAAGATCTGTGAGGCAGGAAGGATCTCTCAGGAGAATGGCTGAACAATTTGTCCACAGCCAAGAGATTTAAGATCTGTTTCTCTGTGGATAATCGCTGCTGTTTTCAGAGACCAGATTTTGAAACTAGTTTTATTTATTTTACCCACAGGGAGTGAATATGCCAGAAGGTATAGGTGGGTATTGAATTACAGAACATAAAGAACAGTATAAACACACATATACATATATACATACATATATATATGATTACATTTGCCCCTCCTGCAGTTTCCATAGAATTCCCAGACCCTGATCAAATTTTAAACCTACAAACCCAATACCAGCTAAGCCATCTGGGATGAAATGAAGTTGTTCCTTCTGCAGAGTTCATGACAATAACAGCGAATAAAAATTTAGACATTTAAGAATGCTCAAGCAGTTAAACAATCTTCTTGGAAAAAGCCCCAGATACCAAAGAGCAGGCAACAGTCTTTGCCCACAAAATTTCTGCACCATTCATATTTTGCATTTTTTCCATTCACTCATTCTTCTGTCTTCTCATATGTCACATAAATCCTTCCAGTGAACTTTCTACCATGCATAAAATAAACTCCACATTTTGGAGGACATTTGAAGGGGCACTTGACATGCATTACTGTTTTTCATTTCTAAATGTAAATAAAGTATGGTTACTCCTGGTGCATGGTTTCCATTAAGGTTCCTCTTCTGATTGCAAATGTAAAATTGGGAAAACAAATCTACTGTTTCCAAAACAGCTCACTGCCTCTTGCTTCCGCACATGAGCCACTCAAGCACATGAAAACACAGATCAATTGCTTTAGATTCAGCACTACTTCCTCCTCCTATATTGGTTTGGTTTTCCTTTTTCCCTAACAGGTCTAACAGAGCTGAATATACTGTTTATACCATCCCAAAGCAGATGTTACTTGAGCATAGTTCTGATTTCTATCTGAAATATACAGAAATTTGCTGTTGACTTTGGATGGGAGATGGCTGGGGCTGAAGTTAGTGTGACAGACTGCACTCCTGACAAAGCAGTTCCTTGAAATATATGTAAATGCAATGAAATTCAGGAGTAGAATCAATGACAGCTTTTTGAGGCAGATTGTCAGCAGATGTAAATGTTGGTAGGGTGGCCACAAAACTTGTGTGTAGGTGGTGTCAGTGGACAGCAGTGCTTGTGACAGCCTGGACCCTCCCTTTGTAACAAAACTATTCTCTTAACTGTAGGGGTACAGGGAGAAGGCACCCAAATATTCATACAAAAAAAAATGAAATGAGTTTATATGGACCTGAATGAGCTTTGGTTAATTCAGTATCCCATTTCTGCCCACAATTCCTCCCCAGAAGCCATGCCACTGTCATGACTCACACACCACCTGGATTTCTGTTCCAGTGTCCCTGAGGTGGTGCCATTGCCATAAATCTTCCTCCATCACCCATGTAAACACTAAATGTATAACCACCCTAGGATTGTCTCTGACAATCAGGAGCACTTCCTCATATGAAATTATAGCTTTAGTTTTTCCCCTTGTAAAATGTAGCAAATGGTACTGTCTTCCTTCATTAAGCTCTTAGAGATTTCTAGGAATGAAATATAAGACATAAAAGAAAAATTATGGGTGCCCCATCCCTAGAAGTGTTCAAGGCCAGGTTAGATGGGATTTAAGCATTCTGGTCTAGTGGGAGGTGTCCCTGCCCATGGCAGGGGAGTTGGAACAATGTCATCTTTAAGGTCCCTTCCAACTCAAACCATTCTATGATTCTATAAAAGCCAGGACCTTTCCTTTGTGTGTGTCTTGCCCATTTTTCCCTTCTCTCTATACAACTTTGCCCTCTGTGTGCTCAGTGGAGTAAATTCCTCTCTTACAATCATATGTCTGATTTAGGTCAGAGACCTCCAAACCCTTGGTCTACCTTTGAGCTATACTATTTAGTGTTGAAACAGAGCTGAGCAGGGATCTGGAAAAACTGTCTACTTGTCTTCTTGAAAAATATGGATTTTTTTGTTTGTATTTTTTGAGCACAATTGCCATGAATTTTACACAGTTAATCTAAAACAGTCACTGCCACTCAGGAACTGGCATGACATTTCAGGAAACTTTCCTGTTTAATGGCACACTGTGCACAGAGTAAATAACCAGGTCCTCTTCCAGTGCCGTTTACAACCCACTCAGGTTACAAGGTTGGCTCACATGACAACTTGCTCTGGGCTGAATCATCTGCTGAGCCTGAACTCACAACCTCTGCAACTGCAGTTATAATTTTCTATGACTGCAGCTAAACTACCAGGTTCATTGCCTCAGAGACAGCAAGAGCCTTATCAATCTCCACTGCACTCCAGCCAATGGGAAGGAAGTAAAAACCATCATCATACCAAGTGTAACGCATGGCAGAAAAAGCCCTGGATCTGTTTTGCCAAATGTGGAAGCCTCACCTGTCCATTTTACTGTACAGTCAGCATCAAAAAATCAGAGAACCCCTTCAACAAGTGCACCTGATTTCTTGAAGATACTTTCACCCCAGTCTACAGCTCATGCAGACCTGTGTGATTTAACTCTTCAAAACAAGACAAAACAGTGCTTTTCATTTCAGAGACAGTGAGGGACAGAACAGGGACTAAGGGATCCTGTGGTAAGGGTGTTGTGTCAGCTGAATATTAAAACAGTCACATAAAACCTGAATGATCTGCTAACAGCTAAGCAGACATGGGGTAAGCTCTGCAGGAATCTAAAAAACCCACAGTTATTTACAAATATATTGCTTGTAAAGGTCATGAAACACTCTAGATTAAATTGTTCACCGTTAAAAGTAGTTTCAACTAGGATGAGTGAGTCAATACTGTGGGGGGGAGCTTTAATCCAAAATTCAACTGAAATTTTTTCAGCCAAAATCTGCCTTCCAGATTTTCATTTTGAGTAGCAGGAACCACTAGGACCTCATGGCCAGGCTCAGTATATTTACACAATGGAGTCCTGGCTGCTTGGACTTGGCTGAACTGCTCTGTTCAGTAATAACTCCTCTTTCAGGCATCAGTTATGGTGAGTAGAATTCTACTGTGCTCTCTGACTTGCTTCAGTCTGAACATAAAAACTGTGGCATGCACTGAGAGAGCATTGTTCAGCATTTACTGAAAAGATTTCTTTTTCTTGAGCTCTCTTCTGCAGGGACTCACATACTCACCTGCACTGAAATCTCAGTTGGCTTTATCACACTTTATGAACTGTGGGATGGGAAGCAGAAGTGGCTCTCCAGTAGCTATTCCTCCATGTGGGAAGTGCTTTTGAAACTAAACTCTCAGGGAAGAAACCAAAGTCCTTTGTAGTCACTCTCTTTGCACAGTAATACCACCAACAAGTGGTACTACAACAACATTACATTAAGTTTAATGACTTTGCCTCGTTCATCTCTACAGCAGCTAATGAAACATTATGAATGCAAAGCAAATAGTGTGTTCAGGCTAGTTCAGGCTCCACATGGCATCTGAATGTGCTGCATGAATTATTCACATTGTTTGTATTCACCCCCTTCATCCCTCCCCCATCACAGGATAAATCTCCTTTCCTGGCCTTAGCAGACTCCTCTAAAACTGCTCCACTTGCACTGAGGAAAGTTTCATTTCTAGTGTGTCAAAAACATGTGAGCCAGGTCACCCAGTAAAAGTGAAATGATAAAATAATAATATGCATAAGGAAGGAGGGAGAGAGGGGAGGAGCTGGCAAGTGAGTGAAGGTCTTCTCATTTTTAATTTTTTTAACAAGCTATGCTTTTCTGTACTGCTGCTCCTTCCTCCCATTTAGCTTATGAATGAGATAGCTGGATAGACTGTGTTGAGCTGCTCCTGAGGCAGAAACAGCCTGTCTGGCATAACTCAAATTTCCTCAAAATCAAGGTGTGCTTATTTATGGTGTCAGCATTCAGAACAAACCCAGCTTTGCACCAACTACCTCCCCCCACATCTTTCCTCCAATCTCAGTAACCAAAAGTACTGTGATAATTGCTGTTTGACCTCTCTGACTCTTTTGCTAGCTTTGCAGCCAGAAAAAAGGATATTCAATTTTGACTTCAAAACCAACATAATCTGTTTTTCAGCATTGACCTGCTGTTTGCCTGTTAGCAGGAGGCAAATATTTGTAGTGATTTGGAAGACACACAGAAAACAGATTGATAGAGAGTCAATCAGCATGCCAAATACCTTGCTATTTGCTCTCAGGAAAGGCTGGTGAATCTGCTTTTTTTTGTTTGCTTTTGTTTGGGTTTTTTTTCTGTGTTTGTTTTTTGGGTTTTTTTTCCAGGTTTCTCCTCTGTGATTGCCTTACCTACTAGAGAGCTGATCAATTTGTCACAATCTCATTTTAATCTCAATTACTGCAATGAAGATAGTGTTTCTGATAGTTTATTTTGGAAAGGTTCCAGGGTTTTTAGATTCATACAGGTTTCAGCCTGACAGACCAAGGTGTATATTATATATCACAGCATTGAACATAGCATTTTCACAGAGAAAAGCTAGAGATAGGAAGCAAGTAAACACATTAATTGACTGAAAAGTCCTTGGGCATTTTTATTCAGGGAAGAAGTAAGAAGTGTGAGTATGAAGGGGGTGTGGAACATTTGGGATCTTTCTCCTCACCAGAAACAAGACAGAAGGGTACAAATGACTCTGCATTGAGACATCTTGAAAAAAACCTATACCTCACTCTGGACTCATGGAACTCAAAGGTGCAGTAAAGTTGGAGAGAGGAATGGGAGAGAAAGCTTGAGTGATGGGAAGCCATCAAGGTTTTATGCCCTTGCCCTGTGTGTGGAAGTATTGCCATTTATACCACCCTGAACTGAGCTTTCCTGCAAAATCCAACAGTCTCCTGCTCCCTTATTTCTTCATGCTTTTCTATCTTAAGCTACTCGTGATTTTGTGCTGCTCCCTGTGCTGGCCCTGTATCATGTCAGCCACTGCAGGTGTGCCATTTCTCATCCTGGCACCATCCTTCCTTCTCTCAGGGTCTCTCCCAAGGCATTGCAACAGGCTGTCCAGGGAAGTGGTGGAACTGAAATAAAATGACCTTCCCTAGAAATTCTCAGAAAATGCGTGGGTGTGGCACATTTGGGGACATGGTTCATTTGGAACACACCAGCTGGACTTGATCGTAGAGTTTTCTCACACAAACCATTTTCCAACCTTTTGCAACACAAACAATTCTTTGATTCTAAGACACAAAGGGTAATACAAGACACAATTCTGATTGTAGCTTTGTGCTGCCTCTCTGACTCTTGGGATGTTTCAGTGCAGTTCAAAATATGAGGATTTAGCAGATGGACTCGGAAGAAAGGAAAATAACCTGTCCTGCTAATCCTCCTTTCCTCTGGACTGTACATTTGCTGCATTATTCCTTATTAATGCATCAAGCTTCAAAGTAGAGCCAGAGAGACCAGAAAGCAGTGTGCAATCTTCTGCTCCAGGTGTTCCATTGCTGCCTTCTCAGCTGTTATTGTTCCTCCATGCAGGCAGCAGAAAGAAAATGGCAGGTTTATTAGCTCACATTCAGCTCTGCCTGATTGATATCTGCACAACAGTGAAACAGCTTTCTGCAGCCATTTGACTCCCAGTGAAGGATGCTGTTTTAATTGCCATAGTCAGTCTTTTGTCCAATGTTTGTGTGGTGCTGAAAAACCCAAGGTAGCACAGTAGCTGTTACTGCAGGATTAATGAAAGGCATGTTCTGTTTACACAAAACTGACACCGAGTCAAGTGACTGCAGAGAAAAAGAGGATCTTGGCTAATAAGTGCCTAAGGACTGAAGGTAAGGAAGTCAAAACTGCGAGCATCCAGGGCTTGTCTTTTAAGGATTTTTATTTTTAGATAGGAAATCTTTTACTCTTTTGACAATTATGACCATAATAGTTGGTCTTCTCAGTCATTTTAATGAAAACATTTAATAGTAGTACTGTTTTAATTACTTTACAATGGTACTTATGAAATGGAACAGAGCTTCATATGGTAGTTGGTTAATTACCCAGATCCATAACAGAAAATTTACATAGTAGAGCCCAATAAAATCATCCTTGAAGTCAAGAGACATTTCCCATCAAATTCAGAGTTGATTAGACTAAACTTAATACCTTCAAATTTCACGCCTAATTCTTATTTCTTCATTTACCCTGGTGGTGAGGGAGGCAGAAATAGAGAAAACCAAGAGCCAACAAAGCTTATTTGATAGATATTTAAAATATGGGGAAAATTACTATGAATGGCAAAGCATCTTATCTAGAAAGTCATTGTTCTATTAGGTCTTCCTCTCCAATGATATGTTAGGATCCTAATGCATCAGTCTTGTGAAAGTCTAATCACTGGTTCTCATCCAAGAAAAGCACTTAAGCACCTGCTTAACTTTGTCTGTGAATGCTCCTGGCAGATGTCCTAAAATATGACTGAACTGAAAGCAGAATATTCAACAGCTAAATGGTACTGTCCTATTTAATGACTGTTACTGATGCAAGAAAGAGACATCAAATTCATTCTAAAGTGTTACTGAAAAAGAAGTAGAAATCATTCACTGCTTTAATGCAGTCAGTAGTATTAATCCCAGGAGGAAACACTTGGCAAGGGCAAAGATGCATTTACAAGTCCTCTGTAGCTTAAGAATAAATGCCCACTTTGTTCTTCAATAATTATCTGTCAAAGGAGCCCTCAAAGCAAGCTCTAGGCATTTCAGAGACTTGAGAAAAGCTGGGAGGAGCCATAAGGGTTTTGGTGGAGGTGGGGTGTGGGAGAGGGAGGTGGGCCAGAGGGGTGTCTCAGTCCTGGGAGAGATCATTGTCTCTTTCTGTCTCCCTCCTGCTTTGACTGAAGCAGCTGGATTTGCCAGCACAGGCAGAACTGTTGCCTGATTTGTCTTCTGCCTTGGGCTAATTTTGGTAGCTCATCACTTTTGCAAAGTGATCCACAGGATGCTTTGCTCACATGTGATTTGTACAAATTGTGACTATGTCAATACACTGCAGTGAACTGAGGAGGTAACAAATGACACAAAGACAGGTGATCAGCTTGATTTTGTACTTGACTGCAGTAACAGTGAGATAAGTTTGCTGCTGCTGATAGCTGCATGCTTCTGCTGATAGCAATTTTTCTGGCAGAACTTGTGCACTGGGATGGGAGAATCAGCAGCTTTCTGGTGAGGACAAAAGCCGTGGCTAAAATCAGAGATATTTCCTCTCACTAGCCCTACCCTGCAGAGTCATGGCTTGATTTTTAGTGTTACAGTTATTGTCTCCAAATCACAAATAAGATAAATAATCTTTGTTAATCAGAAAACACAGAAATCTGCATTTGCTGGCATAAGATAGGAAATACACACAGCACAACCTGGCCAAGCTCTTTGAACTGGACTCATTAAAATGAGACTGTTTCAAGTCACCTGTCTGGGTTTTGCTGATATTTGGAAAACTTGGTGCTCAAAACCAGTTGTTTTACTCAAAGAATATTTTGTTGGATAATGGCATGATTTATATGGTTAATCTGTCTCTGCTGCACTGGCACACACTATTGGCTTTCCTCTTGGAAGTAAAAGAACATTCCTGTTATGCTTATTTCTTCCCACATTAAAACAAACAAAAGAATCTCCATAGAGGAGAAGACAAATCATTAATTTGATTTAAAGGAATCTCAATTTCCTCTCTTTTACCAGCTGAAATATCAGCAAGGGTTAATGAAACAAAACAAATGAAGCTCAATGTATTTTCTTAAACTCTGTTCACATTGCTCAGTCTCAACCTTTCTGTGGAAGTCAGCGGTTTAAAAGCACACACAATGAATGTTCATAGAAAAAGATTTTAAAGAATGGATAATTTTGATTATTTGTTTTGCCAATGTTTCATAAAAGGGAAGTGAAAGGAGGAAAGGCATCATTCTTCTTTTACTCAACTTGTTAGTCATTCACCATGAGCAAGAGCATGTTCGTTCAGCATTCCATGGGGAGAGAACAGCCTCAGGAGTGAGAGGAGTGGATCAAAACCTACGTGCTGCCAACACAGTTTTTCAGCTGTTCTGAGTCAAGCAAAGTCCTGGAAATACAGGGAGGTTCTCAAAAATAACTGCATCAAATGCAACAAATGTCTTAACCACAGGCATTAAAAAATAATCCTCACTTCGATGTGAGGAAAAATCTGTATCTCTTCCCCTCTTTCCCCAGTTTTTTCTCCTGTTCCTGCCATACACTTTATTGTGGGAGAAAAAAAACCCTTGCTCACATGCTGCAATTGCTGCAAGATTGGGCTTTGATTCTGAATATCTCAGATTGCACACTGTGCAAATAATCCAAAATGAGAATCACGCAGATTCTCACAGCTCCCCCCTCACCCATCAGCAGCTGACATCAGATATCACTTCTTCAGGTAATTAGCACTCATCAGGGCTAGATCAAAGTAGGAAGCCAGGATAGGGTTATATAAACTGCCTGGATGTGGAAAATAGTAAGAAGTCCTATTACCTGGAGAGAAAACTCTGACAGGAAGCTGGGAGAGCAGGGAGCAGCTAAGGGAGCACCCAACCTTCCACCACCAAGGCTCTTCTTGAAACCAGACCAGCAATGCCATGAAATCACATTTGGTAGCTGTGTTTCACAACAATCAATGCTTCAAACACCCCAGCTCTCAAAGGACAGTTGGCAAACCCTGCATAAAACACTGTCTCCACAACTGGTTTTCTCTACACCCAAGTTATAGTGATAAAGACATGGGGAGGTTTTGATGAATGTGGGAATGTAACATCACCTCCTAAAGATGATTATCAGGTACAGGCAGCAGGGCTAAGAAAGATCCTTGTGCAGGTATGGTGAAATTTCACACTACTGATGGCAAAGATGTGGCTTTCTACACATACTCTCTTCCTTAAACCTTACCTGTAACAAATACGTACTTACTGCTTGAAAAATGCAAAGAAAATAGATCAGGATACTTGCTATTGCATTAATTTTGGTATGAATTTAAAACCTCCGATATATTCATGATTACATAAGGTAAATAGCAAATTCTTTCATTATAAAGCCAGGTATCTTCCAGTTTGCCTTCCATAGAGGACAAAAAGGCTGAATCTATTTCTGTTTGAAGCAGAACACTTTCATCAGTATATTTCAAGCTCCTTTGTAGTTTACCTACAACACACATCTGTCTATGTTTCACACATGGGAGTGTTCTTGTATCACAGCAGTAACTAAACTAATGACATTCAAACACCTGTAAAGAGACACAACATCACTCTCACTCCTTTAAATCAACTGAATAAAAAAGCGCATTACAGAACCTTCAAATTTCTTGTCAAGCTTCTCTTGTATGATTCGGGGAGCAAAACGGAAAGCTAAATCAGAATTTACCCAGTTATAGAATCATAGAATGCCTTAACCTCTGGAGATGATCTAGTCCAACCCCACTGCTAAAAATCAGGTTCACCCAGGGCAGGTTGCACAGGATCACATCCAGGAGGGATTTTGAGTATCTCCAGAGATGGAGACCCCACAGCCTCTCTGAGCAGCCTGTTAAAGAAACCTTTCCTCATATTCATTTACTCCTTAAACTATTACTTTATATTCATCACAGAAAACCCGATCCCCCCAAGGGATTTGATGCTAAAGAATTTGCACATTAGAGCCAGACAGTGTAGGACTTTTATCAAAAATAGAAGGTATGATTAAATAACATTTCTTGGATTTTTTTTTCTTTCCAAAGAGCACAGTTATGCATTTATAATACAGGATACTTACTCACCTATTTCTGGAACAGTCTGACTGCCCTGACAAAGTACCATCTGACCTCTTTCCTGGCTTTCTTTCCATAACTAAATATCCCATAATATTTGACACTGTTTCCAAAAACATTACCCCAGTACATTAGATTAAATTATTCCTAGATGTGAACTTCCAGAGTTCCTTTTATAGACACCCAAAGTTTTCTTCATGAAACTAGGTATGCACCAGTGTCATAGAGCAACTGGGGAGGAAAAAAAAATATTAATTGTATAAAGTTCACTCCCGAAAATCAGCTGAAGAACTTTTGCCTTTTAGCTATTGATTGGCTTCTCAGTGATGGTTGAAGTGAGACAGGAATTAATTAAAAGACCCAATTGATAGATAATATATTTTCCAATTTTCTACAGTAGCATGAAGGTCCAGCTGTGTCTAAGACCCTTCCTGGTTCTACGGAAAGAAGGAAAAAAACCCGGGTATTTCAGCAATGTACTTTTCTGTGACCTATTTCTTTTCCTAAAAAGACTGCAATGATTCACACCAAACATCTACCACAACACTCTTCATAAATCATCCTTCTAATCACAAGTCAAGTGAGCCTGTGGTTTCATTCGCTGAAAAGAGGTTTAAAAAAATTTGCTTAGTAAAGCAGTGAACAGGAAAGATAATTCCCTTGTCCTTCCAATTGTTCATCTTTGTTTCCCTGTATTATCTCAGATTTCCCTGAACTTTGTCCTTCGATGAGTTCAGGATGGCTTTGTTTTCAGTTATTGCCTGAATCTTAAACTATTTTTAGAACAGCACCATACCAAACAATCCCAACTGGGTTTGCACTCTGCAAATGAAGGGTGCTGTCAGAACACGTTCTCCTGCATCAGGTGTCCTCATGGCAATCCATTGTCTGGCATATCTGACTCTTAGGAAGCAAGACATGTGTTGGACTGTTAATTTCAAGATGAAATTATTTTGACAGAATCAGGCAGAAAAGGAAAAAGAAATGAACAGAAAAAGTGAGGGAAAAAAGAGAGTAAGAAAGCTTTTGTAATCAACTGATTCAAGGAAAGGAATAAGCACAGTATTTTGTTTAAAAGCAAGTCCAGGTGCTGTGGCTTATAAATGCAGTGATGAATGAATAGAGCAGATGTTGTCTGTCTGAGTGTAGTCTACATGTTCACTTTTCATATCTTTCAGCACAGGCACAGTGCATCTGTTTTTTTTTTTCAATTGGTCAGAGGTCCCTCGGACACTATATATTAAATAATGAAGATTCACAGGATACAGACAGCCAAGCTCTGGCAACAACTTTCTCCCAAAAATGACTTGATTGGAAGTGATAAAAAACATCAATTGAACCAGGCTTTTCATTGAAATTTGACTTTAAATACCATAGACATTTTCATAAAAATAAATAAAATCTATGCTCTATGGAATGTGGTTTGGTTGTTTTTTAAATTTTGAATGTTACCTACTTTGTTCTCATTTTTTATGAGAAGTTAGAGGGAAAACGACAAAGAAATATGCAAAACTACTACCAGAGAGCTATGATTATAGAATATTTTTCAGAAGAAAAAAAATGTTTTTCAACCAGTTTTACAAATCACCTGATCTCTTAAAAATCAAAATGCAACCAGCTACAATCAAACTTTTCACCACATCTAAGTCTAGCTAAAAAGCTGCAGTTATCACTGCTTTCTTCATACTTGTCTAGTACAAACCCAGTGTCTCTGCAACAAACAGATGTGTCTACACCAGAGTTTACGTGCACTCTACACAGTGCCTTTGTGCAAAGCTCAAAACATGGTGGGTTTGGAACACAAATTCTGAAGTGACTGCAGCATAATGCTTGGTTCATTAAAAGAGCTTAATATTGAGATTGATAATTTATTACTTTATCTTTTTCATCTACCTAGACTCACTAAGAATCCAGACTACTTCTAACACCTAGAAACCATTCTGTAGGATCTCAGCCCAAAGTTCATCAATGAAGTGCAGTTGTTTGACCTAGCTGGAAGGTTTCTCCAGAAAAGCACATCTTTGGTCAATAGAACAGAGTTTTCTAACTTCCAGCACACACTCACAGATAACTTATTCCCTCCCATCACTTCCCACACATTCATCTTGCATTGTAGCTTTTCTGAACTTTACTATCTCATTTTATTGGTATTCTCTTCAATCACTAATGCACTTACAGGCAGCAACCACTTAACTCTCCCCCATCTCCATTTGCTCAATCAAACAAGCCAAACTTTTACAGATCCCCTGTAGGAAAACAGAGTCTCTGTTTTCCTATTTTCAGAAATAGCTCTCTCTGCCTCTTTTACCCTGGATTCATCTTCCTGAACCCAGTGACTGGGTCTCGTGCTGCCTTGCATTTGAAGGTGTTTTGCAAGGGACCTGATTGTGCATAGATCAGTCACTCTTCATCTTCCTTGGAGGAATTTCTGCCAATGAATACTTAACTTACACCACCTCTGGCTTTCTCAGCAAAAAAGACCAGGTCATGTATATAAATACACAGATAATCAAATAATCCACCCACCAAAATCACCAATCACCACAAATTTGTATTTTTTTTTACTTTTTGACATAGCCAACAGCACAGGAAAGTGGTGAGGTTGTTGTTGATGATAAGTAAGTATGCAGGTATGTGTACGATCAAATGGATCCATTTCTTAAGAACACTAATTTATTATACTCCATGATCATCAAGGCAAATTTAAATTAGAAGCACATGTAGAGTTTTAGGTGTTTGCCTGATATGCACTGGCTTTCACCATGTGCTCCACCTGCTTTATCAAAAACCAATGACAACACCATAACAAGCAAAAAAAATTCCCTGACCTGACTGCTTTTGAAATGTGGTTATTTTATTTAACCTACTTCAAAGGCTGATACTGAGCCAGAGTATTGTAGCAGGCTGAATATCAATCATTCATGATTGCATTGCTCTGTATCCCTGGGGATGGATGTGAAGATTTTTATTGAAGTTCTAGGCAGTCATGAAGAATTGTACTCTGACATCTAGTGCAGGCATTTACCTGATTTCTCATCGATCAGCAAAAGCTCTGCTCTTCTGCCCACTGACAGGTGTTAGCCAGGCAGGGCTGGTGAGGAACATACAATGATGGGCAGTGCTGATACAACTCTTTTTTGAAAATACATTATTTACTCTCTCTTTTCTTAAAAGAAAAAAAAAAAAAACATGACTAGAGGGTAACCATGGTGAAGACAAGCCTCTCAGTGTGAGCTGAAGATAAAAGTTGCAACGTTTTTCGTGTGTCTGCAAAGGGCTGGACAAGAACTCTTGAGTGAACTGTACCATTTGTTCCAATGATGTGTGAACTCAGATACCCAGGGATAACAATTTATTGTGACAGCCTCATTTTTCTCTCCAGTTGTAGTCTCTTTCATGTAGATTCTCTCATCTTACCCCTCAGCTCTCTGGTGTCTGAGTGCCTTCCCAGCCAGCAAGCAATGCCTCCTGGCACAGCCCAGTGCCCCTCTGTTCCACTCTCCTGGGGTGGGGACCATTTCCATTCTGCCACGCCAGCTGCTGAAGCACTCCAGGCTCTTATGCCACACCCCTGCCACCACACCAAATTTAAAGTCTTGATAGAGACATCAACATGTGTGAAATCTGTGTTTGCTCTTGAGGCAGATAAAGCACCACAGCAGAGAAGTGACGCTGTCAAACCCCCTCACACGTCAATCTACAGCATGCAGGTCCTGACCTCTTCACCAAAGTCACATGTGTGAGTTAAAACCCTTTTCAGCAAGGCATTGTTGAACTCTGAGCTCAGTGATGGATGCACAGATATTCCTGGGGACTTGGGTAGAAGCATGTCCTGAACAACTTGCAGGCACAGGGGGAAAACCTCCTCACCAGTTCCTCAGATGCCACATCAAGGGATGACACTTTTATGGGCTCAGGATGGTACCGGCATAATTTGGTAGATGTATTTTGTCATTTTTAAAGACAGGTTGTATCCATGCAGTGTCCTTAGGGAAGATGTCCTTCACTAGGGAAATAGAGGAATTTGTTTAAATAAACCTCAGCATGGAGTACCTGTGAGATATAGACAAAGTCTTAGACATAACATCCAAGCCTAGAGAGACCAGTGTGAGCATCATCCTTCTCACTGGTGGGGGAGCAAGGAGAAGTCAAGAAGCCAGGACAGTTCTCTTTTATGACTCTGTATGACATCCCCTGAGGGGTTTGGGACAGTAATGGTTGTAAACAGGTGCAGTGCTCCGAATATCTCTCCCACAACTGTTGCCTGTGGCCTGTGCAGAGCTCTACCTCTTTCTTTTTTTCTTTTTGTCCTATGACAACACCATATTTCTTTTCAGTGGTAAGAATTTTTAATACACATTTTTCTCCTTAGCAGTTACAGACTGAGAAATGCAGAAGAGAAAATAAGCTCTTACCCCTTTAAGGCCTTTGAAGAAAATGGCTTTTAGGAAGGCCACACTCTCCTCACTAATTGTTTAGTATTTCCTCAAGGTCGAGTGAAGGGCTTGAATCAATAAAAGTTGCACACAACAGGCTAGACAGGTTAAGTAGACTTAGAACTCTTGTCAAAATACATGACATTAATTAACATTATGAAAAAAAATAATAGCAGTACCCCATAAAAACTGCATTAGGAAGGAGATAGAATAGCACAGGTCATAGTAACTTACTGCATGAGGGAAAGGAGGGTAGTATTTTTTTCTGGTGATAATTAGGAAACTATGTAGTTCAGAGGCTATAAAGAGACCTCAAATATAGATCAGAGGTCTCAGCTGGTCCCATGTAGGCAAACTGCTGGACACAGATGAAGTTCAGCTGAGAAATGGTGGGATGTTATGAGGATGTTCAGTCCAGTTGAGCTAAATGCAGTTGCAATTGTTGTGATTTTATCCTTTGTTTTGAAAAAAAAGAAGGAAGGGAGGAAAAGAAAGACAGAAAGAACAAAATATATTATGGCATTAAAGAAGAAAGAGCAAAGAGGAACAAGCAAAGAGGGAGATTCATCCTAGCCAGAGATATGCCTTCCTTTCTCTTTTTTTTCCTGTCAGTAGTGGATGATCATGAACCAGCCAGAAGAAAGGAAACAAAGAGGGAAGGAGAAAGAGGGAGAAACTGTACCTTCAAGGGTACAGGGTTGCTGCTGCTGTGTATTCTACCACCTGTGCCACTGATCCCTGAGTACTTCACACTAAGGAAAAGCAGCACCATCAAAAGCTGCCCTTGGCCACACCAGAATTCAATCCTGCCCATGCTGGAGTGACTTGTTTTGTGATCAACTGCTATGACCTTGCTGCTGATTTATGGCTTCTTGCCTGAAACAGTGCAAGGAGTCACAAAAAGTTTTTGCTTTTTTTCTTTTTAATTCTATATTGCCACCATCAATAGCTCCTCTTTGGATGTGCTCTGCAAGCCTGTGAAGTAAAACAACTCCCAGGCCTCTTGACCTTCCTATTATTTTCTCTTCCACCATCTTTTTGTGCCATGTAGGAACCATAAAAGAATAAAAACTCAGTAAACTCTCCTACCAGTTCATGATGCACTCTAAGTACATTTTTATAGCAAGTTTAATGTTAATGAGCACCAATTACTTTGGCAATCATCACAAAAGGCATAAGAAGGCTGATACTGTATATTTGATATACTCTGAAGGCTTTCTCCAAGGTGGAAGTGCAATTTTGAGAAACATCCACAAATTGCCTCCATGGGAAGATGGTAATTTCTGAGTACATGGTGCGTTTGTGGTTTGGGCATGCATCACATTTATGGGCCAGACCAATACTCATCTTTGAGAGGATGGAATTTGCACCCTTCTGTAACAAATAAAATAAAAAATCACTTTATTGAGAAGATGTCTTCCTGACTGTTACTGTAAAATACTGTCATTAAATGTATAGGACATAATTAACCTTTTTTCTCTATTTCTCAGTTGTGCAGACAAGGCTTCTTTCAGAAAACAATTAGAGTGGCATAAAGTGAATAAGCAAGGCAGAAAAGTTGTTCACAGTTCTGTGAAATTATAATTATAAAAACAACAACAACAACAACAATAATAATAATAATAATGTCTCAGCAACCATAATTTCTAGGCAGTAATTCACACCACACTTAAGTTAATAGGAGTTCTCAGGGTTGTAAGAACCTGCTGAGCTGCCAATGTTTATTGGACAAGCCCATAAACGTGTTGCAAATGCCACAAACATACCTCCCAGCCAAGTCTTTGCAGAAATTTCTAAGGAATATTTTGTTAATTAAGAGTCACAGCTGTCATCAGAGGCAAAAAATTTATTTAAACAACACATAACAGTTTTTTCTGCCTCTCTGCTTTTTTGTGTCCAAGGTAGATAGAAATGGACTTCCATGTGACTGCTGACAACTTGATGCCCATTGGTTTTCTTCAGAACAAAGTCAACATTTGCTGGTCATCCATGCACTCTTACAGCAGCTGAGTAAATTAATATTAAATACATATAATGTATCATTATAATTCCTGTCAAGTGAGAATTTGATATTATTTTACAGATGGCAGAGGAGCTGGGCATTATAACCAGGCAGGTGCCATGGAGTACAGTACCCTTACTGACAAACTATTTTAGCTCCCCTTGCTGTGCAAGTGTTTGAAGGATCACAGTTTGCTCCCCTTAAACCCATCAGAAGTTTTTGCTTCATGGTTGGAATTCCATGAGACACTTTGAACACGTTTCCTCAGTGACTCCAGGAATTAAATTTGTAGGCTGTGTGTGTCAACAAGTGATGTATCCTGTTTGTTTCAAAGGAAGATTTCATTCAGAATGAGAGGCATTAGGAGCTGGGTTTCCATGCAAACTCCTGTGGGCTCTTTGTATCGCCCTGAAACTCAGAAATAAAGGTAAATGGATGGGGAAAGGCTATGCTGGCATGGCTGCAGCTTGGGAAGCCACAGCTGAGCTGTTTTTGAACTGCTGATACTGCTGGAGCCACAGCAACAAGATTTAGTGTGAGAGGGAATGGGTACTGCAGCCATCAGCTTCGGCTGAACTTCAAGATGAAAAATCCCCTTTCCTTGGCATATCTGGATATCCTAATGCAAGTACCTGCATGGCACTCGGGCAAGGTCAGTGGGTGATATCAGTCTCAACAACAAACTGTCTGCTGGGACAACCTTTCCATGGAAAAATCTGTGAATAATTCTGAGTGCCAGAAGCCTGAGCAGACAGTGTAACATGGATTGTAAGGATGAACCAGCTGGAGTGACTGCAGGGTGAGTGGCTCCCCTTGCCCCAGCACATTGTAATTTCCCATGAGTCATTTAGAAGATATTAACAGTCACCTAAGCCACCCCAAAAATAACATTTGTTTCTCCTGCTGAAACTAGTGACATTTAATTATAGAGGAGAAATGTAAATATCTTTGAAATAGCTCCACCTCTGAAAAGGTCCTTTAATATCCACAAGTAGCTGCCAGATTTGTCAAATAATAAATCAAAGTCACTCCTCCTCAAATAGGAAAGTAGCAACCAATAAATCTCTGGACCAACCATTACTAGGCACAAGTACATTGTATTTGGGAAGGATTCCATTAAACAGAACATGGCCAGCAAAATCCAGGTCCATACTGTACCATCCATGGTACAGTAATTTTGCTTTGCACATTACTGTACCAAAGCACATTTTCCTGTGATTTCCCTGGTCCAGCCCCCATGCCACAGAAGACTTCTGCCAGGGCAATGCAGTTCTTTCCACCACCCTGAGGAACTATCAACAGGGCATCACAAAACTGTGGGGTTTCAGAAACCTGCAGCCCTCTAACTAAGAATCTGGCCTAAGAACCTTTATGTTTTTTGTTATTTGTGATTCTCTTTACAAGTATTTTAACTGTATAATTTGTAAAATTTGTGTTTTCATGGACTATATATAAGTATTTATATTATTAACTGCCTTTTTCAAAGGAAGAACTTACTATAATGCGCAGGCTCAGTCACTTATGTTTCATTTTCTTCTTAATTTTCACTTTCATGAGATCTTATTCTGCAAAATGGATTAGATTGCAATCTGTCTGGATTTGTCTCAAATCTAGCCCCTCCTCACATACTTCCCATCCACTGCTCACTGTAATGCCACAACCTTGGCAGTGATTGTATCATCAAGATAACAAGGTTCGGTCTGCCCCATAACAAATGCAGACTAGGAAGGTAACATTATACCCAGGAAGTAAGAATTAATATTTTAAATTCAAACGTATTGCTGGTAGCAGGGTTTTCTGTTGAATGCTCATAAGCACTGAGGAAATTTGGATTCTTCAAGGTTTAGTGTCAGCCCTCTTACAGTCTCCTCTGTGCTGCTTTGGGAACGTGTCATTCTTCAGGATCAGATATTTTTCAAGTTGATAAAAAAAACTACTGGTATTTTCTTAGGAGGTAGAGTTTTTAGCCTGTGATTAGGGTTTGCACAAAAAAACCAACAAGCAACCCCAAAACCAATCTCATGAAAGAAAATATTCCACTGACTTCAGAGAATGAATCTGCATTGATGCAATAAGCTTTGCTTTTCACACCCATAAAGAGAAAAACCACGCATTTATCAGATTTTACTGCCCTTCATAGTTCTTCTGTGAAAAGTTTTACTTTCTCTTATACACAAGTTTTACGGACATTCTACCAGTTACTGACACAATCTACAAGAAGCAAAAAGTCCAGAAATGTTTTCCACAATGTGCTTAATTTTTACTGGTTTAGTCATTTTCTACTAACAAGATATGGAAATAGAGCCTAGAAATCACTTGGGGGTAGGGGAAGTGTATGCTGGGAATGAATATTGTTTATGACAAATTGATCCAGTACACACTATCTATGAAAGAGCAGCAGCTTTTTGCCCTGCAGTTGAAATTGGACAATTGAAAGAAACTGAAATTAATATTCTTCTGAAAAGAGCTGTTGAGATCCAGTTTTCAGTCATCTCTGCCTTAACACAACCACACACAGGAGGCTACTTTGGTTGCACTGTAGCTTTAATTAAACACACCTCTCAGCTTTGCTTTTAGTGAGCAAATGCTCATGTCAGTGAAACCACAACCCAGACTGGCATTAGTTGTCCATGTCAGTAAGATATCCAATAGCAGGACTCACAGGTTTCACTTTGCCAAAGTCAGTAGCCAGGTCCTCAGAAATTTTTGGCACATTGGGTGCAAAGCTGTCGAGTGCCTGAAAGGGAGCAAAGGGCCTGTGAATTCTGGCTCTGGTTGGGCAGAGACTGAGCTGGAGAGTGGCCCTTCCACGCACATTGAAACTTTCTCTGTTGCTGCCAGCTCTGGGCACGTTCAGCAGGTATTCAGTGTATTCTGGCACTGTGGCTGTCACACCAGCTTCTCTCCTGGGTTCTGCAGTGGCACACACACAAGTAAAACAACTTAGCTACAGATACACACACACACATAAACTTTTCTTGTCTCTGACATGTTTTATCAACACCTTCAAGCTTAAGAAAAATTGCCCTTCATTCCTCCCAATCCCAACTCTGACACCTCACAGCTTCCTGCTGAGCTGCACAGCTCTCAGCACCAAGCAGTGTTTTTATCACCATTTGACAGTTGTGAGCTCATGGAGTTAAACACTCCTAACTTGGCTCTCAACTCCTGCTGCCCCCTGCACTTTGCCAAGGCTCTGGTGAGAGTGCCAACACAATCAGCTTCTGCTGGGGACAGATGAGAACTGGTCTGCCTTTTCAGGAAGAACTTTTCTATCTGTAGTGAAATACATAATTTTGCCAAATATATATAGAAATATATATATTCATACACTTATTTACACACATATTAGAAGGAAATTGTGCCTGACTTGAGAGCAATTGCGGTTCTTGCATTTCCTGACTTCTATCATAGCTCCTCACACAACAATTTTTGTTATTTACATTCCTATTTAATTAGGGCTAGGACAGACTGCTGAAATTACAGATAACAACCTTGTCTATCTAAAGCACTGATTTAGTTTTGGAACTATTTAATCATTGCTTTAAAATGTTCACAACAATTTGATTTTCAGAAGCCTATTAAGGGTAAGTGTTGGACTGGAAGGGCACAGAGTAAGAGTACATTGCCTGTATTAGAGACAGAAGTCCTTTTTTGAGAAAATGGGATGAAATAAGGTAACATTGAAGAAACTGCTATGGATTAGCTGTGCTGAACAAACAGAAAACTAATTTCTGAGTTCTTGGCAGGCTGACCATCCAGAGTTACAGATGGAGACTCAGCCCAGGACACAGAGGACAGATGTACCTGTCTCCTATTTCACTCCATGAAAGAACAATCAATAAAAATTATCAAATTTCTATTACAATCCTGGAAAGAGAGGATTGATGAAGAAAAATGATTGAATGTCTGATCTAAAGCTAGTCTCAGTAACAACAAGAGTGTCAAAATCCATTAGCTGCAGTAGATCAGGCCTTCAAGGTTGTTTCTACTGATTGATGTCTCACTGTTGTTTCAGATGTTGCCAAACAGCATAAGTACTAATAAATTCCCAGGAAAAAAACCAGATTGAATGGAGAGTGTACCAGACCCTTGTGCATCCTGATCAGTCTCCCCTTAGAACACATAATTGGCTAAAAGTATTTTTGACTCCTCCTTGAGGCTGCTCAAACATTTTTCATTTCATAGGTCATATCTGAGAGGGCCTCCAAAAAAGCGTGATATTTGCTTTACAGACTTTTTAAAAAAGATTTGGCTCAAATAGAACAAATACAGCCAAGACAGCAGCAGCAATAGTCTCTGCATTGCCCTATAAATATTAAGTTCACAATGCAATGTGTGTCAATTAGGGGTGATTTGTGCTGTAGACCAATATACAATATAACAAATACAGGAATGAGATCAGTGCCATGTTTTAAAACATAAAATCCAAACACCCATCATTCAGCAAAGCCTTACAGTATCACTGAACTCAAATTAATACAAAATCATGATTAAGGGATATATGTATTACATGGTTCTCCTGACAATTCCAGCCAGGACCATTTACCTCTGCCTTGTTTTGTTCTCCTGTTCTGTTTGTTATTTCTATTCCTGAAATGCAGAGCAACCATCTAGTCTCCTGGAAGCCAAAGGCAAAGCCTGATGATTTATTTTTTTTTGCTGATAATGAAAGGAAAACCAATAAAAGAAATTAAGAAAGTAATACATTTAGACAGGTAGATATTAAAAATTCATCTTTCACTATACTCATAGGGCAACTTTTAAGAAAAATTTTATCATGATCTGTGATCATTTTATGCAGAGATTGACAGAGAGATAAGCAAGTCATTTAACATTAATAGTATCATCTAAATTGGTGAGTTGTTTTTTTGTTTGGTTGTTTTTTTTTGTTCAGGATGTAACCAGCTGTAAAAGCCACACCTGGAAGAGAAAAATCTCAGCAGCTCTTCCACAGAGATTAAGTGGAAATAATTGCAAGGTTATCCACCGAAAGAAATTCAGATGTCTTTAGAAATACAGAAATGAAACCTGAAAAGTCACATTGGCTCAATAGCTGAAACAATAGTGTTTTGAAAGTGGAAGTTGAAATGCAGAAGTTATCAGAAATACTCGAATTTGAAATACAGACTTAATATGAAATTTGAAACATACATTCTTAAAATCAGATTAACACACTGATAAAGAAAACCTGCCATGTCTGGATTTTTTTATCTCTGAAATCCTCCTCTGAGGACCACATATTCAAGATGACAAGCTTTTGCCAAATTAAACGTCTTTGTCTCAATAAAAGAGAAACAGGACAAAAATTCATGGCCCTTGTTTTTCAGACATCCAAACTCTTATGTTCTGCAGGTTCTTTCTGACCTTTGATTTATGCTGGCACCACTGGTTCAGATGAAGGACTGAATAAGAGAAAATTTGGGGTTTCCCCCCCCTCCACCCCCCTTTATAGAAGAAAGTGGTTACAAGCTGCAAGGGTAATAGTAAGGATTTCTTTAGGGTCCATAAATAGGTGCTTGATTTCTGGAGTTATATTCACAGACTCTTCACAGGCAAAGCTGCTTAAGAGCAGCCCTTTCACTCAGTCCTCTGGTTTCTTTTGTCACTTGTCTAAATCTATCCTTCTGCAGCAGACATTGGCCACTCTGCCTTCACTGGAAGCTAAGCAAGCAAGGAGGTAAAATTTCAATATCCCTGGCTATTCACAAGGAGATGCAATTTATTTTTGCTGCTCAGGCCTGCAATCCACTGGACTGCATTTCTATGCCTTGCCACTCTTCATTGCACTCCTTTTGGACAAATTATTACCATGTATTTTTGCCTTTGGTTGTCGACTTTACAACTAGAAAATACATTGTGTATTTCTGACAAACACTTTGAATTCTATTGAGTAAAAAAACCAAAACAAGCTACCAAACAAAACAAACAAAAAAACCCCAAAGCAACAGAAAACTCTCCTTAAGAGATTTTGCTGTGATTCATTATCTGACGTCCAAGATGTGAATTGCCAGTCACAGGAAATAAATGTTACATGGCACCTTCAGTGTTCAGAGACAGAAATTCAGAAAGCTTGATTTACTGATGAGTGAAACAAAACCTAAAGATTTTAATCCCTGATTATAAGAAATTCATGGTTTTTAAGGGGAAATGCTCTGCAGCTATTAACAATCCCTGCTAGCATCCATGACTCAAGAGGAAGCATTTAATTTTCTGTTATTTCCCCTTTATTTCTGAATGATGCAGAGAGGATGGAAGTTATTCCACTGAGCAAATTTCAGCCAATAAACTGACAGTGAGGAGAATGAGGCTCTCTACATGACAGTTCCTTCTCCCTGTGCAATCGCCAGAGAAGTCTATCCATAAATGACCCTTGGTTTCCATTTAAAAGCCCATCATCTCAGTAGGAAAAGTCTTCTAAAGCCTTCTGACTTAGAGAGAAAAAGCTCTGCTAGCTGGCCTAAGGGCAATTTCTTCCTTCTGTTTACCTCTTTGAGAGGCAGCAGCCCAAACGCATTACAGTCTAGAAAGTCCTACTCATAAAATGGGTGCAGGGAAGGAGGAATGAAGAAAATAAAAAGATATTCAGAGCTGAGGCAGAGAGAAAATCAGGGTGTTTTATCCTTTGGTGCAAGCAGCATGTGTGTCAAGAAGTGCATGATTAAGACTTAACCCAAGATACATCCCATTACATCCTCTCTTATTTTCATGGGGCCATACCCATGCAACTTTCCCAGACAGTACAATTTGCAGTATGGAAGCTCTTTGTCATTAGAGGCATTGCAGGACCCCATGGAAAACTGATGGGATCAGAATCATCACCACACCAGTTTGCCTCTGACTTTTACTGATTCTTTCAAGCTCACATAACCCATTAAAATAAAACTCAGACCCTGCCTGGATCAAACTTACAGCATGGGCTAGCCCTGCATGTGCACTTGCTTGCAGGGCATTCTGCTTCCTGCACAAGAGAAAAAGGACTGGCTTTTCCTCCTCTCTGGAAAATGATCCTCCACAACAGCTACATCCAGCATCTGCAACACCTCCACAAAGAGCAGCAATCATTTAGGACTCGTAATTGGTGTATGTGACATAGACCCCATCCTGAGGGAACAAATGGTCTCAATGTAAAAGTCTCCATTGACAGCAAAAGATGCTTAAAAGATATTCAGGAGAGATCAAGCCCCTGGACAGCTTCCTTCCCTGGGCAGTTCAGCAGAATAAAAGAAAGTTCTACTCTGTTTTTCTTTTGAGCTCCCAGTGCTGATAAAGCTTGAGCAGAAGACTTCCTGAAGCCTGGGAATGTTGCAGTGTCATTGCCAAAGCTGTCTCCATCAGCAACATCCCACAGAGGGAGTTGCCAACAGCAGGCTCCCATTGCTGCTCCCAGCTGACAGTGCCATGGAGCTGCTAAAGACTTTTCCCTCTGGGGCAGCCCTCATCTGTCACACATGGACACAGCAATGCTGAGAGAACAAGATCTCATCCTGAGGGCATGGAACAAAAGTGTCTCTTCCATGCCTGGAGGTGCCTGTGTGTGTCTCTCCACTCTCACCACACCTCTTCACAAGCTCACACTAAACTTCTCATTCCCCGTCACTGCATCCCCTCCTTTTGGCCTCTTCATGGTGGGAAAAACAGCTGAGAGCCTCCCCTCCCCATCCCAAGCATCAGGCCTCCCTCCTGCAGGCTTTTACACCTCCACTAGCATTCCATAAACAACCAGCCCAAAATCCTAATGAAACTCCTTCTTAAGTACCACACTCCATGGCAGGGCTGCAGTTGCATTTCTAAGAAGCTGCAGATTTCCTTAAAGACGCTCAGAGCCTTGTTATTACCTGACAAAGCTCACCTGAAGATAAATGGTTTTATAGACCTGCATTCTGGCTAATTGCTGACAAAAAAACCCAAGCAGTGAGAGACTCTCTGGGCTGCCTGAGTTGTACTGAAAAATCAAGGTCAATGTATTTCAAGATTTTTGTAGAATGACAGCCTTGAGTCCAACATCACTCACTCTCAGACTAAGCTCAGCGTGGAAACTGAGACTTGACAAAGTGTCTCAGCAAAGATGCACAGCTTGGAACAAGTCAGATAATTTGTAGTAATTGCAGGTGGCTCATGCAGAGCCATGAGAAGAAGGCTCCCTTGAGTCAACTTGCACTTAAGTTGGATTTCTTCCAAGAAGATATTTGACTTAGTTTTTTTTTAGTCAGAGCCAAAAAAGGAATTAAAAAAGCTTTTAATCACTGTAAGAATCCCATTTAATCAGACTACTGTCTGAGTTTGTTTCTTTAGCATTGATGAATTAACCTAATCACAGTGTGATTTAGCTAAGTTTTGATACTGTAATATTAAAGTTTTTCTGTTAGTTGCCTGCACGTATGTCTGTCACAAACGTTGCTTACAGAAAAGGGTTGATAAGAGAGGTCTTAAATGCAGCCCCCTGACCAAATTAATGAATTTCCATATTCAGACCCTGCTATTCTTATTTTTCAAATGGGCATAATAAAAAAAAATACTGTGAACTATCCTATGATACAGGTGATTCTATTTATGCAAACTGAAACCAAGAAAACAATTCCAGTGTTACCTAAGTGGACTAGATATTTAAAGGGGAAAGGAAAGCAAGAATCTGAAGTAGTTTGGGCCTTCCTTATGCTGCCATCATATTCTCCACTTTTTCCTCTTCCCCAGAGAATTCATTCAGACATTGGACTCACAGCTTTTTGTCTGGCTACTTTGAAATGCACAAGCTAATGAAAATCAGCCCACAGCTGAATTTGGAGAGAAACCACAATCACAGGTAAGTCAAACTGGTTAATGTGAAGTCAGATGTAACAAAAAGATCAGAACAAATTTAAACTCATAGCCCAATGGAGTCATGCCCAGAGAATGTTTCTGAAACCATATGGTATCTGCCATGAAAATGTCAAGAAATATTGTTCTTAGCCACATAGCTGTCTGCGGGCTGGCAGATGGAGGAAGCAGTACATGTGCCAGCATGTCTAATTAGCTTAGAGACTGTTAATTCCTTTGTTGTTTTTTAAATGCCTCTCTGTCTGATCCAATGACCATGGAAGTGGGGGGGAGTTTCTCAGCTGACTCTGGTAGGTGCTGGCCTCAAACCCACACAGTAAGGAAGTATTTGGTTGCTGGCTTATTGCAGAGTTGTTTGCAGGACACAGAGAAGAGAAAGGAATGGATCAAAAGCAAGATGGAGACGAGGCTACTTCTGAGCATTGAATGCTCAGGGATTTATTGTGGGCCTAAAGTAAAGTGGACGTTTCACCCTAAATCCAGATTTGGAATGTTTTTGTGTGTTTATATCAATAGAAAAAGAGCCTGAAGGATGGTTTCCTTTTCTTTTTTTCTTCCTCTCAGAATATATCTGTTTTTCTCTCCCAGTTAAGGCTCTGCTGCTTTTTCTGTTCCCATGATGTTTTCTGATCTGCATCCCATGCTCTTGCACACTGACATGCTGCAAGGCATCAGTGCCAGGGATCCCACTCCCCCAAGGGTGGATTGTTGACACATCAGCTGCCTGGCTGGGTCCAGTTGCTGCATTTCATCCCATGCCAAATCTCCCAGTCATAGGAAAAACAAAGCATGCAGCAGAGGGACAGTCACCCACTCATGATGTGGGCTCCAAAACCTTCAAGAGCAGAGTTTCTTCTGCATAAGGGGATCTCTTGCTGTGCTGATTCATGGCACAGCAGAAGGATTCAGGCTGGCTGGGCAAAGAGATCATTTTCCTTTGCTTTGGGAAGGAGCTGGCAGAGAGTGCAGGAAACCTCTGCTCCAGAGCAGCACTGACCTTGTTAATGGTCCTGCTCATGCTGGGCTGGGAGATCCTCTCATTTTATCTGCCAAGGGGAGCCAAGCTGATACCTGCTGCCAAGACAGCCCTCACACAACCCAGTAAGAGGCTGCTCAAGCTCTGCCAGCCTTTACTCAGGACTGGCCTGAGCTAATCCATGGAGAGGAGTCAGTGACTGACCAGTGACTTGAGACTGGATTACACATTTCTCAAACAAACCTCACAGGGGCGGCTGAGGAGGGGAAACTGCCATTTCTACCTCAACCATATGAAGGTACAGGTACCTGGGTGATGACAGCACTCAGATAAGGCAAAATAGAGTTTAGCACAAGATTTGTAATCCTGTCCTAAACATTATCATTCTGCATCTTGGGGCATCTTACTCAGCTTGGAGTAGCACTGAAAATAAAATCAGGTCCTATGGCTGTGAGCCAGCCAGGTTTAGAGAGGTGTAGTTTGAATAACTGCACTTTTTCACTGCTTTGTGCCTGGACGTGTCTTTGTGTTAGATAAAGACATTTCCAGCAAAGCAGCCTGGTTTTGTTCCATCTTGCTTCTGAGGTCTGTTCAAGACTGTCCAGACATTGATTTGCACTGCACAAGGCAAGATCAGAATGAATACGGTCTGAATCTATCACTCAGGGAGAAAGAAAGATGTCATTCAGACTCTGAAAATATAGTTTTTATGAAGACAGAAATATAACACCTACAGAGCAGAGGGCTTGCTCACAAATGCACATTGCTGCTCATTCTTATGACAGGCACACAACTAAGTTTGTAAAGGTTTAATCACAATTCCTGCACAAGAATGTGGTCAGGAACTCTGTCTAGGCAGCCACAGTTTTTTGTGGCTGTAATTTTTTTTTTCCTAAGGAAAATATTTTTGCTTTTATAGACATTATTTCCATAGCACACGGTTGCATTCACACATATCTGGACTGGCAACTGTGCTGGGCATTATATTGCTCTTTCCTTAATCCCCTTGCTCCAGGTCACAAGTCCCTTTTAAAGAATTATTGATAGGAAGTTTGATCTTTAAACACTGAGTTCTGAATTGAAATCTTACTGAAGATTTTGGCTTGAGTTTGTTTCACTAGAGGACTCTGCCTTGAAAAAAGAATGGATAGGAAGCTTCATACTCTACAAAGGGCTCCCCTCTGTTCTTGTATTTTTTAAGTCTTAATAGCAACTCTTGCAAAAAGCTTCCTAAACTATAACAAAATAAAAAAAAGTGGTCCTAATCCTACATGAGCTGATATAGGACAATTTTATGTTTTGATATGGTTCATGAGAAACTATAGTCAAAACTAAAGATATTTATCTTCCCTCTTCACATAAATAAACATAGCCAACTAAACACAGCTCCTAGCATAACCTACCTCTAAACTCCGAGATGGAATTTCTCCTTTTTTCTGACTTGATATTCAAAATTGTATAGTGTATGTTTTTAAAAAGACTTTATATGAAAAAGCTCATTTCCCAACAATGCTTTATTTTTAAGTTCTTTTTACATTTACCTGTTGGTTTTTCTCAACATTTTCTACTCCATAGTTTTAACCACATTCATAATCCACTTAGCATATGGCAAAATCTAAGCAAATTCAGTCAGAAAACCATTAAAGTAAGTGGAATGAGGCATATTGCCTATTTAGCCTTATATATTGCTTGCAGGAATTGCTTTTGCTTCCAGGGAAAGAAGTTTCACTTAGCATGTAGATCTTCAATTATTAAGTGTAATGACTCAGAAGAAAATGCTCTTATTTTCTGTCCCCTGGAGATAAGTAACTTATGACTTCAAACACAATGGTAAATATCCCAAAGCTTGAATTCTGGATAGCAGTATTATTTCTACAACTTTGCAATCCAATACAGAATTCCTACTTGTTTAGCAAAGCCCAGTACTGTGTGCATTGAGACGTGAAGTAATTGGCAAACACAGCCAAGGAAAAAAGGAAAAAATATATCAAATAATGGAAGCACCTCACTAAAGGACTCAGAAGAAACTTATTTTCCTTTAGTTACTGGTTTGAAGTCAGGTCAGTCCTCACCAACAGATATAACCCAAAGGTTGGTATTGAAGCATTTGACTCAGATGGGATGAAGCATTCCAAGGGATTTTGTCAGTTGTAGGGTTGAGTCCTTGCATTTGTTGCAGCTGTGAGAGATCAGATCCTGTAGGTCCACAGAAAGCCCAGTCTAGAGAGCACTCCACACCACCAGCAACCCAGCCTACTAAGAACCCTTCTGAAAAACTGAAACATTGCTGAACTGTGGAGCAGATGGGAAAGATCAGTTTCCCCCTTGAAATGAAAAGTACCTGTACTCTTGAGGTTGGATTCATCATCCCTTGTATTAAATTTTATGCTTAATTTCTCCCAAAGTAAGTAGATGACAAAAAATGTTCTGAAAAAACCTGTCATCTATAATATGAGCTGACTTGGCCATAAAAAAAATGATTACTATGAAAAACAAAACCAGAAAAGTTTTATCACTGTATTCTTGACTTCACACTGCTTTACCAAAAATTGATCTGTGCATAATTAATATCTTCCTTTAGCTAATTTGCTTCATCTTGACCTTTGAAAGGATTTATTATACAGGGAACACCCTTGCATTTCATTTTCATAGTAGTAATCCACTACAAGCTCTCTGATAACAATGAATCTGATAACACAATGAAACTGTTAGAGAAACCTGTTTAATATCAAAAAGGAGAAACACAATATTTTACTATTAGAGAGTTCTGTGAGAACCAGCAAATGAAATAAGTTATCTGTTGGGTAGGAAGACTTCAGATCTTAAAAATATTAAGCATCAGCTCCAGGTACATCAGTCAGTTCCTCTGGCAGCAGAGCAGTGATCTCTCATTCGTGAAAGGAAATGAATTATGGAAGTGATCAATGCAATGCAGTCCTGGTGGCTGGTGTCCAGATCAAGCTCTGTGTACAAAGATCCATGAGGTCACCAGTGCTCAACACTGGGTCATGGGGGAAATTTTCAATAATTTCACTCAGAAGGGACACTGGTAATATGCTATGACGGCATAGCAGGAATGTTATATATCTTCCATGCTACTTGGAAAGTACTGGTTTGTTATGAAATTTCTGTTTGCTGTTCAACAAACAAACAGCATCTGACTACATCAGAACCAAGGGCAATAAGCAATAAATCACAGCAGCAGTCAGGATAACAGAATTGTTGAGGAAAGATGGCATCTGTGCTGGAAAGGGACGTATTTCCAGATGCCAGCTCCTCAGGAGATGTTCTGGAACAACATGAAGTGAATGATTAAAGACATCACTGCTTATCAGCTTGGCCTGATCATGCACAGAACTATTTCAGAACGGGCTGTAAGGTTTGGAGAAGAGGCTGTGGAAATGACCTCATGCTCTGAGGCTTCCTAGAAGCAAAAGCTCAGGGAACATGGTTGCCAAAGCAATGCACTGAGCCTCAATACAGGTTCTGCAGGTCCTGGACCACAATCCACAACTCTTTCAATGTGTTGATTCTGAGATACAACAAAGCTCAAAGCCAGAGACTTCAGTGATTCTAGCCCAAGCACACCAGTACAGAAACAGGGATGCAGGTGTCCAAACATATCTCCTTAGACAGTTGTATAAGAAGATATGTTAACATCTCCCATAAAAATCCCACTGCTGACTTAAAGACCAGGGCCAGGCACAGGCTGGAAGATCTGCACAGATACGGGAATTACAGGTCTCCAACACAGGGAGGATACCCTGTTTCACCCTAAGCATAAAAGACTAACTGGTAAGGCAGGTGAATGTCTTTTGGGACACAGAGAGAGATGGACATGTTGATCACGTGGTGTTGCTAGTGGAGGAGCATATTTTGTGACCTGGGCTTAAAGAATAATTGCAAATTGAACAGTTACTTCTGATAGGATTAAAATAAAAATTACTATGCAGGACTCAATCATACTCTGAATGGATACTGTTATCTAAGTCTTTTGCCCCAGAAATAAAAATTAAGCCCAAAACAACAAAATATTAAAGGCCTGGATACCAGCATGGAGATCTGAACGTAAGAAAACAATCTCTGCTTGGGATGCAAACTATGTGTTAGATAATAGTAAAGGGGGAAAACTGTAGGGATATTGCATAGCTTGGAAATAAAAATGCATCAGAAGAATATTTCAAGTTTTAGGTTTTCAAGTTCTTCCCATTTTGGAGGGAAGTAAATGTTTTCTTAATAATTTACAATGTGGTGCAGCAAAAGTTGCCTTACAGTGCAGGAAATATTCTTCAAGTGAAAAAAAGGATTTGAAAGACCAAGGAATGAAGAAGGGAAAGCCAACAACAAAAACCAAAACAAACCCTGAACAGAGCCTTAATTATACATATTGAATAAGATGCTCCCTGGCTACTTTTGTTTAACATAATTTTAAGGCAAAGTCCTTTAAGCGCTGTGGAGAGAATGCAGATGATAAATCAGGGTGCTCATTGACTGCTGTAATTCTGAGATATTTTGCATTTCCTGCTCAGGTCTCAGTTTAGGCCTTTTGTGTGTGTGTTAGTGATTAACCTCTGCAGGGAAAATGGAGGGGGCTAAATGGAAAATCCCAATTAAATATGACAAAAACCTTTATCAGCCTAACAGCACACCTTTTCTCTCCCTTTCCTTGGGCAGCACATGGCTGATCTCTGCAGGAGGGAACCCTCCAGAAAATCACCTGGGCATCAGCAGTTTTAGTTATGAGAAAGATGAGCACAGCTGTACAAAAGACCTGCTGTCTTTGCAGACAGACTGCAAGGGGTTTGATGGTGTTCTGAAGGCTGTGTTAAAAGCACCACGATGGCCAAACCTCTGTGAAACATCCCATTACTTGGGACAAAGCACACGATATTTTGAGGGAAAATGTTCTTTGACACTGTACCTGAACTCTGCTTTTTGCCATGGAAATGTGGCATTATCTTCCTCTCAAAAACTCTTAACCCCAACATTGTTTCCTGCACAGACACATCTGATCCTGTTTGACAGCAAGGGGACTTGCAGTAGTTGAATTTTTGAGATCTATTCTAGTTCTAATTTTCCAGTTTTTGTCTGGTAGAGAAGACCAAGATGTAAGTTAACTCATTGAACTTGAAATTCAAATAATTCTCTGGTGTTCATCACAAACCCCCTGGAAATGAAAAGCCAAACAGACTCTTGACATTTATGTAGGTCTCTCCCTGTCTAATTGCAAGGAAAAGATATTTGTATGAATTTAATTTCTTTCTAGTTTAAATCTCTCTTGGATTCATATTCAGGGAATTTTGTGTTCGATCTTAATATCTTAAAAATTAAATACTTCTGATGATGTTTGATTTTTATCATCTGTTCTTATGCCATGGTTGCCATGTTCTTCTGATGTACTTCACCTCTGTGAGCTCATTCAAGGCCACTGGGGCAGACCCCAACCCAAGCATAGAAGTGATATTTTGTAGCTACACACAGATTAAAGCTAAATGTCAAAGTACAGAAGGAGGCATTGTAAAGGGTAAGTATTAAAAAGTAATAACACAGCAAAAAAGTGCTTGGAGCAGGTGTTCACTGTTCAGTTTCACCAAAATTCCCTTTGTGTCAAATTGTAGACTTTTGCCCTTTGCTCAGTGTGGGAGTGGGTGAGAAGAAATAAATCAGAAAATACTTGAGAGAAAAAAGATACATAGATTCCTCCATTTTATTGTAACCAACACATTCTCATATCTTAAATCTAGCTCAGTGTTCTGTCCACTCAGTTACCAGTGAATACAGCAAGCAAGAAATAATTTCTATGTGTATCACAGAAAACAGAAATAAAAAAACACGTTTTTTTTCCAGACAACAATGCTTTAAGTGATATTTTGTGCGACAGTCTGAACCTGGGCACAAAGAAACAGAAGACAGGATTCTAATGAGGATTCATTTACTTTGCGGTAAGGAGAAGCAAAGAAAAACAAACCCAGGGAGATAAGAAAATGGTAAATGGCTCAAAAGAGAAAGAGGCAGGAGGAAGAGCAAGAGAGGGATGCAGACAAAGCAGTTGAGAAGTCCTGCTCTACTAACCAAACCATAACCAGAAGGTGAAACCTGTATCAAATGAAACCAAAATTTTCAATTATTTCTTAGACTTATTGATTGAAGAATGCTTGGATAGTCAAGCATTCATTATTCCTCAAACATCCCCAAACACATCCCATTATAATTCTCCTGTTGAAGAGACACTTTTCAGAAGTCCTAGTCACATCTTCCCTCCAGCACAAGCCATACAGCTCTTCCACAGGAGCTACAAAAGCAGGTAAAGAGTCTCCAGCCAGCACCTAAGGGGCCAAGGAAAGAGGCTGAAAGCCCCAATACAGCTCTGCTCTCTGCCTCTGCTAAACACCTGCTCTGAGCATGCCAGACAAGGGAACCCTGCAGTCAAGAAACTTGCCTGGCTACAAGGAGGGAGTTTATTGACTGCACTGGCACAGGATTTCCTTGACAATTCCTGCAAGTAACTTAGTCTCCTTATCTTATTTTTCCTCATCCGGAAAAACGGGTCAGTAATTTCACTTTTATTTATTTTGCCTATTCTGATTAAAAGTCCAAGCCAAGCATTCTTTGCTTCGCTGCACTAAACTCAAACCATGTAAAATTCAGAACATGTTTTTTATGAGCTTTGAGGCATCTTTCAGCTTTTCACTGCAGACATAAAGGCTGAGAATTGATGGGACTTTTTATGAAAGACAGGTCATATAGTCATAGGGATTCTAGGGTCAGCTCTTGAAAGAGGCAGCTAGTATTACACTGCCAATAATAAACCCACAACAATTTTGCTGTGTTTACAAATATGTGAATTTTATCCACTTTAAAGCTTGTGGATGCTATTTTAAAGTTACTGGAAAACCCTAAACTTCAGATTTTCAAAGGGTCACTCCTGAACCTCTGCTTCTCCCTCTTCTCATCTCACCATCACTCTACCACAATAACATCCTGCACAGAGCTAAGCTTCAAAACAGTGCTTTGAATCAAGAGATTATGCAGTGGAAACATTCTTTTGCTGCATCTGCAGACCTCTACCAAAGAGGAATGTTTTCCCTCTGCCTTCTGGTGTTCAATGGAAAGCATTCAAACAGAATGAAGTCCCCCGAGACCTTGAACACACGATAGGAGGGCCTCACTGTGACTGCTATGACAGACACAAACAGTGGGATTAAATTCATTTACCCCAAGGCAGAGGAATGAAAGTAATTCCAAATTTACCAGGATGCAAGGATACAGATAAACAGATTCTGTAAAAGTTACTGAAATGTTCTGAAAAGGATTTTTTGGCATCAAGAAACCCCACCTACACTTACTGGAAGGATTTATCATGTCCTTGGATCCATTTTACACTACAAATCTTCCAGATGAGTTGGTCAAGATGAAAGTTAAGATGAAGACAGAGGGGTAAAGGGTAAATATTTTGATTAGTTGTGTCAGAATTAACCTAACTGGATGATTTAGTTTTTCTTACCATAGATGCTAGTAGAGGTCACAGCTATTTCCAGGCAAACAGGCTTTGCTTCAACCTGGTGAACCCCTGAATTCTCAGAGCTGTAAAGCCACACTGTTAAACACCACAGCCAGACTCAGTGACAACTGAAGACACTTCATTGAAAGCTCCGTGCTGCTGCAGCCAATGGTGAGAAATGGAGATTTCTAGATAGCATCACTTTTCATGTCAAGTTAGTAGAAATTTAAATGACCATTTGGAGGTGCCTACCTAGTTCCATCTTCACTTCAGACACAGTCAAGAAAAACAGTTACAATCTGATTTCGAAGTGCAATATTTAAACTGAACTGGGTCCTAAGCTTTTTTCTCTCCCTGACTCATCTTACAGATAGCTTCTCCTCACTGAATTTTGCCACTGAGGTGCCTGGAACCATAATAATGTTTTATATAATAAATAAAATATTATAAAGCAATGTCTTGTCTGACTCCAACAGCATTTCCCTTCAACCCTTGATACATTTTTTTAATGTTATGCAGTACTAGGGATTAGGACTCTGGAATTCTTCCAGGTAATAAATTGCAGATGTTTATTTCCTATGCATGAATGTAGAAAACACAACTTCATGTTCTTGGTTTGAACCATGGAGTTAACTTTCCTTTACTTAAGCAAATACTCTAATCCTGAAGTTACTTGCTTTTCAAGACAGTTGGGGTTGTTCTGCCTGAAGACACAGCTTGAAGAGAAATTAAAGGCCTTTCAGTACCTAAAGGGGCTACAGCAGATGGAGAGGGGCTTTTTAAAAGGACAAGGATTTATAGGACAAGTGGCAATGGCTTTAAAACTGGAAGAGAGTAGCTTTAGGTTAGATATTAGGAAGAAATTATTCCCTGTGAGGATGGTGAGGCACTGGCACAGGTTGTCCACAGAAGTTGTGGATGCCCCATCCCTGTAAATGTTCAAGGACAGGCTGGATCAGACTCTGAGCATTCTGGTCTAGTAGGAAGTGTCCCTGCCCATGGCAGGGGAGCTGGAACAAGATGATCTTTAAGGTCCCTTCTAATCCAAACCATTCTACGACCTCTTGTGTTTGAGTGAGAAACTCCATCCAAGGTCAAGTTGGGAAAAAACCCAAAACCAACACAAAACATTTTCTTACAAAGCCTCCAGAACATTAAGGCATTCCTAACCAATTCCAGCTTTAATGGCATCTCTTGACCTTTTGTGTCAATTGACTGGCTCCACTGTGACTTTAGCTGTGTGAAAGGTCTTTAGGATTCAGCAAGGTCAAGCAGCTCAGAACGCCCCATGTGGAGAGGAAACTCAGAATAGCACAGGGGCATTCCTGTACAATTAATCATTGATCCTTTTGCACACATTCCCCACCAACACCACCAGTTTTAATAGTGACTTTTGGTGGGAAAGATATTTGTCCTTTTACATCCAGGGTTAACTCATTTCACAAATAGTAACAAATAATAGCACTTGGTGTTCAACTCAGCACTAGAGAAAGGCATTTAGCTTTTTTCCCCCCACAAAAATAGACAGGAATTCACAGTCGATGTTATAACTTTTCATATATCACAAGTCACAGATTTATGAATGAAGACAGTTTGGATAAGCTGAATAATAACCTTTGCAGGAGATAGCAGAATAAATTTACAACACAACTGCCACTTTTAAAGGTGAGCTGTCTCTTTCTATGATGGAGGATAGGATGCACTCAGACAGAGTTATGTAAGTTCACATGTTAATGTACCTTTCTTAATGGAGTGTCCTAATATTAAAAAAAGGTAAATTTTCCTGCAAAGTTGTCATTTGGAATGCTATTACTTTAGAGGGTGCAGTGCAGAGGAAAGAAAGCCCTCCACTATCGAGCTGTTTCAAAACTTCTGTGAAAGCAATTATTGGGGTTCTTTTTGTTTGTTACTAATCTGTCAGTGTTGTTAACAGTTTCCCCCCCTCCCACCCTGCACTGTTCAACACTAAATCTTTCCCCAAAGGGATCTGCAGAACCAAACTAACTCTCTGCTGCTTTTATTCTGAGAAACAAAAAATACCATCTCACCCACCTCCAGCACCCAGAATGCTTCCTTACAGACAGATGTATCTGCCAAAAGAATCTTTCAAACTACATCCCTCTGACTCCACAGGCGACTGTAAAAAGTAATAAAGAGCCCAGTTCTATTCTTTAATGGATCTTGTCTAGAAAAATACATTTCAGTTCATACACTTCAACTTTTTTCTGTAGAAGCATCATACATGGATGTAAGGAAGAAAGGGATTTGGCCTCTATATCAACTAAAGTTTCATTACAAAGAGTGGTGTCAGAAGCTGAGATTGAAGTCCAGAACCACTGTTATTCCTAAGCTTACCCATTCTTCATAAATGTTTTGAAATAAAATTACATGTTTTTATTCCTGTGTTAATTTAAAGGTTGATGTATCCAAATATTTGCGTTACCTTTTTTATAGATGCAGTAATAAAAACTGGTCTAAAAATAACAGGTCCATGAGATTTTTGTATTAGGCCATTTTTATAATTAAGATGTGCTGCTTCTTGCATTGCTAAAATGATACAAAAATAATAATAAAAATCCCCCAGCAGTTCGCCAAGTTTTAATTACAGGATTATAGGGCTAGATTTCTTCATTTTATTTGCTGCTAGATTTAGCAAGTAAGTGGTTATCTAAGCTTCCTTTCCCAAGCTCTGTTATGCTATGTTACACACTGTCCCATGATTCCTTCCTTCTGACTTGGGGCCAGCAGTCAGGAATGGATGGAAACCAAGAGCTATGGGAGGATTTTTGCTGACTTCAGAAAGCAAGCATGTAAATGGATAACTGGACTCCAATCCCAAAATTAAAGAATAGCAAGACTTCCAAACCCAGAGGTGTTTTTTAGAAAATGCAGAAAGGAAGATTGTCTCCAAGACACTGACTGAGTCTCTTTTTTGCACTAAGCAGGATTCATTATTTAGCACAGCCTTTAAACACATAGTTTTAACTTCAGGCAACCAACCACAAGCCTGCTTAAAAGTACACTCTGCCTACAAAGAAGTAGCCATAGGCTTCTTTAGGTTGCACATTGGTATCATTGTCATTCAAAAGACACAGGATTAAGTCTTTTCTAGAACATCCAGTACACTGCTAAAAGTCTTGAGAAAAAAAACTCAATTAAACAACTGATTTCATAGTGCATTATAGAACCTCTTCATAGCACTCACCTTTGCTTGCTGAACCAGAAATTATTTTTGCTCAGGCTGCTCTACCACAAGAAATTTACCACAAGACATTAATCTCTAAGTACTCTCCACTGGTCACGGCACCCAAGCCCAATAACTCCACCCCAATAAAATTAAGGCTGTTACAAGACTTTTATACTGGTTCAATTCTGTGCAGCTGGTTGCAGGGAACAGGGAATTGGTCTGGGATTAAATTCACCTGCAGGATTGGAGATGAAATTCACCTTTAGCAGAAAAACATTCTTTGTAAGATCTAACAATTTCTAAGAAGCATTTTGAGTGGGTCACAACTTATTTTGGATCAAAAGAAACAGAAAGATAAAATTGAAAGACAAATAGTTGATACAGTCACAAGAAGTTTAATAGTGAAAAATAAGTGGTTAATAGAGTCTGCCCAGCTAGGTTGTATAGTGATATGAAAAATCTGCAGGAGGAGATAGAGATCTTACAGTAAAACATTTGGGACAAGCCTTTGTATTTGTCTGTATAGAAGACAAAGTATTCTGTAATGCTAAAAATGTAGAACATGACCTTGTCTTTCTCATTTAATCCCACATGGACTCAGATAACAAAAAAAGATCAAACAGGCTCAGTAGAGTGTTCTCTCCTACCATCAAAAGAAAATGCTGGTTTGGCTTTATTTTCCAGGCAGCTTGACAATGTCTATTAATGTTTCAAAACTGTTGGTGATCTCTGTTCTTGTAGGTCCAAGGTATCTGGCTTGTCACAGTTGTATGCATTTTCCTGGAAATCATGGGAGACCACCATCAATTCAGGAATGTCTTGGGAAAGCAACAAATGTTCTGCAAACATTTGGTGGGTGAGTGGCAATATTGAAGGAGGCTATACTTGGTTACTCAAACATTTTAACAGGAAACAGATTCTCCAAACAGAAAGAAAGGCTGTTGAATAAGAAGGAGGATGCCAAAGGGTTGCCAGGCTGACCCGTCCCCAGGATACCAGGTCAGTGCCCTGTCACGATCCGCTGGTACCAGCGGGGGTCGTGATGGTTCATTAACTGAATCTCAGAGTGCAAAGGAAACAGGGACAAAATGGTTTATGTTTAAACCGAAATCAAAAGCACTTTTATTGAGTGCCAACAACACGATTTATGTAATAGAAGAGGGAGAGAGGGAGAGAAAAAGAGTGAGAGAGAGAGAGATAGAGTTGGGTTATAGCTACTACGGCACAGACGGAGTCCTCATGGCCTGGTCTCAATAGACGCGTCTTTGTCCGTGGGGAGATCTCGAAGGGGTCTTATTAGAGAGTCTCTTTATAGTCTTTTCAAAGGCGAGGGCAGCTCGCCAACAGGTGAGGCAATTCTCTTCAGGAGTGGGGTGCAGCAGGCTGAGGGGTGCAAAAGCGAGGGGAAGCCAGCCAAGAGGTGGGGAAATGAGTCCCATTGTTTTGGGGCAATGGTACAAGGCAGGCGTACAGAACGGAGTGTTTCTGTGCAGCTCTTTCCACCATGGCAGCAAGAACGACACAGTTTACCATGGAGTTTGTACCAGTCACACTTCTGCACTCGGCAGGCATCCCACCTTGATCTGGCCCAGACCTCCCTGTGCAAAAGTCCTTCCTCCCCTCTTGGGGGTCTTTGGGTGATCAGTCTTCAGTCATTTCGATGGTCATGAGGCAAATGACAGATGAGGGGCTTCAGTCGAGTCTCTTACATGCCCATAACTGCCTGTAAAGAGAAACTGCTTCACCACAAAATGATATTGGGCTGCACCATGACCTCAGATCATTCACTTTAATAGATTTAGCCATGCTTGCTGGAGCCTTCATAATATTCTAGGTACAAGTCAGGAGAAAAAGCTGATGCACAAAGGGATGTGGGAAACAGCTCTGTTGTTACATTCTGTTGGCTCTGCAGCTGTGGAAAGTTTAACAACTGTATCAAAAGTCTTTATCCATCCTTAAGTTAGGCTGAGTCAAGTTTATCTCCTTATTACTGAAATTCAAGAAGTTAAAGAAAATATGGAATAAGTAAGCAGATGTTTTCAGTTATCCTCCTTCCTGAAAAGGAAGTTGGTCAGACGACCAAATGAGGTGAAATAAATAGAAAGTACATTCTGAACATACAGCCCTTCCTGTGAATCCTTTATGGGAAATGGATTTTTTTCCATACAGAAGTTGCTTACAAAGTAAAGGTCTTGTTTAGAGATTGTAAAATATTCATGTAAACATAATAAGTTCTGTTACATTTTCAGACTTTTGATTCATTTACAACAGGGGAAAAAGATTGTGTGAAAGGTTTTGATTAGTCTTAGAAACCTCTTAATTCTTGGAACACAGGAAAACATTAGCCCTGGGGTTCTTTTTATATAAACTCTGTATTAAATCCCAGGAATAGCATATTTCTATGACTTTTGCATAAGACAAATGCCAAGACTGATTTCTAACCACCATTCTATTATTATGCACATATTACACATTCTCATTCCCATGATTCTCATTCAGTACTTTGCAACCTGTAAATGTCCTCTGAACTTGCACAAATCCCACTGAAGACAATGCAAAAAAAAGGTCAGCTTATTTCACTGGGCTCTGGAACAGCATTCCCTAAAGAAATTCTGGTTTACACGCCACCCTGTGTTAGAGCTGTTCTTCTCCTGCATCTCCTTAAATGCAGCAATTGGGCCTGAAAGATTCTATAAATCATGTAATTGAGAAAACAATGCACATAAAAGGAATTATAGCAAAGTCATTTTTATTTTGTAATATCCTGGGCCGATGCCCAGGTTGGACTGCACTCAGAGCTCCCTAGGTGATCATTATGGTTCAAGAAAGGTTTGGGAAAAATCATACTACAGACAGTAAAAAAGTATTGAGTATGTTTCAACCACAATAGAATGTCACTAAGGAGACAGAAATTGCTACCTAAACTCATGACCAGAAATCAGAATTACTGATGGTTTCTCTTCAATACAACCAGTACGTGCCTGAAGACAATCCACTGGCTTCCAGAGAGTCACCCAAAATGACAGAGGCTTCTTGAAGGACTATTATTAAATGTTATTTAACTATTCACCTTTTGGATCAGCTTTTTATTGCAGTGAAATTGCCATGCACTCACCCTGGGAAATCTAACATTTCAATTGAAGCTACACACTTTTTGATGACTTCTTTTCACAATATTACTATGAGTCAAGACTACCTTAGTCCATAATCAAGAATTTGTCTTTTGACTTGAACCCCTGTGTTTGATTTCACTACTTATTGACAAGTTTAAGATAAAAAGAATACAGATTTCTGAGGGTCTGCTTTGTTAGGGATGTGTATCTCCCAGTGAATGAATTACAAATGAACAAATCCCAGATTTTCTACATTCTTCTTATGTAATCATAAAGTTCTCCTCTGCTGTTTTTCTGGGTTTTTTCCTTATAGAAGAAAAAATGGTGCTGATGAAATTTGGGTTGCTGTTTTTGACTGACCTTGCAAATTGTATGGGAACTAAGTTATTTTGGCAACTCATTTCCTCTGCTAAGCTGGGAACACACAGGCTAAAAAGGTTCAAAAGTAATTCAGTGACACTCAGAGTAATGTATGAACCTTGCTTTCATAAGGAGCCAGGCTAAAAACAAACTTGAACTGGAACCTTTCTCTGTGATCACCAAAATGGGAACTGGCTGTATCCATCATTTGGTAAAGAGATATGAAGAAGACTGCAGAATTCACAGTTCCTGTACCACCGTGGTGTGCCAGTGACTTGTTCTACCCACTGGAAGCACCCCATACAGCTTAATATCCCAGAAAGAAGAACATGTGGATGAACTGTGTATGTGCCTTTCTGGAGTTCTGGGGAATACTGACGTGGTTTACTGCTAATTGCCACCTTAGTGAAGCCTGACACAGCAGTGGCACTGTTCTCTGCACTGGCAGTGAAACACTGGGAGATTTCTCAAAGCCTGACAAAAGGAATGGAGTCTCCTGGGGAACCAGCAGTGATGAGAGGCACTTGTCTGTAAGAGTGGTGATTGAGCTGGGGCACCATGCAAATTCTGTTTGCCATTTCTGTTGGCCATGACTGAAATTTCTCCTGCTAGTAACAGGCTGGTAGGAATTGATAAATCTGCCGCTTTCTATAGAGAAAGATAGAGGAAAGAAAACCCTAAAAAAACCCCTTTGAATTGCCCCTATGATACTGGCATGTACTGCCTTTACACTTCATTGGGGATGCTGAAATTCCATCAATGAGAAATCAGATACAACAGCAGAGACCACTATACAAACATAGCCTGTGTCTAAATAAATAATAAAAGCAATATTGTACACAGACACAGGTCTGGACAAAGTGCTTCCCAAACATGGGATCATTCAGACCTGTCTCAGACATTGCATGTGACAGTCACAAAGCTCAGATCCAAAACTCCCAGCAGTAATGTGTCCAGATTTTGCCCTGTCACTATCGTAGAAGTGTATGCTGCTACTCTGGTTTCCCTCCTGATTTCTTCTTTTTTTTGGGGTTTTTTTTTTGTTGCTGTGGTTTTGTTTTTGTTTTTGTTTTTTTGTTTTTGTGGTGCTTATGAAATGACTCTTGCTCATAGGAAAAGTGTGAGTGGTTTTGTTTATCCTACTTGTTATATGAGAACAATTTGCAGGCTGTCATTTCATTATTAAATTTGAAAACAAAGCAAACACCAGATCACTACAAGACTGGATTACATGAAAATGAGCCCATTTCTGCCTTACTTGTTTTAGCAAAACTTAGGTATGAGTGATGGTAGGTAAAGCTTCTATCATCAAATACAAAAATCATTAAATGACTAATCTTTGTTGTCAACAACATGTGCTTTCAAAGTCAAGTCTACATTGTCTATCTTCCAAAAATTACTAGGAAATTTATGATTCAACAATGAACTCTTAATTGCTTCCTCTTTATGTTGACCTGTTTTCCTGGAAATACAATTAATTCTCTATGCTTAGCCTTTAAGAATGAAACAAATTGTAGCCCCTGCTCACTTTGGCAATGCAATCACTTTTAATCAGTGCATAATTAGGATTTAAACAGTATCAACCTGTCCCTGTTGCAAGAAGGTAACTGCACTTAAACTTCAATTACTCCTAAATTTAAAAATCAATTGCAAATAAAATGTCCTGCTGCTGATGCTAAAGAGATTAGAAAGACCCGAATACATTCACACAAGAAGCCAGTCATGTCAACACAATTGCAACAAGCAGCTGCCATAATGTAGGTAATTCTGCTGTAATGCAATATTAAGGCCTTTATCTAATCAAAGGCTATGGGCTAAGGCTGTCAAAAAAATACAAGATGCCTCAAAAGGGAGAATGCTATTGTTTTATAGATGGCTTTATCTTGTGCAGGATAAATGAGCTATTTTGCTGTAAAAAATGGTTTTTCCTATGAATGCTTTCTGTGGTGGGAATTTAAAGGGTTTTTTAAATCATTGTAGTGCTTTTTTTTCCTCTATAGAAAGAAGGCTTTTCCCTCACAATATATCTACAGCAAGATGATGGAAAAGCTGAAAACCAGACATCCTTTGTGATGGCTCTAAAGGTGTGGAATTAACAAGTCCTTTTTGTGTGTGTTCATCACTATATTTTCTAGAGATATCAGGGACAGCACTGCAAAAATGTAGTGAAGCTTTGGTCCTGCAAAGAGGCAGCTGGGACAGCCTTTGGGGAAACCTGGGACTGGACTCAAAATTCTGCACCTCTGTTTGCTATGCTCAGCCCTGCTGAGTGTGCAGGGAGAGGGCTCCCTGTGTGTGGCTGAAGCAGCAAAGCTCTCAGCAGGCACTGGGGAGGGGTTTGCTCCTCCTGGGACCTTCTCAGTGGGAATGCAGGTGCACAGAACACTCAGCACTAGGTCTGGGCTGGAAGCCAGGTACTGCCCTGTCCAAGGAGGGAAGGACCATGAGGTCCTCCTGCCTTAGGCACTGCAATACCTGAGGAAAACTTAACGAATTTATTCATATTCTTGGGTGGAAACTGCCAGAAAGAAAATAAAATTAAAATTTCATCACGACTACTTGGAGACTGTCTCTTTTTAAAGAATTATTCCAAACCATCTCTTGGGATGTGACTCTCATGTCACCATGGTAGGAAATAGCAAAGAAGTATTGGCTGTAAAGCAAAGCTAAACTGAAATGTGCTGAAAGGAGTATCCAGACTCCACACTCTGTGAGCAGGTTCTGTTCTGCAAGCCTGGCTGTCATGCCCCTGCCTGCTAAACTGCATTAATACCTGAAACAATCTGCCTCCTATCAAAATGACTGTGAGGAAAATCCCCAAAGCATTGAGCTACCAGGCAAGAAAGTAGACAGAGGTGTTGTTTTGATCGTTCTTTCATGTTTAATACTCTGGAAATTGGGAAAAGTATAGGCCAATGACAGCAGATATTTATATTTAATAAAAAGCACAGCAAACCCCACATGGAAATTATCTGTCTTCTTCCCTTTTCAGGATGGAGAAGAAAACTTATTTTCCTTCCAAGGCATGCCTTTGGCCTGACTTCTTATAAATCTCTTTGTTTTTTTCAGATGGTGAAGGAACAGGCACATGGCAGCTGCATGAATACCGGGCAATGCTAGTGGGCACCTCTTATGACACAAGAAGAAACTTTTCTATTTGGTATATACATGTATTTTCTTCTTCAACTTCTCCCTTTTTTCTGAAACAAATCACCATGGTACTGTTCAGAGCTGCTAAAAGTTGTGGCTGAAGGAAGCTAGGGAAAGTACTCAGAGTACCTCTAATGGTCCCAGGTACAGGGGGAAGTAAGTTCACTGTTAGAAAAGATTTTAAGGCTTTGACACATCTGCAAGTGGAGGCACTGCTTTGTCTCCCTTCTGGCTACTCCATCCTTTCTTGTTTCTCCTGCAGGTGAGATTTCATTGACAACAGCTGGGCCTGAATCCTTGGACAATCTGCGCAAATGCATCTGGGAATAGAGAAAACCTCTCTTCTCCTCCTCGTTTTTGCACATCCACACCAACAATTTGGGCTCTCTCTCGCATCCGCCTTGGTGTCTGCAGTCAGTTTTTATTCCTCCTTCACTGAGGCACATCTCCCACTGAGGTATTATTACCTCTGCACTTAATTCTCTCACCAAATATCCTAAAAAGAAGCACAGCCTGACATCCTACAGTGTGTGAAAGTGAAATAAAAATGTTGTTTCCTTTTCCCCTGTGTGATACAAAGTTAGAAATCCTTACCCATTTCTGTGGTTTGGTTATTCTAAACTGATCAAGTGCCACTCAGTATTTCTTCATCTTAGACTGTGTTAGAAGTTGCAGCCCATGTGGGACAATGAACTATGTAGAGCAGAAATGATAAATGGCCTCAAAATAATTAAGGTCAGGTTTTCCATTTTTCCTTCCTCAGCCTTTGTGTTATTTCCTACCTCTTAAACCTACGGAGGACAAAGGATATAAATTTTCCTTTGGACCTTGGTGGTTAAGTCCACACCTATACAACACAGCCTCTGATGTCTGTAAAAATGCATTAATTGCATCCTGGTCCTGTAGAGAAGAGAAATCTTTGTTGTGCAGGGGCCCTGGTGTTAAACCTGAGGGTTTGCAGGATGTGGTCACTGACACAGCAAGAACAGAATGACCTGACATCTTTGTCCACTGTGAAGTGAGTGGAATTGAGTATGAAAACAACCAGGCAAACAATATTTGAAAGCTGGGGTTGCCAGAAGCCAGCCTGGCCCAATGCCTGTTGTTACAGAGTCGTAAGATTAGGGCACAACAGGGAAGAGGCAATGTTTTATATTTGCTGAGATGAAGCTGCAGGTAGGGGAGGTGCAATAGAGGTATTTGAGCACCCACCAGGCTTGTAACAGCAGAGAATAATAATTTTTTATATTAAAAACCTGATCAGTTACCACTCAGCTTGCTCTGCCTGGGAGCAATGCCAGCATGACTGTTGTTTCCATGAGGATTCCCATCTCAGATAAACTCCTGTCTCTCTTCAGCTGAGCAAACATCCTTACTCTTTTTGTTGTAAGACACTTTTCTGGCAAACACAGTCAAATTACTTTTTATATTTGCTGTGCAATTTGCTCATTAAAAATAATAATGTCATCACTGAACTTCAACATGCTATCTAGTCAGACAGCTCCTACTGCTAATGTTCTTCTGCAGGGCTGAAAGTCCTTCTTTGAGTTTTCACATTATTCAACATGAGGGCCTTTGGTCAAGCCCATGGTTAGTGCTGCTGACATGGGGAAAATGGCACTGGTAGGAAATGGGAAATCCTTTCTCCCAAAACCTCTGAAACCAGTTCTGCAGCAATAGCTGTCTTGGAATCTCACACTGCCATCAGCCTCTCCTCTGAGTGCCCCCCAGGATAACCAATAATCAACTCTACCAATAGGAATAGAATAAATTTCAATTGGAAGGGACACACAAATATAATTTGGAATACCTACAATGAAGTATTAAAACATCTCAGTAATTTTAAAAGAGTCAAAAGTACAGAACATCCTAATTTTATTTTTTTTCTACACTTCCCCAAATTTGGATCAGAAAGCATTTTTTTAATGTTGGCAATATTCAGAGATTTCTGCTATGACCCAGTTTTTTGGCATATATGGAGAACTGTTAGAGAGCTCCTCCTGATGTATCTGCAGAAAACATGTGGCATGGCTTTTTCAGAATAAAAGCTCCAGAGAAATCCTAGAGTGCTTGAAGAACCAAAAATAATTATTCATAAACATACAGCAATTTATCCCTAGTTTTCTGTAACAGTAGGAAAATGGCTTTACCACAAGAATATAGGCCTCTTTTTTTATCTTGTCATCTTTTATGCTTCACCTAAAGAAACTAAATTTTAATCAACAATCGTTAAAGTTTTTACCAAAGTTCTAGTACTCTACACAATCTATAGGTAAAGTAAACATTATCCAGTTTCCTTTATTATTATTAATTAATTTTATGATTAAAGAATAGTTTTGCAACCAGCTCTTCCTGCAATGGCTTTGCAGACTAAAAAAATAACCAAAAAAAGTGAATAGGCATCCACTGAGCCATGAGAGCTGCTGCCTCACTCTCTTTCTTCACCCATAGCTTTCCATTATCTTAATGTCCATCTTCCTACATTAACATGGTGTTCTACACCACATATTCTTCCCAAAATGATCATCCATAGCACTTTTAATCTCTGGAACACCAATTCTGCTGCACATTTAGGAGTCAGTAAAACACCTTTGGGGGTGTGCTTTATTTGGGCTTTCTGAGAGAAATTTGCTCACAAGGGAAGGTGGGAATAAAACTGGTCCCGTGGAATTTCAGTTGAAGCCATTAGACAAACTTTAACTCCCCAGGCTTTGGGTGAGTTTTTGCCTAATTCCCTTTTTTTCTTCCTTTGGCTCTGACATGTACAATCTAAGTCCATCACACTGAGACTGAGATGATTATTTCTTCCACAATGATATTTCTTGATATTTCAGCTTCTCTTTCTGTCTCATGTTCAGAACAGTTTGAATTCCTTGGTACCTCTGGAAAAGTGATATTTCTCCTCTCAGCTTCTCAGGGTAGCTCTGGCTGTTTTCTCATTAGGCTCACAGCAAGAAATAAACGAAGCAGGTGACTGGCACTGAGATTTTGATTCTGATGGGATCCCTGCCACACAGTGAGCTACAGCTGTAGCATTAAATATGTGCTTTTAGGTGAGAAATAAAGACATAAAATAAGCTGACTATGAAAACTCAGGTGATACAGCCGTGGCTCTATCTAAAAAGAGACTGTACATGTTTTAGTGGATTCCTCTTTTGTTCATAACATCCTTTAACAGGTTTGACTCATGCAGTGGAACGATGCCCTATCCACAGTCCTTTCCTCAGCACGCCAGCATAATTTGTAATAGCAAGAGCCTACACACTCAGAAGGCCAAACCTGATTCTGCTGTAGTCTGAATATATTCTGATGTTATCTCCAGGGAAAAGTAGATTGATAAGGCAATTTAATGGATGTCATGTTCATGCAGAGATAAGAAGCTTCCTCACCACCAAATTTTATCACCAGATTTGGAGCAGCTTTGTTTTGTGCACTGTGGAGAGCTGCCTACTTTGCTAGTGTTGCCAACCAAGAGTAAATAGGTTATTTAGCAAAGATTATGCCTATGATTGAATTGCTGTTGTTGGCAGTGTTTTTTGGAGGGCATTCTGGTTCTGATTCTACTTTGAGAAAATTATAAAGAAGCAAAAAGCCTCGAATAATGGTGAGAACGAGAATACTGGAAACCCTGACAAAGCTCTCAAGATCTGAGGTCTTTGTTTCAGTCTACAGGGAAAACGAAGATAATGGAGATTATTATTAAGTGCCATAAAAAAAATTTGAAAAGTTCTTCTTATGCATATTAAGGATAAATTCTTTGTAATATACAAAGAGAGACTAAATTGAACATATCTACTATGGCCATTAGAGATATGGAGATGCCGGGAGAATGCTATTGAAGTTCAGTAAGGCAGATGTCCTTAAACACTGGGAGACATCTTCATATTGCTGAAAATTAATATAATTAAAATGTCATTTGGGCTATCTGAATCTGAGCTGCCATAGCACATACAACTTGAGGTACCTTCTTTTCCACATTATTTATATTTGTATGCAGGCTTAAGTATTTTCTTTTTCATTTTAGTTCAATAGATATAACCTGTGTTGACTTGATTATTTATTATTTATAACCTTGATACATATTCATTTTATACTCTGTTCTGCTCAGGCACATTTTTCATTAATATAGTCAATTTCTTCATTGTGAGATCTTCTGGACTTTGGAGGTGGATTATGATTTGCATCAGTTGCCCAAATTTATTTGTCTTTTCATCTGAAAATAAGGAGCTCCACACCTTATTTTAATTTCATATTTCATTCCTGACAGAAATGCATCTGAATCCACTGAATTGAGGTGGAGTACTGGGATCTGGTTCTTTCTGGTTTTACTGTTTTTATGTCAATGGAATTTCTTTGTCTTGGAAAGAGCTGCTCCTTCTTTACTCTAGTTTCAATGAGAATAGAATCAAGACTAGTTTAGGGTTAAGAATATCTATGCCTGATTGTCTGAGTACTTGTAAATGGGCAATTCAGGCTCCCAGTGAAGGCCTGCAAGTTTTATACCTTTAGTGTATGGTCAAACCCTACAGTCTGCAGCTGTACTTTTGATTTCATTGACCAAATGCAATCAGCTACAGGAGATGCTACAGTTACAGGAGAAAGAAAAAAATCTATCTGGCTTGTTGAAATTAGATTTTTGCATAGCATAATAAGCATTAATACACTTCATTCATTAAATTAGTCGCTTCTAATTAAGCTGACATACAAGGAGTGATTTTATGTTCAGCTGTTGCCTAAGTTAGGAGGTATAATAAGTCAATTGAAGCAATCAGTTCCTTAACCAGCACAAACTGATGCAGCCTCACTGAAATTCAGTGTGACTTTGCAAATTTACCACAGGGGAGACACTTGCCATTCAAATTCAGATTTCCTGACTTGCAATCTCCTGCACAGTGACTCTGTCACGAAGATGCCTACAAGAGTGGAATTTGCATAAGGTTTTTTTGCTGCCAACACAGGAACTTTGGGTGCTGGAATTATACACACTGTTAGCGTGGGAGGCACTGGCTGCGCTGCACGGAGACTTGTGTTGGCAGTGCCTGGAAATGTGATGGGTTCTTCCCAAGGGGTCTGGCTGTCAGCTGCTTTTCCCCTAGATTTCTAGAGCAACTTTCACCACCTGTTCTTCAGAACAGAAGGATGAGAAGGAGGCTCCATAAATCCTTTACTGTCTCAGGGAAGTGTCTCAGGAGCTGTGCACTTTCAGTCCCCCCCGTGGGTCGTACGACAGCACTGTGAAAAGCCAACAGGACACATCATTAACAGCCTCCTGAGTATCTGCTAGCACTGCATTCACTGGGCTGGTGGGTGTGAGACCCACAGCACCTGTCTAGACAGGAACTGGGCTCCCTACATGGGCAGAGAGGCAATGAGGTCTGTGTGGAGTCCCTGCAAAGAGTATTTTGTACAGAAATAAGGAGCCTCCCAAGCTGTGAAACCACCTTTCTTTGTTCAGGAAATTCTGATTTCCTCTGTTGTTATAAATAACATTCTCCTTCAATGGACACCTTTCTGTCAGCAGCACCCCCATATTACAACACTTAGGATAAATAAAAAGCAGGAAATCAAGGTTTTGTCCTGATGCTTGCTATGACCTTGCTGAACAAAACATATTTTCTGTGTATTTCCAGTTGTCTTTATCCCTTACCCCAGTCATGTCTGATTATGTAGACTGAAAGGTTTTCTGTGTTTTCTCCACTATTATCATGTCTCTCTGTCCTGACAGTGCTTGGGGTGTAAACATTGACATCAGACTCTATACACTTTTGGGATGAATTGCAGTCTCCTGCACAGTGTGAAATGGTATAAAAAGAGATGCTGTAATAAAAAAAAATAATTCTAACAGACATTTTACTTAACTGGAAATGTCAGTGGTTTTTAGTTCCTCCATTTCCAATGAAACAGTTGATCCATACTGATAAAAAAAAAAAATCAGGCAGTAGCTGGTCTAATGTAATTTAGGCATCTCCAAAGAGATGAACAGTGCATACTGCTGGAAAAGATCTAATAAGTTAAAAACCCAGCTATTATGCGATAGGATGGCTGCTGAAATAGTGAGTGTTATCCTGGGTGAAGGAACTTTTAACTGCACAGGCATCATTATGAAGAACCCAGCATATGCCCTTCCTAAACTGATGGATCCTTCAAGCTACTTACAGTCTCTGCGCCTTGTTTCATGTTTTAAGACAGTGCTTGTCAAGTACATAAGCAAAACTTACTGATTTATACTACATATGATGGCAATCAATTTTTGTCTTAGCACATTTTTTGTGTCTTATTTTTCCTCTTACTAATGAACCTTTTTTTTTTCTTTTTCAGAAATAACATACAAAACCCTTATTTTCACAGCTGTTCATCTGTCTACGCATCCTGCTAATGATAAAAGGTTCAACTGCCAGGGAGAGACAATCCAAGACTTTGGTATTAATGAATTAAATCTTATATTTTAAATAATGCTCTTTCACCTTGGAAAACCTCAAGGAAGGAACTGCTGCAGTTTTTGATTTCACTCAGCTGAGGATGATAAGAGGCAGTGTCTATTTCCACATAAACTGAGAAAAATGGATCTCATTATTTTTGATGATGTAGCAAAGAAGTAATGACCCTGTGGGATCTTATTACATGGCTGAAAAGTGAATTAACTTTGGCATAACCATATTGACTGAATGGCTCTAATGATCTGTTTCCTAACTCTTATGGGTGATCTCATAACAATGCTCTCATAATCTGGGAGTACACATGAGAGCATAAATTGATTTTGCTTTTCAAAATCCAAACTTCATTCTCAAAGGAAATCACTGAGACACTTTGTCATCACATTGCTGAGGGAAGCAGTCGCTGCTGTAGGTGATGATGACACCTGTGACAGTGATAAAACTGGTCTGAGGCACAGGCATTCATGTATCACCATATAGACGTAAAATTGAAGCAGGCCCTCATGTGACAGAGGAGGAGGAGTTACTGTCTTCCTCTGACTGGTCACTTTATCCACAGGGCAGGCTGAGGGAACTGCAAAAAACTTGGAATCTTGTCATAAGCATGAAAAGAAAATGAGCTGGAAGTTAAAAGGCAGAAACTTTTCACTTTTACGGGAAAGGCTGAGTTTTTCAGCAGAGAGATCTTCAGGACTTTCTGTTAATCACATCTTCTGAGAGACTTGAAATTGTGGACACTAATTCATTAGTCATTTACAAGTTAGAAGATTAAGGTCCAAGTCTCTAATTTTTGTTTTCTAACAGATAAATATTTATCAGAGCTTGAAATAACTCTATCTAGGATTTCTCATTCAACAATGTTCAGAGCAGGGTATAACATGGAATTAACTTCTTGTGGCTTGGTAAATAAGGAAAATAGGTATCCCCATTGTATTTAAACACGTCTGCAATGTGGCAGGCTTGCCCTGGCTCAGTGAGTTTCTGCACAGAGATAAAGCTCCTTGGAGACTGGCCCTTGTGCTTCTCTCTGTTTGCTGCCTCATTGTCCTGGAGTCTCAACATTACTCACTAAATTTGCGCAACACTAATTAAGGATGTGATCAGACAAAGTAATCAACAGCAGTTCTGCCGTGCACTGCGATTATTTCAAGTTGAGGTGTGAGTAAATATGCAATTTCAACACAGGGATATTTAATCCTCTAGTGGCAGGATTAATGAGTTTGCTTTGCATTGGTCACCAGTGACGTGTGAAGTGATGGAAAGCAGGGGCGGCTGAGGAGCAGAGGTGGCACAGAGCGCTTGTCCATGGCCACACTCACCCTGCTGCTGAGGCCTCCCCCCTTTCAGATCTTGCTGCTCTAAACAGCTGTACATCAAAAATCTTTGATGGAAGCAAGTATCCTTGGAGATTAATTTTCTGGCACCTGTGAAAAACCAGCTGTTGGGTGACAGCCTGTCAGATTTTTTAAAACAATCCAACATTAAAGGGCAAAATACAATGTCTGACAGGAGTAGCAGCAGTGGTTGTGCCAGGCAGCCAGTACAGCAGGTGGGTTCTGAGGTACTACAGCACCATATGCTGTCTGCCTCGAAAACTCTGCAGCAGGAGAAGAAACTTAAAACTGAACATGATAGAAATGTTCATAAAGTAATGTCACTGCATGTCCTTAGCTGCCCATCCTGCACACAGGCCTGGAAAGGGCAGAAGAGGTGGCATTCAGCTGCGATCAGCACACATTTTGCTTGTTAAGGAATGAAGTAATTTTTATCCTTCTTTCACCAAGAAAGAACTGCAGCAGAGAGCAAGAAAATGGCAAACCAGGAGGAGCCAGTGGTGGAGCTGGGTACCAAACCTTCCTCTGCACCCCTGGGAATCCTTCAGCTCCCACACTTACCAAGATGATATTATTTACCAAGAGTTGTTACCAGCTGTTTGCAAAGATAGACAATAAGAGGACTCTGAGGCAGTAATGTGCATTATCTGAACATTCCAGGTTTGAAAAGCTGGTATTTTTCACAGCACTTCGCTTACCTGCCTGGGAACAATAAAACTGGTGGCAGTCATTTGAAATAGCAAGGAGGAGCTGTTTGCACTGCTGGCCAACATAAATCTCAAACCATTTATAATAGCAGCACACTCAACCTGAGCTACTGCTGATCACTAGTAATAAAATCTGATTTCCTTTTTGATCAGTTTCCCTGTGCCTGGAGTATTTCCAGTATTTCACACTGTCCTTCTTGAGGAAAGGAGTGAGACACACTGAAGCAAATCTGCTGAAACATCATTTGGCACTTCAAGCACCACAATGGATGGGAAAACTTGGCAGAGACTTTTGCCTGTATTGTGTATTGGTATTCCTTAATAATGATACTTTTGCAAGTGTCATAAACTATGGTAGCATGTTCATGGCTGTCACATTCCCCCACCAGAGAGGGTATCTGAATTTCCTCCAGAAAAACCAATCAAAACTGATGTTTCAGAGGTCATCCTCTCCAATCTCATTAAGTTGGCTCAGACTATGAGTGGATGATCCATCTTATTCTTGTCATCTACCACTGAAAAGCTCTATCATTTTAACCCCTCCTGAAGGTTCCCTTTAGTCTTTTTTACTTAATCTCATTATTTTCCTCCTGCTTTTCTCTCTTTGCTTGTTCTTTTCTGTCATACATATATTGCTTTCTCTTGTCCTTCCAACTGATGTAGAATAAAAGAGCACTGGAGCAGAGACCTTGCTCTCTACCTTACTGGTGTTTAAAACTGAGCAAATCCACCACAAACTTAGAGTGCTACCACATTGTAAATTATAAAAATGAAACCACTAGCTGACATCCAAGAGACACAGATTAAACTGCTGAAGCAGAGAGCAATGTTTTTTAAGGGTGGAGGGTCACTTCTGATTTTGTTTGATCTCCTCTCAAAACAGGTTGCAGAATATCATTCCATCACCTCCAGTTTAACATTGTACTGAAAACCAGAGCATTTCCTTTAGAAATTTCACCAGGTACCAAGATTACCTCTGGGGAAGCAGCCACCCCAAAGGTATGTGAAGCTGCATTTTTCAGCAGTCAGGAATACATGGCTGCATCTGCAGATGCTAATGATGAAACACATTTACCTCTGTGGAGCCTTCCTACTTTCTCCTTAATGCCTCTGCCATACCAGGATTTGAATGGGGAGGAGAGATATTAATTAACATATGTCCATATCTAATTCCTTGAGTGGGAAATGAGCATGATCCAAAGGCATGGGGACAGAGTAAATGCTGTGTTGGCCCAGCATTTGGGAATGTTTCTGTTTGTTATAGCCTCAATTTCAAAATACATCTGTGCATTACATACAAATGGATTAGATGACTGCAAAAATAATCACTAATTTAAGATAGCAATGCAAACATTTTTGACATTTAAACATTACCCAGCAAGGTTCATAGCCTTTCTATTTGACAGAAATGAATACTAATGAGAACTCACACATTACAAGCCTTCTGGGGTAAAGAAAGGAAGGAAAATATCTCTATTATTTCATATTTTTTGTAACAAATTAATTCATTTCTGTGTTTCAAAGACTGATTAATTCCTCACAGTGCNTTTTCCTACAGGGGTGGTAGAGACTTTTTTTTTTTTTTTTTTTTTTTTTTTTTTTGCTGCTGCTGCCCAAGTGGCCACTGATTAATGCAACAGAATATTCAGCATTGCAAATGAAAAAAATACTGGAGATTATGTACTTTCTGCCTTCCCAAAGGCCAGCTGCTGTCCAGTTCAATTTATCTCCTTCTTCTCCTCACTCCCTCTTCACCCACAGGTTTTTCAATATGCTTTCACTTCAGGATATGTTTTCTCTTGCTCCTCCTAAGGAAGCCTGGTGAAATAGCAAAATGGGTGGAAAGCTTGACTTGCACTTAAAGTGAAGATCTACATTAGCAGTGTGCATTACAAATGACAGAAAGTGACACTGACAATAGAGAATCTAAAATACTCCCTATGCCAGCCTTGTGCACGTAGTTTGTGTGGCTGTAGCACAGCCTGCTGACAGGGGCATGCTCAGGATGTGAGGTCTGCTGGGATCTCAGAGGCTGACTTTCAATTATGTCAAGTTTCTTTGTAAAAGTGAGTTTAGTTGAGCTTGATTTTGGTGGTAAACTTGCCAGACAGTGAACAGGGGCAAGCTTTTTGGCTTTTGTTCACCTTTGTGTAGCTAGGACGTTTCTAGCAATGTTCCTCTTCTGTGCAGCATGCTGTATATTAATGACCTCAGCTGATAACCTTGCTGTCCTTGCAATACAGAAAAAGAAATTATATCAACAGAGGGAACATTAAAGAAGGAAGCAGAATGGTTAAAAAATGTAGCAATGTTCATTCAACAGATCCAGCTCATGTAACACTGTGAGAAAGAACATGTATTTCTACTCCTTTTAGCAGCTTAGGTATGGCTGCAGAAATGTCACATAAATGGTTTCAAAAAATGAATAATCTGAGTAAGTTTGTTCCATGCCATATATCAAGTTATTGTTAATCACTGACAATGCAGTACCTTCTCTCATTTAATCCTGCTGAGGATCTCTCTCTCTCTAGCAAATAGTTTCTAACACAGTTTTCTTCCTTGGCATCCTGGCCCAATTCTGCACTCAGTTTTTTTCCATGCTTCTAATCTGTCTGTTTGCTGTCAGCTCCCCATGACAGGGGTACTGGGTGTAACTGAGATGAGTTGATTTTCCCAAGGCAGCCTTGGTGCTGTGCTTTTGCATCAGTAGATGGAAAGGTTTTGATAACACACCTGTGTTGTTCTGGCACAGCTTCAGCTCTGTCTCTCCAGCATTCCCCCATCACAAGTAGGCTGGGGTGGGCATGGGAGGGGACACAGCCAGGACAGGTGATCCAAACTGGCCAAAGGGATGTTCCTCATCATTTGATGTCTGCTCAGCAACACAAGGTTTCTCAGGGAACTTTAGGCAGCCTGAGTGCCCTTCATCCACTCCCTGACAACACCTGTGCACAAAGGTGACATATTCTGTCACAGAGTAATGACCAAGCAGAAATTAGGCCTTGCAAGCTTTGCTAGCAATCAAATCTTCTAAGCAGGAACTGAACATGGAGAAACCAGAGGATATTGCAAAGGTGTCAAAGGACTTCAGGGGTCTGGTGAGACTCAGCCTCCTGAATCATTTAGACCTTCCTTATAAGTGTAGAGAGGAATTATCCAAGGATCTCTCAGTGCTTTGCACAGTGAAAAACCCAATTTGTGTACTTTGGCAGACCTCCAAAAGAAACAAAAGCACAGGAGAAGATGGATGAGGGACACCACAAGGGAGATCTCATGGATTTCTCTCCCAGATATTCCACTGCCTTGACTGGGCTTTTAAAGAACTTACAATGCAGTGTTCAAAACCTCTCTGCAAACCAGGAGAAATAATGTCTCATTTTCCCAAACAGGAGCAATGTTTTTCCCCCCAAAAAGTTGTCAAGTCAGATGAGAAAAAAGAACATCAAAATGTTATTTTGCTTGTAGTTATGCAGGTTATTTAGCCTTTTAGTATCTATTAATTATTCTTCTTTGTCTAGGCTCATTATAAAATATCCAGCTGATACTGCTTTTCTCAGTAGCCTGAGGAAGGTACTTTGATGTCAAATGCTTTGCTATCATGAACATTTGCAGAGTTGGCCTGGGTTTTTTGGCTTGTGTTTTTTATTTGGGTTTTTGTTTGTTTGTTTATTTGGTTTTATTTTAACTCTCTCCAATTTAACTCCCTCTCATGTAGTCTGTTGCTTATTTGACCTGAATTGAGTTTGCCAAAACTTTGTACTAAAGCGATAGTATTTTTTCTGTTCTCTAACAGGTTTTTTTTCAGCTATTTTTTTTGATCTTTTCATACTGACCTGTGAAACAACAATTTTCTGATCCACTTCTTCAACAGTAATTGTTCCTGCCTATCTTAATCACCCAGCATACAGTGTGTGCCTGAGGATTTATTCCAAGTGATTAAGATGACTTCCCAAGGATGTTCCATATGATCCTTATTTGATTTACATCTCTCTTCATTTTCACTATTGTCTTCAAAATTACAAAGGTTCAATACAGGTTTTGCTGTTTTGGTTTTTTTTTTAAAGGAAATTATGCTGAGAACTTCTCACTGCATTAATGTTTCTGATGCTCAAGGATGTGGTAATTTGTGTGTATGTAAGTACAAATTTCTGGTTTGCTTGGGATTTTGTCCTTTTATTCACCCTATATAAAATGTTAAGAATACTAGAGCCACAAATGCACTTCAGGGTATTTCTGATATCCTACTGAACTGAAGATAAAATCTAATAATAACCTTTGTCATAAAGCAAATTTCTTCCTCTAGAGAGATGATGAACAAGCTTTTTGTGGTGTGCTATTGAATAACTCAGCTGGTCACAAGGCTTCTGCATGGCCATACACCTGGAACACAGAAATCATCTGCATTATTCTTAAGTGACTGGTAGAAAAATGAGATATGGAAATGTCACAGCAGAGATAAAAGGATTGGATAGGTGCAGTTATAAGAGCTGGGATAAAATTAAAAATGTTACCTAATTTTGTGCTTTAGGGAATGAAGGGAACACCAGCTTAGTTCAGGAATAAGTCCTTCCTCTGAACAATGTATACCCCAGAGCACAAATGGTGACTGATTGGAATAGTTGGTGACACAGCTGCAATTTTTCATCTTCCTTTGTTGAAAATGCCTTCATCATTCTCAGACATTAAATGAACCAGTGGTGTCCTATTTAGAAAGTCCCTTGTTTTGACAGACTTGGCATTTCTGTGTGACAAGAGAGTTGATTTCAGGTTGGTCTTGCCTGGAGAAAAGCCTGGTGACAATTCTCAGCTGCAAGAGCACTTCTGTAACCCTTTGCTAAATAGAAGGGGACCCAAATTTCATAATTCATCAGTACATGGCCAAATAAGCCATCAGCTTGTTTGGGACTTAAGATATGTAGGCATTTTAGAAGTAATTTGATCTCTTTTTTTCACTTCCTTTCAGGTGTGCCCTTGGAAACACAAAAAATTGAGGAATTTTTGAGTTCCTCTGGAGTTGGCAGAGTAGGGCCAAATATTTGCTAAATGAAGATCAAAAGGCATTCACTGAGACTAACGTGACAAAAGCAGGAGACTTTTTCAGAGCCATTCCATTCTATGCCACCTGAAGTTTTGACCTGATCCAAATGGATGAATAAAGAAGGTCCTTTATTTGCTTGTATGCTGAGTCCTATTTGTCTGCTGACTAATGCAGAATGCAGCAAGAGGCGCAAAAGGCATCCATAGTATATGGAGAAGCATCCAAATCTTTGCTCATTTTTCTGAAAGAGTGGTGCTATTTGAGTGCCTGGGTTTAGAGATATTCTCATAAAGTCCTTGGAGAGTGGAATCAAAATCTGAGAATAAGATTTGGCTCTAAAACAAGTGGCTATGAGAATTATTAGAGAAAAAGTAAGTAAGAAATACATCCACATTAACTTCAGTGTTTCCTAAGCAGTGTCTCAAGGTTCAGACTGTGTTACTGAGTGGTTGATATTTGCTGTCCCCACACTACCATGACAGCATTGCCTGTAGCTGAAGGAATCTCTGCCTTTTGGGTGCTGTAATCCTAAAACAGAGCCACTGCTGACCTGGGGGATCTGAGCCCACCAACCATTGTTTGGCCACCTGGGGTTTAAATAGAAAATACATACCAAGAGGTATATAGAAAACTTATGATTGTCTTATTATCCAAAGAGTAAACTGGTTATAGAAAGGTTTTAGTTCTTGGGAATGCCAAGATTGTATCCTCTGGTATCTCTTTGAAGCTCCTCAGTCTGGGCAGAGTCTGGGCTGAGCTGACACAGCTCAGGACCTCTCTCGGTCTGTAGCAGCATTTCAGCACTGCAGTTTGTAGGGTAGATCAAGCCCCTGTCACAAAGGGGAAGGTAAATTCCTCTAAGAGTAATTTGAGGTTTCACAACTAAAATGGTAGGTTCTCATCCTTCTCAACTACTGCTTTTAGGTGACACTTGCTCTGCAAAGCAGCACTGAAGTGTTCAAAGCAAATGTTTTTTAAAAAAATCTTGTTACACACATGAATTTCCATGTTCCTTTTGTCTACATGTGGGGGCCATTCAGTCTGCTTCCTGTTAATTTTTTGTGTCACAAACATTTCTTGTGACTAGTGAAGTGAACTAAGCCGGAAGGAGACAAAAAAACCATTATAAAACCAATTTATTTCAGAGCAAAGGAAATAAAATGTAATACAGTCCCCAACTAAAGTCTTTACAACCATCTCTATTTATTTCTTGTCTACCTTGAATAATAATGAATAAATGAAAATTAGGCAAGGAACCATATCCTTTCTCAAAAAACAGAATCAGTCATCCTCTGTGCTGACGCAACTAAGAAACATAAAATTGATGTAAAGGAACATCAGACACTATTTTTTTCTTCTGGACAGTTATTTTCTTGCAATGGAAGCCAATTAGTGTTGTTCTCTGAAGAAACATAAAAACAGCAGAGAGAACATCTTTTTGTCTGAAAAGAAACAAAAAGAGTGAAAATAATCTGATCTAGAAAGACATTTTCATGTGCCTTCAAAAAATGGAGAGAGACAGAAAAAGAGACTACTTTAGCTTTCCTGACAAACATAATGCAACTTTATTCTTGAAAATGCTGGAGTTCTGATTTTTTCCATTATTATAATCTACTGAAAATGTTCTGTTTCAGACAGTGTCTCACTCTCCCAAAATTTTCCTGCTGAATTATTTTCTTTAAAAAGTGACGAAAAGATGCTTCTGAAGCATTGCTGCCAGTTGAGATCAGGAGTTCAGGCAGGAAGAGGCGTTTTATGTTCTTGCAGGAAGATTGTTGCTTGTCTTCATTTTGAAGTGGTTTTTTTTTCGCTCTTCTGGGATGCCCCTTCCTCTCTCCTCAAGAGACTCCTGTTTGCATCGGAGTAGCCTTGAAGACAAATGTGACCCAGCTCTGGGAGAAGCCTTAGATCTTGCCTGGGGAAATGGAAAGGCACCAAGGCTCCATGGAGCTGTGAGCCTGTCCTTGTGCAAACATCTGCCATGGCCTGACACAGTCAGGCACTGCTGCTTCACTATCAGCCCTGAAGGGACTGAATCAGTCTTAGAATGATGAGGTAAACATTTGAATTTGTATTTGAACATGCAAAAACTGGATAATTTTGCAAACAAAGCCAGAAGGAACATTGGGGATGCACAGCACCAGGGGAATGGCTCCTCTGGGGAGCTCTGTGGGCATTAGGGGAGAGGAGTCATGGAGATGGAGACATGAAAGAAGGAAGAACACTTTCAACATTTTCACAAACATCCAGGGGGCATTCTTAGTGTCCAGGGACAAATTCCAATCTGGACAACTTGTCAAATGCTGTCATAAAGGAAGAAATACCAAACTCTCCATGCAAGCAAGCTCTTCCTGCAGCTCTAACGGCAGTTTTGTGGGAAGGAGCCCTAACTACCATGGAATATCACAATTTATTTGGTACAGCAGGTGACAGGCAGAAAAGGGAAGCACTAAATCCTCCAGGTTCTCAGCTGCAGAAGAAGATGGTCAGCAAATACCAGACAGCTTCAAGTGATGCAGTTGACATGTTTTGGGGAATTAGCACCTGACCTGGAAATTATGCACACGCTATTGAAAGGCAAGAGCTGGCTCTATTCCTTCCACTATCCTGCTAATACACAATAAAAAGGTGAATTTATCTTGTTGATCTTGTTTTTCCCAGTTGATCTTTTTTTTTTTAAGTGATCATTTTGCTTGCTTATCTAGATTTTTGAATCATGTTAACCACCTACATTTTTTGGCAACAGGGAGGTTTTTCTGATTTATTTGCACAGATGGCTAGTCCATTGATGAAGTCCTTTATTTGGAAAGATTCAACCTTAAAAGGCTGATGGTGTCAGTAAGAGAAAACTTGTATTTTTGTTTTTTCTCTAACATGAAAACATCCAATTTATCAGAGAATCAATGGGTTCTTCTTGATCCTCCCTCTGTCTTAAAAGATTCTGGCTTTTAAAATATAATTTAAATATTTGCAGCATGAAAGAAGTCAGACCTATGGCAGCACTAACAGATCAATGGACTTGAATAAAATTAGCATAAAATTAACATAAATACTTTTAGCATGAAAACAGATAAAGCAAAACAAGACCAGTGGCTTCCTTGCTGATTCAAGTCTTGACATGGGTAGCACCCATAACTTTGCTCCAGACATCATTTGTTATCACAATTGTAGCTGTGGCAAAATATCTTCCTTATCTATCTACAGCAGAGATCTAAAGCTCTCCATAGGCAAAGATGCCTTTAGAAGGAATTTCTTGGCTTTTGATTAATTAAATACACTTGTAATCATCCTAATATTAGTTTATTACACCTATGCAAATCTACTTAATCTAAAGAGAACGTGAGTTGACTACATGAAAAGTGATTGCACCCAATCTGATTTTGATAATACTGTATGTGCATTTCAGGGTTTCCTGTTTGCTTGGCTAACATGGACCATTATTCTGCAACCTCCCATCTGTAGTTCTGGTTGCTTCTCTGACTTGATTTGGTAACAATATTTTAGAAATGCTGATGTCTGTCCAATGCCTTAATTCCTAAACAAGGGTCGTGGGAAAAACTCTTATGCTTGAGTGTAACCACAGCAAAGTGAAGCCTGGGCCAGAGATAACATCTTTGAATGATAAAGGAAGCAGATTAAACACATGGGACTGTCCAGAGACGTTTACACATAAGGCAGGCCATTAATGGGAAATGAACTAATGATACATCTTCAGAAAATGCTTCCTCTGTGCCCAGAACCACTAACAAGATGTGTAAGAGGCAAACACTCAGCCACACATCAGGCACTGGGCCTGGGTGACTTGTGTCCCAGGATACCCAATTTAGTTGATATAGCAGGATGAGATCCTCCAGACAGGTCAGAGCAGGTGCTTCAGAGGTGGCACTGAGTATTTCTCATGGTGTTATGGAGGAATTGCACAATAGCAGTTTAATTTGCCAGACCTGACTGTAAAATTTTTTGATCTGCTTGTCGCAATCAGGGATTGGAAGCGTCTGTCTGTGCTGAGACTCTGAACACGTGAAGGCACCCCTGGGACTGAACTAAATGAGAACATAAGCAAATGAAAGGAGAAACAGAAATAGTAAAGCAAGAGAAAACAAGCCAAGACACTACAAATGTAAACAGTTCTCAGTCCTTTTGTGATATTCTTCAAGTGTAAATCCTGCGCCGGTTCCGCTGCGTTGTTCTCTTCATTAAAACCCCATGGAGTTTGCAAAGAGCTTAAACAAATCCAGTAGAAAGGGCCTGTGCCTATTCTAAGCTGTGGGATAGAGTACACTGCAGAGATGCAGAGTCAAAAATGAGATGGGCAATGCCTGTTAATAGCAAAAAAGCCTGTACAGCTTGCAGCTTGGTGCTCTAATTAACAAAGAATGTAGCAAAGATTCCAGATTCCCAATCTATGCCTAATTCTCCTTCAAGTCATTGCACTTCTATAAAGGAATGTGCAAGGATACAGGCCTAGCTTGTGTGTGAATGGCTTTAACCTCCATTCGTGGTTTCATCCTGATGGAGCTTTCTTCCTCATTTTGTATTCCTTATGAATTTTCGGGCTCCAGCCAGAATCAGAACCCAAAATGAGGCACTGCAACTCTGAAGGAATTTCTGTCTGGGAACCCAGACATGGGAAGTCTCATGGGAAAGCATGCTGTAGAACAGCTGGGCAGGTTTGGTGAACTTGAAAGATGAGCTTAGCCTGGAGAAAACTCCACACTGGTGATTATTTGTGCAATTTGGATATAAACTATTAAATCTAATTGGTCTGAATAATATCTGTGCCTATATTCACTCCACTGGGAATGGATCTGTAAAGTAAAAGGTACTGAGGATAGAATATCAATGTGCTTATTTTGGTTTTTATGTTATTTATGTCATTTTTTAATGTCAGATTCACACCAGAAAGGTTCCCAAACCATTTACATCTTCCAAGATGCCTCTGCCATAGGAACCAAAGTACGATAATTGGAATTTGCTTCAAAAGCACACTTCTGACCCAAGAAGACATGGTAACCTACATGTGTCAGAAGGCATTTGGCAATGACAGATCATATCTAAATAATTTAAATATGGAAGTGATTTATAGATATTCTTTATAGACAATTAGAAAATAGTACCTTACCAAAAAAAAAAAAATCCAAAAGCTACTAAATTCCAAAATATTCTTCTGAGCTTTCAATGAAAAAATATTGGTGAAAATTTAAACTTTTTTTTTCAAGGAAAACATACAAAGGTATTTTGATTCTACATTTCTTGGCTCTTTGCATCATGCTTGTCTGACTCACTCAATCAGATTCCCAAATTTTAGGTCTGTGCTTTGGAAAAACAAGATCCATCTGGTAGATGAAGACAACACTGTCATAAAAAGGATTCACTTGCATGATATTTTCCTCATTTTTATTCCTAATCTTGGGAAGGACCCAGAACAAAAGTCACAGTAAGAAAAAAGGGCTCTGTTTTTATGGGAGAAGTTAATACTTGACAGGTAGGACTAAGGTTGAGCTTAGTGGATGAAAAATACAATTAGACATGAGAATTTGGTAGCCATGAAACCTCTAATTCCCAGTGTGCTGCATGGCCTTTCCACATGCAACAGCAACCTGACCAAAAAAGCAGTTTTTGCCTGCTGATATGAAGGAGTGACACCATTGCCTTCAGAACTACTGTGAAGCTGACACATGCATAAAACCTGGGTGTTTCCTACCGTAGGAACAGGGGGACACAAGCAGCCAGGACAGAATTATATTACACTGTCTTCAGAACAGAGAGAGCTACCTCTGAATTCAGTGGTCATGTAGTGTCTGCAGCACTGCTGGGTATAGATAAAAGGTTTGATTTCTCCCGGTCTGAAGGTCTCTGGGGTAAAAATGGGCTGGGAGAGCATTGCTTTGCCAAGGAGTTTGCTATTCAAATGTGTTGCATGCAATTAAAGGCATTTGCATGAAATTTCCATATCCTCAAGGCTCAGGTTAGAAACACACACATCTGTCACAACCTGACATGTTCAATGAAAGAAGAAATAGAGTTGAAATCATTACAGGATGGTTATTTTTAATAAGAGAACAAGTCAAAATACAAAGGAAGGAGACAGGAAAGGGAAGCATTCAGGGACTGTCAAGAGTATGTCAAAACTGAAGTGTTAATGGTAAAAAATCAGCACAAAGCTTTTTAATTTCATGTCTTTCATCTTCAAGTCTCAGCAGTTATAATAATTCTTAAACCTGTGATTTGTATGTTAGCTAAAGGTTAATAATCTTTATTTATAGCACCTCATGGCAAAGCTCATTGACAATTTCCCATGGATGGCAACAATATCTGAAATAGATTTTTAGTCACTGGAATTATTGGGAAGATTTTAAAAATCTAGGCCAATTTATTCAAATTTCAGGGCCCAGGTGATGTCCTTTAGCAAAACATCTCAGACTCTGCTGCTATTTTATCAGACTGGTGATAAGGAGGGCTTTTGGTTAATATTACCATATAGCTCTGCAGTATAACTGCTTTGCTCTTGAAATTTTCTTGACTTGAGGATAATTTAAGGCAGAAAGCAAATACCCAGTGTCCTGGATTCAGCTGGGATAGAGTTAATTTTCTTCCTGGTAGCTGGTCCAGTGCTGTGTTTTGGGTTGGCTTTGAGAATGATGTGGATAACACAGGGATATTTTGGCTGTTGCTGAGCAGCCCTTACAGAACTCGTCAGCTTCTCCTGCCCTGCCAGGGAGGAGGCTGGGGGGGCACAGGGACCTGGCAGGGGACACACAGGACATCTGACTCCAACTGGCCTAAGGGATCTTCCAGACCATGTGGCACCATGCTCAGCATGTAAACCAGGGGGAAGCTGGTTGGGGGTGGATGCTCAGGAATGGACAGGGCATCAGCTGGTTGGTAACGAGCAACTGTTTTGTATTTGCATCTTGTTTTTCTTGAGTTTTATTTCTCCCTCTTCCTGTTATTTTCTTCTTAATTACAATTATTGTTATTCTTATTCTGCTTATTATTCAATTATTAAACTGTTCTTATCTCAACCCTGGAGCTTTCTTACTTTCACCTTTCCAATTCCTCCCCATCCTGAAGAAGCCGGAGGAGGTGGAGTGAATGAGTAATTGTGTGGTATTTAATTATCAGCTGGGTTAAACCACAACCTTCAGGCTGCTGAGGGCATCCAGATTCCTTCTTTAGATCTGTTTGAGAGGCCGTGTTGGTACTACTTTAGCATAGTGCCAGTGGTTAAAAGAGCAAATTTACTCTTCTGAAGATAACATTCTGCTTTAGAGTTAGGGAATGCTCCAAATCACAGGCATCTAGTTGAAACTACAAAACCAGCTTAATCAAGGTTAAACCCCTAAATTCCCACTGTAATCCAGCAGAGTCAATTAATGCACTATTTTAATAGAACATAAAAATGCAGAGGATCAAGACTGAATAAAATATTTCTTCCTTTATACAAGGTTGAACACTGAGTTGAAACCTTGGTCAGCTTAGGTCTGTGGCAAATGCTTCTTTTACTAGCCTTCTATTTAAAGAAACAGAAAAAGCATCCCTGGCAAACTAACAAAACCCCAGACAGTTAAAACATTTAAAATTTAAAAGAATAAAGATAGTTTTAAATTTAACACTAGTTTTTTTTCCCTTTCTCTTTGGGTACAGAGAAATGTTTTGTGATGTTGCCTCTTTGAATGTCTTTCTGTTGGTAATGGAGATGGCCTTAATTGGCCTCTTGCAAGCCATTGTTACCTAAAATGAGCTAACAGAAGCTTCTTCTGTTGATTTCCCTTATCTGTATGATTAAATTTTCTTGAAGACAAAATAAGAAAAACACTCAGAGAGTGAGGAAGAAAGAACAACAAAGATAAATGTGCTGCTTCAGATTGTGCAGACCATGGCATGAAGCGTCTCTATAAGAGAAACAAGGGTCAGTAAACATCCCTGTGAGCTGCCTAGAGCTGGGTGAACACACGTGACAGGTTATTTCAGCCACAGCTGCCTTCCCAGTCCCAGCTGAGAGCAGCCCAGCCAGAGACACTCTTCTTTTCCTCAAGGTAGATCCTTTTCTTTAGTAAAATGCAAAGGAAGAAAGGAAACTGAGTCAAGAACAGAAAGAGCACATATTCAGAGGTGAGCAGCAGTGGGAACATAAGTAATCCTTCAGGTGGAAAACATTTTTTTTTTTAATGGCAAATTTATTTCTCCAGCCTTCAGTAAAACCTTGACCAAAGGCTGAGTGATAACTTTGCTGAACGCTGTAGTCTCAAAGGCCTGCAAGAAAGACAGAAAGGGCAGAGAAGGTTGTTATTTCCAGCCATTTGTAATGCTGGTTTCAGCATTAAATTAAAAAATCTCAGGTGTTTTCTCCATCCACTACTCTGCTCACATTTCTTTCTGATGTTTCTGTTTAGTTCAGGGGGTGACATTGGTGTAACAGCAGAACCCATGCCACATGGTAAAATGGTATCAACAGATTTACAACTTCATTACATCCATCTTTCCATCTTTAAATTTAAGCTAAATTTATAAATAATTGGCAGTTGTTCTCTTTTTATCTCGGCCAACATAAATTGCCTGTACCTCACATCCAGCTTTGAAAACTCACACATTTCCTTTTGAAACTTTTACAAGAAGCTTCACTTTTTAATTTTAATTTCTTTATTTATGTTCTCTTTATGCTATAAAATAAAGCCTCAAGTGATGCAAAGAATTTAATCTGCACGACTAGTTATTGATTTAGCATCCAAAAAGAATTCATCACCAGATTTATATCCTGTCCTCCATTAATTTAACTAGTCTTCCGCAACCATAGTCTCTAGAGAGAAGCCTACGTGAAGAAATACATTCCCTGTTAATTCCATGTTGAAAGATCAATGAAGTGTCCCCAAACTTGGGGTTAGAGTTCACCTTACTCAATTTTACAAAAGGTTTCATTCCTTTGCATGCCACAGTAGTATTTTATGTTGCAGTCTCCAGAGAGACTCCAGAGGAGAACAGATGCTGAATGATGCCTGAGTCAGGCAGAGATTAAACACAGCCTCAGCACCCACAGCAGTTCTGTTCTCAGCAGCCTCTGCCACCCTTCCTGACCCATTAGAGGATGTCTGTGGGGTGCTGTTCTATGGCTGGAGTGTCTCATCCCAGGCACTGGGAGCACGACAGCACGAAGCTTTGAAAAGCACGATTTCACCCATCATAGCAACAACTGGACATGTCAAGGGGACATAAACACAAATGACCTTTGTTAATGCTGGAATGGTCTTCAGGAGCATCATGAACTCTCATGGCATTTATGGTTGCCTTGCTGTACCAAAACCCAACAGTCTCTTGATTACATTTCCAATTATGAGTTTAGAAGGCTAATTTATGAAAACCATGTTTGGAAATAATGCAACTGAGGTTTTTTTACTAGTGTTGATGTTACATTAGATGTAAAGAACATGACAAGGACTTATTCCACATAGTAAACAAGAAATAAAAAATTTAATTTAAATTAAGCAACCAGTTCCCTACAGTCATATTTCAGATCTCTGAACTGACCAGAGACTTCCTGTTTCTCATGTCAGATTTCTGAAGTATTATGGAAGGCTTCTCTGCAGTCCAAACCCAGATTTTGCTGTCACAGCTTCCAGGAGGTTTGAAAGTGTGAACAGGGTGGGACTACAGCTGCCCACTTAGATTATCTTAAATCCATCAGAGATCTGCAGCCTGAGTGATGGCTCAACTACTTTACTATGTATTCAGTCTCATTAGATTTGTTTTCTTTAGTCTTTTCTCTCTTGTTGCCCTTTGCACAGAAGCCATTAAGTAGGATGTCAAAACAGTTCTCAAGTGGGAGATAAACATTTGGTTTTCTGATGTTAAAGTTAGTTTCAGATGGCTAAACTATCCCACAACGCCCCAGAACAGTGTCTCAATTCACACAGGGGAAAAAAATGACATAAAAAATGAAAGAGCAACCTAAATCTACAGAGAACTGCTAAATACTTCCATATTGCAGCTGATATAATGGCCTTTAGAAAAGCTCCACAAAGGCCTCCAGATAAGCATGAGGAAAGGAAGACAAGATATGAACATTAGGCTTTTCGTGCAGAAGACCAAGGCCATGCAAAAATGTTTTTCTATTTTTCTGTGTTTTGTGTTCTGTGGAAAGTCAATATCCTCTCATAAATGTTATATTGTACACTGAGTTCCATAGCAGTGGCTTTGCACTACGTGTATGTAACATTTTTTGGAACTGCTGGAAGATTGGACAGAAATCAGAATAACAACAGATTCTGCTAAGAAGATTGAATCAGAAACTTCAAACCAGATTTACTCAGTTCACTTGGGAAGTTGGGACTTAATTCCTTCTTTTTATTTTTTTCAGGGTCAGGGTCAGCCTTTGAGGAGGACAACAAATTGGGCTGATGGAGGCATCATGTTCTGACCAGGCAAGAGAGCTGATTGCTGCCATGGAACTGGAGAACTTTTGGGAGATCACACTGACCTTGTAAAGTCCCAGTGACTCAGACCATTGGAAAAGAGAGTGGTTCTTATCAAGACCAAGAATAGTCTTGCCATACACACGAAAGCAAAGCAAGACAGAAAAGAAAACAATTGTTTTCACAAGCAAATTGCCAGCAGTCTGTACTGGCCCTAAACATTCAGAATCCATGACAAAGCTGATATTTCTGTTGTGCATTTAACAATTGCAAAGCAGTCACCAGGTCCCATTGAAACCAAAAGAAAAGGGATGGAGTTTTCACATTACATGTCAAAACAGTCTGGAAACTGTTGTCTTTCCTTCCTTATTATTTATTCTGTTTGCTTTGGTTACCTCACAATACACGACCAGAACAAAACCTTAGAGAGAAAGCATTTCCTTACCCAAAGAAAACTTACCAGTTTTTGAAACATTTTTACCTCCCATAAAAGGACACAAAAGAAAAGGCATGAAAATTTTCACAAAATGAAAATCTCCCAAAAATGAGAAGAAATTTTGCCTAGTTTTATACTTTGTTTTCCCTTTCACCAGTGATGAAGTTACTTTTGCAAGTGAAATTTTAAAACAAAAAAAAACAAAGCAAGTCAAAAGGCACTTCAGATTATAAGAAAATCTTTGGTTGTTTAGTGTGTCAAAATCAAGCTTTGGATTATTTCCACATCAACTTATTGAAAGAGCTGGCAAGTGAAATTGAAGGCCAGGTGCCTCAAAAACAGCTGTAACTTTGTCACAAAGAGACTTTTCACCTGGAAGCTGAAGTGATGTGAATGTATCTTGACAGGTCAGTCAGAGACTGACTTTGAGTGCTGATGTGATCCCACTGCTAGAAAAGCTGATGCAAACCTACCAGACTGTTCTCCAGAACCACAAGTATGCTGATGTGCAGAGATGCTCTCTCCTTTACACCAGGTTTCTACCAACTGGTTACCTGTGCTGGAAAAGGGCTCTGTGACATAAGTAGACCCAATTCCAGAGTTAGATAGCAAAATTTATCAAATTAATTTTCAAATGAAACATGTGTTGACCTCAGCTCTTTACTGGTGCAGGTTAAATTTCAATAAATGCAGTGTTTTTCGATAGACAAATATCCTCAAATCCCTGCTCAACTCATTTAAACCTTTCAGTACTACTGTCCTTTGAAGCTACATTCATTTGCTTTAGCTAGGCATTGTTCCACATCTTGATCAACTCAGTCTCAGTTGATTCATCTTGCTTATTAGATGAGAACGTGAGCCTGAGAACAAGAATAGGATCTAAACGAGGACAGTGCCTTATTAATTCAAACATCAACTGGTGGGAAGGCAAAATAATTTTATTGCAGTCCCTTCAGCAGTGAAATGCAAACGACTACAGCAGATGTTACCATGAAAATTGAACTCTGATGCTCTGTTCCAGCATCCACACTATAATTTAACTTTTTGGTCAGGTTGGCACTCTTAGCAATGGGACACTAGCCTGACTCCTTTGATATCTTGACTGAGGACATGGAAATTATCCTCCAATGGCTTGGTACACAGAGACACCTCCTACAAGCACTGCTGACAGCACTGAGAGTGAATTTGCTGTGTAACCCGTCCTCCATAATCAATTATGCAGAATTTTGGCTACCATTTAGACACAAAGTTTATACATTACATCTTTTTGCCTGCCCGCCCACAACTGACAGACTGGGTAATTTCAACCAAAATTGTTCCTTTGAAATCACGGTGAAAGGAAAATACATTAAACTGGTTTGATTGCAAAGACTCCTGCTCTTCATTTTTTTGAATAATGTTTTTCCCCCTAATCTCTGTAGAGGTCATTTACATTTGAGAACAGAATAAACTCTTGTCACCATGTTTTGCCATCTGCAAAAAACTGTCCAAATTTGATCAAGCTATGAGAAAAACACAATTTACACACCATGTGTTCTCCAGGAACTTCATAATCTGTTATTCTGGCCTTCAAAGGTTTCATTAGAGAGTAATGCTCTCTGGTCCAGTCTCAGAGCTCTGCTCCCCACATATGAGCATGCTGAAATCTAATGTACTGACAATTCTGTGTAGCTTGCTTTAAAAAATAAGTTATGAAAGACAGTGCACATTTATTTTTATACCATAGGTTTTGTGTGAACTAAAAATTGGCAGGAATTAATTTAGTAAGGGAAGTTGTTTATAAAATGTAGGTATTCCTGATAATTCTGTATGCTTTGCAGTTTTGGAAATTAGAAAAGAAATGTGAAGAAAAATAATGGGTAGGAGTAGGATGAAGTAATCCATTGCAATAGCAAATGAAACAACACACACTGCAGGAAGAGTTCATGAGGAATGGTCAGAGGCTCTGTAACCCACAACCATTGGACTGGTACCTCTGTGAAGCAAAATTAAGGTCCTTTATCAGGAAATGTCAAGATGAACACAAAAAGTAGAGGAACCAGCAGCATTAATAGACCTGCTCTAATACATTAAAGATTCCAACTTCATTTGTCCTCTCCTTTGAGACTGGCAAAATTCCATAGTTGCAGTTTCTGCATACATCTGTTCACTTGGCTTATCTTGGCTTGGTGTGCTCAGGCCAGGCTATGAGACTTGCAGGCATAGTAGCTGTGTGATATCTTTTGCTTTGGAAACAGAACTTAAACAAATCACCCTGATCAAACTGAATTGAATTTCTTCAACAGCTATGCATGCTCACCAGGTGTGTTCATGCATTATTTTAGGAAAACAGCAAAGACATGGGGAGAAGAAAAAAGATCAGGGACCAATTTGAAGGGAACAAAATGAAGTGCACGCAAATAATGGAGAAGATATCTCCCCAAGCCCCTAAAAGGTGTTCAGGATTTCACATCTTTGTTCATTTTCTGAAAGAAATCAGCTGTGAAACAGCCATGGGAGTGAAAGATTTGCTGGCTGATGTCTACAGAAAAGTTACTAGGAGCTTAAGAAGAAACCATTTAATTCCAGGGGAAGGCTGGTTTCAGAATTCCTTCAGAAGGCCAATTGTCCAAGTAAGGGGCTTCTTAACAGCTGAAATGAAATGCAAACAGATAACACTCAATAAGTGGGGAAAAAGGAGATAAGCAGCATGAATATGAAAGCACTGCTTTGGCAAGAGTAATCCCAGGTGAAGGAAAAACTAGTAAAGTATGTCCAGAGCAATAAGAAGGGATTCAATGGATATGAGAGCTTCAAGAAAATTTCTGGGAACAGTTGGGTCTGCTGCTGAATGGGGAGACAACACGGATGGCATAAGGAAGGATAAAATGCTCCCTGTCCTTGCCTTGGCAAAGCCTGCTCCTGTACCTAAATGTGTACCAGCACAGCCTGGAAAGAGGGAGACAGACACCACCGTGTGAGGAACAGGTCCTGTAGTGCTGAGCTGCTCTGACTAATCACAGTGTAACCCACTCAGCCTGCTTACACCAAATTAGTGGCATTTTTTTGGTGTCTGTGGTCTTTACTTCCCTAGGCAGTTTTACCTATGAGAACAGGAGAAGTGGAAGGAGGGAAGGATGAAGCAAGTCACAAGTATTTGGCACACTGAGCTATTCAAATGTTTTTCCTGTACGTGGCATGGTAAGTGTGGGGCTGCTGCATTTCTGTGCCAGCCTGAGGGGCTGGGAGAGCCCTGCTGCAATGCTGAGGGCATGAGGAAACGCTTGTCTCTTCCTTTTAACCTTGTCCCTCCTGCTCACAACTCCCTTCTTCCCAAAATTAACATTTGAATTGAAAGTTCAAAAGGTGTCAGGGCTAACAGGGGTTACTCCTGCAAATCAAAGGCCCACCTACCAATCTGCTCAGAGTCATAATGTCTGCATTAAGAAAAAAGCCAGTCAAAACCCAACTATTAAGTCATTAGTCATGAAAGCACTTCATGTCCTGTCGACTTTTGTGCGCTTGGAGAGCAATGTGCTAATCTGAATCACGACGATGTAAAGAAATCTTTTCTGAAATTCAGTTTCATTTTAATGTGACATCTGCGCTGAGTGAGCTTTATGTTCCCTGAAGTTACAACACAGCAGTTCTGCTCTTTCACCTTAAAAAACTCACTTCTGAAACATCCTGTGTACCCATTCAAACTCCAGATGTTAACAGACCCCAGAGTTATTTTGGTAGGAAGCTGGTAGGAAAGCTGTATCAGATGTTTTCTCTAGAGGAGAGAGGGAGAGAAGATTCTTTCCCGAGAAGTGAAAGCTCCAGGCAAGAAGATGGGAATGGTGATTTGCTGCTTGGCAGCTGATCATATGAAAAGTTCTAGACAGAGGCAAAACTTTCTGTCATACAAATTGCTCAATTTCTCCTTTTGCAAGAGCACTTTCACTACAAGACAAGACAAGACAATGCTTAAGTGCCAGCCTGCGTTATTGTAAGTTTAAACATAAAGAGAGCATTTTTTCAGTGGACTTTCCTGAGTCACAAATGTGTCCAGGTTTCCAGTTTGGCTGTGTGCCCTTCCTGCTGTTTGGTTTGACACCTGTCACCTCGACAGAGCCAGTTTTACCCCAGCCATCACTGTGGTCTGGATGCTCAGGTGATGCAAAGAGATGAGTACAAAACATATCCTGAAAAAAGGCTGTTTTAAGGAAAAACATTTCACAATCTGCCATGAAGACTTCAGATCGAAAAAAATACAGAAAAATACAGAAAAAAAATACAGAGTGAAGAAAAATACAAATTGATATTAATGTGATCCCCAGGAGCACAAAAGTTATATTAGTAAGAAAAATTATCGATTGTTGTATTTTTTAATAAACTGGAAGGTGTCTGCACCTTTACACTGTAAGAAAAGAGAAGTATATAAACAGCCAGCAGAGCCTCAGGAACACTTCTTGCTAACAAGTTGTATCTGCAATAATAGAAACTACTCACATTGAGTCCTTTTGCCTGGCATCCAACTTCCCACTTTCTAACACACAAACAGAGCTAAGGCAAAAGTATTATACTCTAATTACCTTGGCCAGGTGTGTTCACATACTCAAGTGTAATTCCTCTGTGAATTTATTCTCTATGGCAAAGGAAGAGTCATTGAAATGGATTTTGGACAGCACCAGAGTAAGGCTCATTATTTCTTCTCCTCAGCAGCAACCTCATCTTGCTGGAGAGCAGCAAAAGTAACAGACTTTAAAGTGATGGTGAGAGGGTGAAACTGGGCCTGGGGTGGAGAAGGATGCCCCTAATCTTGGCCACACAACAAAATCCCCATTGAGACTGCACTCAAATAGAGCATAGACAGTCTAAATGTGGCAAATCTCTCACCCCAAGGGGAAAAAGGATGACTCCAAATTTCAACAAAATTGGAGTTTCTGCACCAGAAGCAGAGTCTGAGGACCATTTGCTGGGGACAGGTTGCTGAGCATCTGAGGGAGTTTAGAAATATTTCAGTCAGAGGGACATCTGAGATTGCTGCTGAACTGTTCTGTAGCCAATCCTCTCCCAAACCCTGTTCCACCAAGGGAGGTGAAGAATGATCAAAATTCATTGCAAGAATTCAAAAGAGCAAAACACCAAATTTAGAAGCAGTTTACAAAATGTCCAGAGCTGAGTTACCCTAAACGGAAACTAACTCAAATTTCAGAGTTATTCATTATCCAGTGATGCAGACTATGAGCCAAGTTTAAAAAAACTGTATATTATTGTTATACAAAATTGGACAAACTAGTAGTAAATATCTCTGAAATGAGATCTTGAACACACGGATGCTGAGACTGCTTGAAAAGCCCAGTGAAAATATCTCTATGAAATTTTAACTCAGTCAGAACATTTAATTTTTTAACATTTTTTTCCTATAAACTGCAGTGCTTGCAAGAAGTTGACTATGAAATAATTTCACCCTCAGGTGACTTTTCAGGGTTGGGAAAGATAAATATTTTTTAAAAATGAAATATATACAAAATATAACCCAAAATATAAATGAAACGAAATATCTATGTATTTCATAAAACAACAGCAACAAAACCAAATAATCTTACAATTTTCAATATCAGCTCATGGTTATTGAGTAATGCTTAGTAAATGACTTAAAAAACTTCATTAACCAATTAAATGAAACAATCAGCCCTGTTCTGAGATTTTTTGAAAGCAAAAGAAAATTGGGGGTTTCAAACAGAGAAGACTCTTGCATGGACCTGAGTGTTGTGCTGTGGTTTAACAAGAAACAGTCCTTTTTCTGTTTGCAGCAGCTGAAATTTATTGAATTTAACTTTGAAATAATTTGCTCACAGAAGTATATGCACATATTTTTAAACTACTGTTGTTGATAGTTTGATCTATGAGTTTAATATCAAATATATTTCAACATTTGCATCCCAGGTCAAATAGCCAGGTATTTGCATTTAAATGGATTGTCGGCATATATTTCTTGTTCTTGTTACTCTCTGTCCTTTTCATGCTACTGTTTGATATGAAGACTTCTACTGATGCAGACAGGATTTTAGTAATCAGGGCAGGAGACAGGTTAATATACTTAAAATTAGATATAATGCTATTCCAATATACGCTATCACACTGATATCAAATCCTTTTATGGAGCATCATTTCCCAGCACACTGAACTTCATTCACACAGAAAGGAGGCTTGAGGGACAGGTTGAAGTGGCAGCTTGGTGTAACAGGCACCAAAAAACAACAGAGACTGGGATATTGGGGTACTGTGCAGTTAACTCCTCTCCAGCAGTGCTCCTGCCTCTGAACCTGGGCAAATCCCTGCCTGGTGCCTCTGTGCTGACAGAACACACAGCTGCTTTGCAGAGGTGCAGGGGATTCCCTGTCCAACATTATGTGTTTTAACTGGGTTTTCACAGGAGCTCAGCAGCAAAGGTTGAGATGGGCCTTGTGCAGGCCAATGCAGAACTGCCTAATTTTTGTCCATTCTGCTGGAAGCATCACACACTGTCCTTGGCACAAATCCACACAATATTCTGTCAATCCAATGTTTTTAATTCAGTTGCAGAGAGAAGATTTATCTTAGATGTTGGCAGGGAAAAAAAAAACCAACTCTAACTTGCTTTTACTTATGGGTAAGATCTGCAATAAATCACCTGGAAAGGCTGAGAGCTCCCCACAGCTAAAGCTCCACAGCAGCAGGACAGAGGAAGAGCTGCCTGAAACAGGAGTGATGGCAAGGAAGCTTGGCTGAGCAGCACAATCTCAAGCCTGGACGAGTTCTCAGGGGTCTGTCCAGCCTTCTTCTCTAATATTTAATGAAATCTGGTTGAAAACTCATAAACCTTTCTCTGGCTGCTAATTACAAATAAATGTGGCTCCATCACACAGCTCTTTAATGGGAGCATCACTGGAGGAGGCAGATTGCAGCAACTCCCCTCCCTGAGCTATAACCACCACCTCGGCTTCCCAGCTGGCAAAGAGCTGCTCCTCTCCTGCCCTGGGCTCCTGCTGAGGCTCATGGCAGCAAACTGCAGAAATTTGGCAAGTCTTGCCCAGTGTCTGATTGCACTTGTCCCACTAGTAAGGAAGAGGAACGATAGACACATAAACAAAACAGCAGCAAAAGTACTGGCATGTGAGTTACCTCAGAGACAGTCACATCTCCAGCTGAGTGAAACTCTGCGGGAAATCTTTTGGCTGACACTCTGAAATCTGCAAGTTTACTTTAAAAGAGCAAAGTTCTCCAAGTCATTGTACTTATCCACATTTTAAAAATCACCACCTGAAGGATTTATGGCAGGGTGCACGTGCAATTACATTGCTCTATTTGTTACTGTGGGAAGACTTTTGTGACTGGTGAAATCTATGAGGAATATATTGAATTAAGTTCTGAAAAACAATATTTTAAAATTAAAACCAAGCACTGTATTTAGCAGCACTAGGGAGGCTTTGCCTCAAGGAAGTCATGAAACACCAGGGAGCCAGCAGGAAAATGCCACTAAGTCTTGATGGGATCGATTTGGTTGGACTAGCTCTGTGTCATATAATGGAAAAATAAAAGTAGAGTCAACTCATCAAGCTGGTGCTCTCACAGCTGGAGAGCTTTGCCTAGAAATGGGTGCAACAATGAGTCAGAACACAATGGTAATTACTCCTGATCTCTTGGACTGTGAATATTTTCCAAGCAATCCAACCCTATGACATGAAACTGTCAAGACTTCAGTCCTTTAAGTACCTTTTTCAAGTCTTAAGATTTACACTGGCCCTTAGTCATGAAAAACTATTGAACCTCTCAAACATTTGTTAGAAACAAACATCTACAGATGCAGGATGGTGTCTTCACATACCTAAGTCAAGGAAAAAAAAATCACCTTTTCACAGCTTCCAACCTTCCTAGTTGGGCTGGAAGAAAGGAAGAAATCTGGTTACTACCTCCCCTAAGTGATGGCTTTTTCTTTTTTTATGTTGAAGGTGATTTGGAAATGAAAATCCCATTACTTAGTTAAGAAACCCAAATGCATCGAAATCATTTGAAGTGTCAAAACAGACAGGAAATCCAAATATCCTCTGTTACTCAGGAAGATCTAGCTTGCATTTCTAGAGGGAATTCACAGCAAATTAAAAAAAAAAAAAATGCAAAAGAGAATTATCCCTGTGAGGGATTCTTCTGGACTCTGGGGGAATAATAATTTCTCTCCTACTGATCAGGCATTGGTCTTTATTGACTTAGATTATATAAATAAAAATATGATATTTATTTTTAAATTTATCCAGTCCTTTCAAGCATTTTATAGCAGTGTATTGTAATCCTCAGTAAGGTTATTCTTAATTTACCCCAGTATCTGTGGGACAAGGATCGAGACTTGCAGAAAACCAAGGTATGAGATTCCAGATGTGATCTATGCAAAAGCAACAGTGACAAAAGCTGAGATGTGTGCATAAAAGTGCCAGGTACTGTGAGTTTATTGCTTACCAAATCAGATATTCACAGTCAAAAGTTCAAAAACTGACTATAAACTTAACTGTTGCATCTTTAAACTTATTTATAACTTGCAGAGGGAGTATAATGTCTTGGGTTTGTGTCTTCCATAAAGTTTACAGCCAGCAGGAGATAATGAAATCGAGGCTGAGCTCATATTGCTAAGAGAAAAAAAAAAAAAAAATCAAGGCCTGTATGTGTTGGTGGCTGTCAGGTGAGATATTTTATACCTCATTAGTGTCCCACAGTTATTGCTTTTTCTTCCTTTATGAATAGAGCATGTGATGCCATGCCTCTCTCTCACACTCCTCACCAATTTGTCACAGCAAAGAGAAATAAGGGACTTCTTGTCAGAGTCCTTTTCACTTCAGTGCTTGCTTGTGATGAGCCCTGCTACCCAAACAAGTCTAGATGTGCTTCACAGCCCTTGGACCTCCCCGCTGATGCAGAGATGTTTCTTTAGGAGCTGTCCTTGCAGCACTGGTGCATGTGCTCCCTCACCTGCATGGCAGGGAGGGCTCTAGCTGACCTCCCTGGAAGGCTCCCAAAGTTCCCAAGCACTGCAGCTCACCCCTGGGGAAAGCTATGATTTTCAGAGCAGACAAAGCCCTGCTGAGCAATATTTTCACTTAACAATTTAATCCTGAAGATTATTGAGGATAATGAATATTCAGGGTCAGTGTCTCCTCAGAAGAGAATGCTCTCCTGGTGGATGTTGGCCACATGTGTTTTTCCCTCAGATCTGAGCTGCAACAGTCTTAGGTTTTGGCCAGATAAAGGCTGTGTATATGGGATTTTTTTGTGCTGAGATTATTCAAACCATGTCCAATCTGCAGAGATGTACCAGTGTTCTCACAGAGTTCAGGGAGAAGACACAAAGAAGGAGTGATGTAGATTAACTTGGCCAACAGACAGAGCAAAATGGAATAGAATTCTACAGACAAACAGTTGTGAAGAAAAGCACATGACTATCCCTAATCCCTGTTTCCACAATTGGTTATATACTCTACAATAATTATTCGATATTTTAAATCCATTCTGAGCACTCCTAAGGCAAACAGAGGCCACTAAAGTAATTTTTGGGAAATTGACTATTCCTTTCACTCTCTCTTTCTGCTCACAGAAAAATCTATTCGCTTAAAGAACCACAGCTAAATATTATTTTCCTTTTTTAAAAAGCACACACTTGTTATTACACCATGTTTCAAGTGAAGGGCATGAAGATGTGCAAGCTTTAATTAATCCACTGAACCATCAACTTATATTCCACTGCAAATGCTGCCATCTGCTACCAGTCCATGCATTGATAGTTAATGTCTGCTACAAGTTTGCTTCCCCAACATTATCTGATTAGGTAATTAGCCTATGGAACAATACCCAACATAATGCATTATTGTTCTATTAAGTGTGATCCATTTGAAAGCACTAAAGAATACCTTAATACTGCTCCATTTCTGTGACTCATACCTCAACAAACACCCATCCAGAAAATGTCAAAGCAATTCAGAAAGGAAGGGGGGTAACAACAACAAGCCCAAAACCACATCAAAAGCATGTCAATAAAATTAGGCATGAGTACTATTTATTTCAGAATAGCCTGAGAGATAAGACAATCCACAGTCTCTGCTCTCCAGAGAAGGCATGAATCAACATCAGCAATGACTGACTTATGATAAAGGCCCCTTCAGAGAAGAATGATGAAACATATTTTGTCATCAAAACTCAGGGGTTTAATAAATCAATGGAAGGTGGAATCAGGAAGAGGAAAAACAAGGCAGTGTGTCATCTTCATTCACTAGTGTAAAATGTGGCTGTTTCCAAGATTACACCTGAATTAAACTTCTGAGGAAAGCAAGTGATGAAGATGCAGCAGAGGAGAACTGAAGTGAAGCCAACACATCAGCACTGTCAGATCTTGTGGCTGTAGTGCAAAACCTATCAATATTTGGCTGAGTGAAGTGTTTTTTAACTTTATCCAGCTCTGGGCCTCAGGTGATTACAAAAAGAACTCTGATTTTTTTTACATTTTGCATGAGATCACTAGCTTAGCCTGGAGCAGAGAAAAAGTTAACAAAGTCAGCCCATAAGTGTGTGAAAAACACAAGCATACGAAAAGCCCAAATTTAGGAACCTGGAGACCTCACACATCATCTCTGCTATTTCAAAAATCAAGGTCAAGATTTATTTGACCAAATTTACATACCAACCTAGCAAGTACCTAGACTTCAACCAATTCTCTCCACTCCTTTTATAGTCAAGAGAATGCTGCCCTTCATGTTGGCAACACAAATGTTTTCCACCACATTTATCTGGAATAATTTGCAAAATCATTGTCAGTTCAATGGCATAGACTGAAGATTATGTATCTGCATGTTTTAGCTCTGGACCAGGCTTTCTTAGATACAGGTGTCCTTCCTTTCCAACAGCCTGTGCTTCACAATCAGATATTTTCAATGATTTTGACCTAATAATGGAATAAAATCTATAGATGAATTCATGGAGCCAATCCTAGCAGGAGCACAGTCCCTTTCTCTTACTTTGCCTTCACTACCTGTGCTCTCATGGATTTCTCCTCCTATTCCTTTTCTTACTCTGATAGCAAACCTAGAGCTTACTACAACCACAAGCTCTGGCCTCTCCTAACAGTGCAGTATCTTTGTCCAGCTGCAACACTCTCAGACCTCCTCTGCTGTCTAAATCTCTTTAAAATAAGTAATGATGTGCAAACAGTGGAGCAGTAAATTAATTGGATTGAATAACAACCCTTGAGCTATTGGGCTGGGTTCCCTACTCATTAAGAGAGTAGGAAGAGCCCTACAGAACCAGGTCAACACCCCATGGTCTCAGCTGCAAAACTGGGCAGCACCAAATGCCTGTGGAAGAATATACAAATGGGACAAGCATGAGACTCTTCTTCCACTGAACTCCCAGTGTTTTGAGTCCAGGCCTTCTGCCTCCAGAGAAATTTCCCAGAATTTTAGCCTTGTAATGTCCAATTCTTAGAATACTTTTTTCTTTTATTTTCTTGGAAAGTTTCAACCCTTTGATCCATTCCGTTATTCCCAATAAGAATGGAATCCTATAGTAGGATTTCTCCAGAAAGAGAATTCCAGGATGTGGGAAAGCACAAATCTTCAGAAACCAGCTATGGTTCTCCTAAGATCTCACCCACCTCTGAATTTCAGGCTTCCATTTCAAACTCTGGTTGGCTGTGGAGCCTTTTCATTCCTACTTTACTCCTGTTTTTACATTTACATTTACCACGCCAGTGCAAACACTCTTCCCAATATTACACAGCATATACACCTTGAAAAAATCTGCCTTATTTTTATGGCCATTAATGACAACAGCTATTTAATATCAACAACGTCTTCTGACAATCTCTCCTTGCTGTGGTGAAATTGCTTGTCAAAACATCTCCCTCATATCTGAGCACTGGGGAGTACTCCCAGCAGCTCACTTCAGCAATCTAATTCGAGTAAAGAATTAGGGTGAAGCCACCAGACAATCCATGAAGGATTACAGGCACCTCACTCAAAGGTTTGAACAACCTGTCTCAGCTCTTTCAAGCAAATGGTGGGATTTCATATTTAGAGATATAAGATGGAGACCCTAGAAAGAAAATATGAGTGTCCCTAGAGTAAAACTCTACTCTTATGAAATAGAAAATGCTTGATGCAGATGATAGATTGCAGTCATCAGAACCTGTGATTGTTAATTTGAAACAGAAAATATTTCAGTTACTTTCTACCCCCACAGTATTTCAGTAGTAGAATACAGCCTTTCAACAGCCTCTTTTTTATATGAATTCCAGAAGAGATTTTTCCAAAGTAAAAATTCATGATACTGTACCTTTATATGAACACTTCTACCAATAAGTATGAAAAACAAAGGGTTTTTTGGGGTATCTTTGCCCAGTGAAAAAGAAGTGCCTTATCACTGAAATTTTGCAATTAGCTCAGCTAAAATTAGAGCTCTTATATGCAGGTTATACTCTTTTCTTTTCTCTTTCACTTTTATACTTGAGACAGCACAGCTATGTGGTGATTTTCAAGCAGAAAAACATTGCTGTTTTGCTGATCCCTTCTATAATTTGTGATTACTCACAACTTTCTACATTCCTACAAGTATCAACATTTCTCTAGAGTTAGGTGACATATGAAAATCCACTTTTTGCACCATGATTATAATTTGTCAAATTTTATTTAAACTTTGAATAGTATTTTATTTGTCTTGCAATAGGAATGATGCAACTGAAATTGCAATTCCACGCCTATTCTTATGTCTGATGTTTCCCTGTTATCAATGTCACTTGGATCTCTGAAAGCACTTGAGGCTGTCTCCTTTGAATAGGCATAGAAACACATGTAGAGTTTAGGATGTCTCAATAGAGATCATATGGAGATAGTAGGTTTATTTTTATTATTACCATTATTGTCTTACCATAGTGCCTAAGGCTCTACCTGGGACCAGGATCCTTGGCATTGGATAAAGAACTAGAAATAATCTGTCCAAAGTTTACAATTTAAAGAATAGCATTCCTGTGAAAATAATGTCTGAGATTACTTTGGTGACATCACTAAAGGTATTTTAGTCAGAGACTACAAGCATTTTTTGGTAAGAAAGGTTGCAAAGAAGGGCAGGACAGCTACAAACAGGGCAGCGTTCTCTGTACCTACTCCCTTGTAATTAAGATGTTGAGTTGGAGGGAGGGAAAAACCTAACACTTGAGAGCATTTATTAATTACTTTTCAGCTTCAGTGCACAAGGTTAAATGCAGCCTCAGGCAGCTTTCACTGATGTGACTCACATCCCCACAATGTCAGAGCTTGCAGTGACACTGACGGGCTCATATTTTGCAAAGAATAAAGCACACTCTGGTGTATTAATTAAGCATGTCCTGCAGCAAAGCAGTGCAAAACTGTAAGAAGTTTTACACAGCGACTTTCATACCTATAAAACATGTCTTGACAACTGCTGAGCGTGAAATCTCTCATTAATCCACAGACTGTGGGCAGCAGGGATAAGAAACGTGCCTCCCCATGGCAACTGTGTCCTCAGTGGGCTCAGTCCTGATGGGAAGTCAGCACAGGCCTCTTCCCCAGGAAGATGACCAGCACATGACCTAATTATGTCCAATCACAGCATTATTTTCTATTAATTTTCATATGACTTCAAATGTGAGTTCAGGACCTTGGTTAATATTCCAATGGAAATGTTTATAGAAATAAGGAATTACTGGTATACATTTTTTTTAAATTGTGGCTGCTATTTTATCATATTTTCTAACCACATGAAATATTTTTATTTATTTTTTGCACAGCTGACCCCAAAAACAAACCCAACCCCCAACAAATCTTAATCCAATCCAGCTTCCCCAGCTGCTGCATGACCTTAGTCCATGTTCATGGTCTCTCATGGATCCTTGTGCTCTACTAGAGGGCAGAATATAGAGTGTCCCAGAGGATTCAATCCATTCAGGCAAACTGTACAAAGAAAAATAAACCCTCTCCAACTTCAAAAAACAGCAATAATGAAAAAACTCCCACCTCCTACTGTGTCTCCCACAAGTTGATCATGCTAAAAATCATGATAAATAGACAGGTCGAGAAAGTGTGTGTTCAAAAAGACAGAATTTTTCTGTATTTTATTTGCTAAAAAATAAAATTCCTTTCAGAAGCAATATCATTTTGGAAATATTAAAAGAGAATCCCAGAAAGAATATATAACAGAGTTTATGCTCCCTCAGTAATCTTTTCTTTTAGAGTTCTGAAAAGGACTATTTCTGATACTTTACAAAAAATTCAATTTAGACTTTTTCTATTTTCCATCATTTTTGGCACTAAATTACAAAATGTCCTTACTCTTCCTCACAGTGTAAAATTTCAATTTAATCAGGCAAAACTAAGGATGTTTTGAGAGATTGCTGCTGGCATGAACAGGTAAATTCAGTTTCAGCACACTTCTACAAGTAGTTCAGTGTTCATTTAAGTGTTCCAAGCTCATGTACTTCCACCTTCAATCACCTATAACTGAAACTGAGGAAAATGAAAGCAACATTTTTCCATTTACATTCCCTAACACAAGTTGTCTAAAATCAAAAGCAAGATCTTCTTTCTCTCACACTCATTTTACACTTAACTCCCTGATCACCTAAATGCTTGGCATGAGCTCTTGTGAGAGGTGTGTAAATTAGTCTCAGCCCAGCATTTTTTGAGACTTTTGGTTTGGCTGCAGTTTTGCTCTCTCACATTCTTCATAGCAGCTCCATCAAGTGGCCAGAGATCTGAATGTGCCACTGCAACCATGACAAAGCCACCCACTACCATGCAGGTCCCTGTTGGTTGGGACCACTGCAAACACATTCTGAGGTGTTTCTGGGACAAACTCAGGGTGGGGTAGCAGTTGCAGAGGGGAAGTACAGAAAAAGAAGGTACAGAAGGACAAGTTCACAGACCAAGGGGCTGCTTTAGCTGAAGTGCCAGCTTTTTGGAGAGAATTGTTAGCCTTCACAATAAAGCTTGTTTTCCATAAACACCAGGATAAAGGCAGGTAAGGTTCCAAACAAAGAAGGCAGTTGCCATATCTCCAAGATGTGCATGTAGCCACACTCAGGGGGGTTCATCTTAGGGTGAAATATCCCCATTGCTCCCCTGTGAAGTGCAGCAGGTATCTGGTACTGCAAAGCTCTTGTGGCCAGCCTTTCCTGTTCCCTTGCATGTCTCCCTGGGTTTTGACTCACCTGGAGCACAAGAATTTGCTGCTAACCCCACCTCTAAACATAAACCTTTTCTGAGATGTTGGGGAAAGTTATTGCATTCCTCCATAACTTCCTTTTTCTGCCTTGTTTTCAAATGTGCTGTGCACTTGCTCTGCCAGCCTTGGCTCCTGAAAGGATCCAATAAATAATAACTAACCCGCAGTTCAAACAAAAGAATTTTACAGGATTGTTTAGGGAGGGAAATTTCAGAGCCCTGGGAAATCTGAGCATTGTACTGAAAAATAAGAGTAGGAAAATTCTCCTCGCATGGTAATTATCACTACTTCATTAAAAACTCAAAGAAACCGTGACAATTTTTACACACTGGAGATGTAATTTCTCTCACACTAAGAAGCACAAATTCCCCTTTAGTTCTGCATTAGTTTTTTCAAGTATCTTAAGTGTAATTGTCTCTCCTTATGAGCTATTTTCAAATAATATAATTCTTGCCAATATTCATTATATTTCTGAAAGGCATGGGACAAAACAAATCTCCGTGTAGTCACGCAGAGGTAGATTGTCTCTGGTTTCTAAGCTAACTCACTGACTCTGAACAAGCAGTTTTCAGCCTTTCCTGACTTGTAAAGTCCTAAAATTTTCTAAGAGAGATGCACTCGCAGCCCCCTGAGAGCAAATTTACTCTACTAACAGTAGGCTTTTCTCAGCTGTGCTGTGTGGATTCCTTTGCCCACAGGATGAAAACCACTGCTGTGTGCTGCCTGGCATTCTGCAGCATAAACACATCTCTGTTCCGAGAAAAATAGCCCCTAGTTTTGGGTCTTTGAAAAATACATCTGGATCTACCTACTGAAATATGAATTCATTGTATTTTCAAGCCTTGGAGCCTGATTATGGCAGCATAAGCAAGTTACATCAAAGGAGCCAGCTGATCTGCATGGGTGTGAAACCAGATATAAATTAATCCCTTTGTTTCCACAGCCCTCACTGTCAAATCTATTTTCAGTGCAACCAGAAGTTAGGCTACATTAGTAACTTCAGACCATGACATTTTTCCACACCCACTAATCAAATACTGAATCCATTTAGCAATTTTTTTATGTAACATGGAACACAAACACAATGTTGGATTTTCTCAACAATTACACCTTTAGACCTCCTTGGCTGATCATCTTTCTTTTTTTAACACTGTGTATTACTTTCTCCACTTCTGTTTTTGCAACAGTATAAGCATCTATATATTTTTTTGCAAACGGATTACATTTTCTCATCTACAATGGGACTAGGAGATTCATTTCTGAAAAGCATTGCCTGTGCTGTGTAGGGTTCTCACCACAGGGAGAAACAGAACACCATTTTTTTGTTCTCTCACTTATGGCCCCCATCCAACAAAGCACTTAGCCATATGTCTGCTCTTCCCCCTAGACTGGAGGTTTGGCTGCTGGATAGCACAAATCTCTGCACCAGGAAAGGTGTGTTACCCACTGCTACTTACTGTCAATCAAAGATGCCTAAATAGCTGATTTAGACAACTGGAGTGTGACAATTATCCTATAGAAATCCAGAGACTAATGGGCTCAGGGACCCTGTTCATAATGGAGGTGCAGCAGAATAGTCTCAAAGCCCAGGACATCACAGAAAATTGCCTCGTGTATGGCTCTCCTTATGTTCTCTGGTTATCACATTTTAGAAATTGAAGCATTCGATGAAAACCACTGGACTATAAATTGGTGCCTTCAACATGTAGTTTCTCACTTCCCAATGTGACCTGCTCAGTGTACCCTATTAAAAGGGTAAACATGACAAGATAATGGATTCATTTTGGCAGCAGCAATACGCTTTGATTTTTTATTATTTCTACTTTGCTAGCTCACGTTGAAAAGTCCAAGAGCTCTCTTCAGTTGCTAATCCATGAATGGCTAATGGCTAAACCCTCATGTTCTGGGATTAATGTGACAAAATGACAGAGAAATTGCTCACTAGAAAAGCAAGCATTGGTCATAAATTTTCAGGTGGTTTTTTTTTTCAAAGTTTAGCTTTGCTCTCTAGATATGCTTTCAAATGCTAAATATGCTTTTAAATATGCTCTCTAAAATGCTTTCCTGCTTTGCTTTGCAGATTATCTCAATGTTAATCTGAAACTAGCTAATTTTGAACACCCTAGGAGCTGGAAGGCTGAATTTATATTGAAGTCTAGCCTAATCCTTGTCAGTAGCTCCAATCCATTTTCTAGGTGAGCTAAAAGCACATCTCTTCTATCTTGACAATTTAAATGCATCACTAAGCAATCATCCTTCTAATCCACTTGCACTAATTTGTGTTTACTGCCTATGTTCATGTGTCTAAAGAATGAAATATGGAACCAACAAAATGCTGAGAATCTACCTGGCAGTTTCCTGGCCCCTGAAATTGAAGGCTATTTTTTTTGTAGAGATATAAACTCTCTTCTGCACTCTGTCAAAGGAAATAAAAGATAGAACCAGGGAAGGGAGAAAGCACCTTTTAAGGCTCCTGAAGCTTTTAATTGAATCAGTGATTCAGGAAATCTCATTCTCCCTTCTGCTTGTTCTGAAATGGAGAGACAATGAGCAGATTTCTGTCAGCTGAGCAGATGCTCTGTGCATGCAGACATTTTTGTGTCTAATGATAGCTTTGACTTCATGATGAGTTTTGTGGGATCTGTTGCCTGGGGTATCAGTAAAGGATTCATTAAATGCCTTTCCTGTGAAAATTGTAAGACATTCTCTCAAATAGGAAAAAATTGCATAAAATTAGGCTTGTAAAGATATTTCATTTTACTTATTGTGGGATTACACTAGCAGTAAGGTTTTAATTGCTCAAATTACAGTACCTTTCAGATGTCAAAATTACTTGCATTAATTGCCAGTGGAGACAAAGCAATAATGCTTCTGTACTAACACATTGCACACCCAATTAGCATGAATAGTATAGTTAAACTTCATGTGTCTTTCTGTAACATAATTAAAAGGAATAGGTTACTAGATAAAGTTCAGAGCTAAGATGAATGCACCTTTTCAATCTTCAAGTCTTAGCCTACGTATTTACTTACATGAAAAAAAACCCATATTCAGATCTGTTTTTCAGATGATGCATACTTCCCTAACTTCATATTTAGGCTGATTTACATAATGAATATGGCTTTATTTTTTTCTTACAATAGAAGCCAACACCATCCCTCTGTTCATTTAGAACTATGTAAAAAAGATGCAGCTCTACCAATGCAAAGAGATTAACACTTTTATGCTTCACAGTACAAGTTTCTATTTATTTTCATAGTGAAGTTGAGCACTAATTTTCTGCTAAAAATTTTTTGCCTATAATATTCCTCTGTCTACACTTCACATGTAGCAGTATAAAGTTATCAGTGGGTTTATGTAGCATTGGCTAATTAAGCAGGGGAAATTTTGTATGTACGAAGGGAATACCTTGGCAAATGGACTTGGCAATGTTGCTGCTCTGGCCACTGACACAACAAAGTTATTATTTGGAGGAGGAGATTGTGAGGTTTGTTTGTATTCTGGCTTTTTACCATCAGAATGTAGGTGGGTAGTTTGCTGGAAAACAGGTTCAAGTTATGGAATGATAAAAGCCTTGGTCACAAGCACGGCACCAGTTGTATGTCTCTGACCAGGACTAACAACAGTTCAGTGGAGGGAAATTTCATATACAGCTCCTTTTTGGAAAACCAGGCTCTCTTCTGCAGACCTTGGTCTGCTGGCTGCAGCATCTCTAGGCTGGTCCAGCTGGGAAAGGCTTGAAAGAAGCTTTTACACCAATATCACCCTGTTTTTTAACCTGACATTATGAAGGGTGACTATACTTTAGAAAGCTCAAAAAGTAGCAGTGTTTCAGAGAAAGGCAGCTACTATGAGATGGCAGAGGATGTGCCTGGACTGAGAAGGAGGAATAAATGTGATTTCTGCCTGTCTTTTAACAGGAAGCAGCAGGACTATGCTGGCATTATGGCCTTTTCCCCTGGGACAGGCAGACAGTGAGGTTTGAAGGACAGCATGGGTGTGAAGGCATCACCCACGTTTGATGTGTATTCTTGTAGTGGCTACCTGAGGGCTACTGCTCATCTGGACACCTTCAGTCATCTTGACACATTCCTTAATTCTCCCTGGGGGTTTTATTCATTTGGATCTTCAACATTTGCCTAAGTAGTTCTCTGAGTCGGAATGTCTGGTTTCTCTCTCAAAAATCCCAGCTCCTCTTCATCTATTCCTAGTTCTCCTTTATCTTTAGGAAGCAGACTCTTATTTACCAGGAATGTGTTCAATGTGCCATCCAGCAGGTATTTTCTCCCTCTCAGCTGGAAACCACACCAACAGCTATGACTAAAATAGAAATTAAACCTCATATAATGCTACTTGTTGTCATTAGAGAGGCACCACATTTTTGGTTCACTGCATTTAACATGTCGTGCGATAATGAAATTAGTAAATCCAAGATCCAGGGTTTAAGAGGATTTTCCTCTACTGTTGTTTGGAAAATATTTTTGGTAATAGAGACACAAATTAAATTTTGAAAACTGCAGGAAGGTACTAATAGCAATAGTAAGCCCATACTCTTTAAATAGGTTATCCAAATTGTTACACAGTAGTACACATTATGTATCATGACCTGAAAAAAATGGATTCTTTACACTGGTTTTTCATAGCCAGCAAACCTGTTTCTCACTGTAGAGTTAATGGAGAAATATCTTCTGCTCAAATTCTGAAAAATGCAAAATAACTGGGAAAGTTTCGGCATTTTAACTTCACCTGATTACTTGTTAAATTTTTGAATGCGCATCTCTGAAAACTCTTGACATTATCTTTAAAAGGCAGTGCTTTCGAAAGAGTCTACACTTAAGGAAAAAAATTTAGAGCCCAAATAAAGAGTCACAGAATGAGCAGAGAATTTCTCGTTGGCTCATAGTGGTCACCAGAGCAACTGGTGCTTCTGAAGGAGCTGTGAGAAGCAGCCTGTGTCACGACATCTCCTCCACATCAGAAGCAGGAACCAGCCAGAGTGGGCAAGAGATTAGTTCAGGTCCTGAAATCAAAAGGTTTACTGTCCTCTGCCAAAGTTGTTATCACTTAGTAACTCCAGATATATTTCTGATCCTCATTGCAAATTCCATCAAATTCCGCTGTCTGGTAGCACAGTAATTTTATTAAGTGTCTCATTTGGGAGTTGTAAGAAGAAATAGAAAAATTAATTATTTGCAACCTTGTTGAACACACTCTTTATGCACATATTTATGCATCAAATATTGCACATATTTAAGAATTGTAGGCTTTCATTGGGATCTGCATCCTTTTTACTCCTCTAATCTCCTTTCAGTGTTTTGTGGATGGGATGTTTACACTACGTAGAATCACATAACCCACACTGTAATTTAGGAAAGCCACCATGATATTCTCTACACTTTCTCCAGCCCTGCACCTGCTTTGGGGTAGCAGATGTGTGGCCATCCCTACTCTGTAGGTGCTCAAATTTCAGATGAGCTAATGGAGATGTTTTATTAACTAATGTAAAAGCAATGCATGGAGGACTATTACATTCCCAGAAATCATCCCAAAGTCGCTGATGTGAAAACTGTTGAGGAGATAGTTAAGGGGAAGTACTATATGTGCATGTCTTCAACTTCCTCCAGCCTAGGTACCCACCTACATCCCCTCTCAGAGCCTGGATGTGACACAGACCATCAATGCTGCTCAGCACAACCCTTACAACCCTTCTCATACTCTAAATTAGTTTGTCATGGCATCAGGACATCCAAGACTAAAGTTCAGAAAAGGGCTGAGCCTCAGGTGATCAGGTGTCTTTGACTATGATTAAATCAACAAAGCTTCAGGTCCTAGACTGGATCCTGATCTTTTACAGGAAATGGAGAAATGAATTGGACAGAGTGGAGAGTAGCAGTAAAGAAGACTAATTGGTTTGAATCCTTGAAGACTGATCTATAATTGTTAAACTGATACAGTGGTGCAAAAGTTATGAACAGTATGTCAGTTTCTTTTGGGTTTTTTTTAAAATTTTAATAAATATTACTTACTGGTTGCTGAGGTATGTTTACAAAGTAATTTGGCCAAAAGTTCAGTATGTTGCAACCAAGAAAGTGAAGAGCAAATAACAGAATCTAATCCACAGTTGGAGGAAAAGGGTGTTTCTCGCTATGAAAATGTGATATTCAATGCTTGGAAGACTTCTTATTCACAATAAAAGTTCAAATGAATGAAGAGATGTTGAGTTTCTGGATACTACAAAATTGGGATACAGTCCATGACCAAAGCAAAGCTTCATCATGTTCAATAAAGGTAATGTGAAGATAATGAGAAAAAGTTGATTAAAACTGCACGTCTCTGTAATGTGTTCAGCATTTTAAACCACATATTTCACTTAGGGGCTAAACGTTAATACAGATCTCCACATAGTACATTCAAATACCAATTAGTGAGTCAATATTTCTAAGTGACCAGGACTGACCTCACATAAATATAGAAAATAAAGGACAAAACATGTTTAGGCTAGTGCATTTAAAAAAAAATAAATTTAAAAGCAGATATTAAAACTGATATTAAACTTTAGTCCATTGTCAGCAACAGCTGTCAGAGCAGGCAGGTTGTATAGCAAAGGTGAAAAGGTTAAGGAGCCTCATGAATATGAAAAGTTTAAAATTACTGCTCATATTGACCCATTGTGTGACACAGGCCTGGACCCTACAAAGAACACCAGAAGGACAGGGCCACTGTGTGGGACACCTCAGCAGCCCTGTGCACTCACAGAACCAGAAACTCAGGAGGCTGATAAATGTTATCCTCTAGAAAAGAGAAAAAAGCCTCTACAACTAAACAGTTCGTAGTCCAGGTTTCAAATTACCTTCTTAAGGAGCCAGACGTTACAGGTTATCTCATAACAGACAAACTTTTTCCCTTGTCTTCTTTCACTATGAAACACAGCCAACAAAAGAGGAAATTTAGCTTAAAAACCTGACAGTAAGAGAAAAGTAAAGCCTGTCCCTTTCTGGAAAAAAACCACAAAACCATCACCAGCAATGAAATTCAAATGTCATTGCAAGTTAGGCACGTAGTTTGAGCTATCAATCACACAGAAAAAATTCTGCTTGCATCTCTATGAAAAGTACATTTCATCAATTTTGGACCACAAGCACTCCCACAATTCACGCACACATTTTTCTCCGTGCTCTTTACTGGCTTTAGTACTATGAGCCAAAGGATATTTTAGGCAAAGTATGTTTTTCTAAGTTTATTCCAGGACATCCAAATGGGATGTGTGAAATAATTCTTCTACTCTACTACTAAAGAGCTGCAGCCCAAGAAGGCTGTTCAGTTTAGGGAACAGTTTCTTAAAGACACAGATGGACTAGAAAGATGCTGGGAAAATAACAGGATTACTTCAAGTCTAGAATGCACAACCTCTGAAAAAAAGACTAAAAACCCCCCAATGCTGAGCACAAGTCAGGACGTGGCAAATCCTGAGGTACATAAAAGGCACTTATAAAGAGGAAGAGAATTCTCTTTACAGGATGCAATGGATCTTGGTGCAGGCAGAAAGTCTGAGGTCTAGGAAAATCTGATATAGAACATTGAAGCACTGAAGGCTTTTAAGAACAGGTTTGTCAGACATTTGTCAGGGTTGATTAAGGTTGATCTGGATCCAGGGCAAAGGAATGGAGAAACAGATCACTTAAAATACTGTCCAGTCCTCTTTTCCTTTCATCTGATCTCCTTCCTACTGAGGTTTGTTCAGCTTCCTTGCTGTGAGAGTCAAAAGTCTTTGCTCATTTCTGAACATTAAATCATTTGAATATCTGTACGCTGTCTGTGTAGATTATTCTACAAAGATATTTTATTATTTCTGCGTTACGTGACACCTTGATAGGTGTCAAATTCTAAAGGATTTTGGTCGATAATAAAGGTGCAACATTTACAATACCGTTTTCTTAGTTAATAGTTGTGCTGCAATCCAGAATATTTGAATTGTTGTCAAGGAGGCCACTTGAAAAGTAGAAAAATCACAACTTGTACTACAAAATGAGGCTATATGCATTTATTAAAAGAAAAATATACCAGTGTTGTCTATAAAAATGGAGATCTCCTTCCATTTTTAATTCACCTATTTATTTACCTCTTGTATGAATCAAGCTACTACTTCCTGTAACCAACTTTGTAAAGAAACAAGTGGAAATTCTGGAAAGCTTATCTGCTTACGTTTCTATATCTTGCAAAAAAAATCCTTTTATTCTGCTAAAAAATGAAAGCTCTGACTAAATAAATGCACATCACTCAGAAGCATTGTATGGTTTCTGCATGTCAAGCATTAATACTGCTAAAACACTGACCCAAGAAAAATATCCATGTTGATTACATTGTTTCCCATGCTACGCCACAGAAGCAATAAGCATTTGCTTATTTATAACATCAGATGTGAGCCACTAATCTAGAAAATTAGATTTCTGAAAGAACAAAGATTGCATTTGCCAAGAACCAAAAATCTATCTGAATCACTTCATTCTTTTTAATAAACTTTCTCTGTGAAACATTGATATTGAAGGAATCAATATGACTTTTTAAAAAATACCCCTATTGTCATTCATTTATTCAAATAGGGACCTTTGCCTTAATCAAAATAATGCTGTAGAGACCCAAGGGAAGCACATATGTATAATTCCTGCAATTACTTATTTATTATTTCAATTAATTATTTATTACTAAGACTTTTTTTCAAGAAAAGCTCACAGAATTTTAATTAAAGTTACAGTAGACTCTGGGTAGTAAAAGTGCACATCCAGAACATTTTCATATATCAAAATGAAGTCAAAATAATTTCAATGCAGGTAATCTATAAGCAATTTTATTTCTGTGGAAGTGCAAATAAAGTTACGCACAAAGACCAAAAGCTGAGCTGCACATGGGGCTGCAGTGTCAGTTTTGAGCAGTCAGACACTTCCCTTGGGTAAAGACCAGCCCAGCCTGGTCCTCCCCAGCCTCCTGACACACAGGGATGGATGGTGGTGTGGAGTTGGAGAGCACAGCTGTGGTTCTCTCATGCTCACCATGCACTGCCAGAGAGAAGGATTCAGGCTGGTGGGCTTCCAAATCCCAAAAATAGATATTAAATAGCAGCAATCCACGTGTGTTGAGGGTCCAGCTACATCCAACCTCCTCCTGAGTCAGATGGGCATAGACCTCACCAGGCCAATTTGTGTGGAAAGATCACACTTGGCACCTTCTATCACCAGAGACACTTTTGGAGCAGATTATGTGTTCAATTATTAAGTTGCTGTAACATCTTGGTTGTCATTTGGGGGTTGGTGCAAATCTGGCCTCACATGCAGAACTCCACTTTGTCACAGTCTACATTAATTAAGCCTGATTTAGGCTGTTTTTAAATTAACCTTCCATCAACATCTTCTCATTACAGCATGGTTAAACCATGCCAGCAGCGCAGCTCAGTTTATTATGCTAAAAGACTAGTCCAGAAATATCAATAACGCTACATTATTTCTATTTAAAAGGTGGAGCCAGCAGTTGTCCCTGGTTGTGTACAAACTGACTACACTGCAAAGTGTGTACAGATGTAATGGCACATTGGACAGCTAAAATCTTATAAAAGCAAATTTCTTTGGGATTATTAGACTGTTACCAGACCAAGGAAGCAGCACTGTTCTGCTGAGGTGAAAGGCAAAGAATAAGGAAGAGTAAAGTCTGTTTCAGTGAACTGTGCACAACTGTTTCTTTTCTGTTTTAACATTCAGTACAACCACACTGGGGAAGTTGTTAAAAACCTTCACCTTTTTGTGTGTACTACTTAAAACACACACTGTCAATACCACAGCACTCTGAAGGACCTCCCTAGTTCAATCTTGCTTCAAATTCACAAGGCCAAAAGTAAAAATATTTACTCAGGATCTGCACAAAAGAATGTCTCTCAGAAAGATTTGCCACAACACCTACAACAGAGGTAACTCAAAGGTGAGTGCCACAGCCTCGCCTCTCAGACATCACAAGATACCAGTTAAAAGAGGAATTGTTCTCCTCTCCCCCACCCTGGCTTTTATTTATAGGGATTGAATACTAAAGGAAAAAAAAATACAACGACATATTTTATCACATCGAATTTGGGCCTGAATTTGCACGAATGCAGTGGCACGAAAGCTTTTTCCATGTTAAGGCAAGGGGCATAAGGGTAAAGCATAGCCAAAACTTACTTAAGGTAAATTGGCACCAAAATCATAACATTTCTTTGTGTTAGGTGTTAAGACAGACCAAGAAGACAGAAAAAAATGGGTGAGGCTGCTGATGGCCAGCCAAGGGCAGCTTCGTACCAGGGCCTGGGGAGCACAGAACACTTTTGGCTTACTGACATTACTGATATGTTTTAAGAAAACAAGATAAGAAATCCACCCCATCTGGTTTGCAAGATTTTGATGAGCATATGGAACACCCTGCTGGTAGGAAAGTGAGGTTTGCAGCCATATGCTCAGCCAGTCTCTGGTATGACTATTGCAAGGATTGATCATGTATATTTATATTTCTGATGATGCTGTATAACAGTCATAGCGACCCAGCTGAGCTTCATCAGTGAGGTCTTATAAGGAAAAGGGGTTGGAAAAAGAGGATACTCTTGTATCATTGTTTCTGTTGAGCTCATTGGAGACTTTGAGGTTTGGGTTTTCTTCTATGTTTGGTTGGGGTTTTTTGGTATCTAAAATTGTGACAAGATTGTGCCAAGATAATAACAACTTGGAGTTACAATACATTAGGATATTTTCAGGTAACTATTGACAATTAAAAGATGTTGAAGTTATTAAAATATAGTATTTATGATTCTTAGCTGTCTCTCTATCCAGGAATATATAGAACCATGGTTTAACCTATCAATTATAATGTTTTTTAGTAATTCAAATCACTGGTTAAAAGCCAGTAATAAAAAAATGATAAAATAAGAATATTAAAATTCTTATTTGCTAGTCTTCAAAATAATATTTTTTAAGACTTTCCTGAGTTCATCAGGGATAGAACTAGAATTATAAAGATATAATAATTTGCTTTGTCAAACCCACATAATCTTCAAATAAACTGCTTGCGCAGTCTCACTCCAGGAACATTTTATTTCACAGCTATGACAAGGCCAAAGATACACTGAGCTTAAACAGATAGGATTGTGTTTGTACTGCATTATTAGGCAGAGCCCTTTCAAGGAGCCTGAGACATTTCAATGGAGCTTGAAGACAAATCAGTCATGGTCAGCAAGGCTCTCGAGCAGCAACACAACACGTCTGATAAGTAGCTTAAGGTTTAACAACTACCTCAGAGAATTCCTGAGCATTGCACAGGGTGCTCATCTTCTGATCCACTGCATCTTAAAGAGAAGTGGAAGTAAACCAAGCAGATGTCTCTGTTATTCATTATTTTCCTGTTGTCCCTACCCTTGGTATTTTACAGAACAGTCAAGTCTCTCGACTCCTCTGACACGGTGAATTTTGTTGGAGATGAGGCAGAGGAAAACTGCCCTAATCTGTGTACAAGTCTGTTTTCAAAAACAACACACAGAAACCTCCAGTTCCAACTCTGGAGAGAGTAGTTTCCTTTCCTTCTGGTCTTGTCTGAAAGGTCTTTTATTGCAACAACATTTTCAGTTCAAGATTAGGTAAATTGCTCTAGAGAAACTGGAACAGTTTGTGTGCATTGACAGGGCACTTGAGCACAGTAATACTTGGGAGCTTTTTTTAACTTCCTTCCCCTTTAATATCAACAGAGTAACCAAGTTCTCCACAATCTTTTATAAGAGGGGAATTCAGAGGAAACCAGATTTTACACAAAAAAGGTAAAAGCTCAGAATCCCTTTTTCTGATTTAATAGAATTTTCTCAGTTTCTGTAGCAAATAAACTCTGTTCCTTGTGTCAGTAAGTACCTTACAGTAGAATGAAAGGCTGTTTATTTTAACTTTTATTAAAGACTAAACCCTAAATCCTGATGCCTTGCATTCTGAACTTTGTCCTTATGGCTAAAGGACAGGCTGTACTGATACAGAAAGATGACAAAGTAGTGAAAAAATTCCAGGAGAAACTAATGTTGTGACATCAGGCTCAGTATCTGAAATGAAAATACTTACTAAAAGAAACAAGCCAAAAGAGCAACATAAGGGAAAAGGAAGGTGGATTCTTGTCCTAAGGATTTTTAGCTTACAAAGCTTGCACTGACACGTGGAACAAACTGGCCAGTTACCAAAAAGCACTAGCACCCAATATGGAAGTTAGGTCAGAATCTTCTACCTCATTAGGTTTCTCTTCAACTCTAATTTTCTGTTTCATATTTATGTTTTTTGGGGGATTTCTGTCATAGGTTTTAAACAGTCACATAAGGAATCATTGTGCATTACAGGGGTTGCAGTTCTAATCTAGATGAAGTACCTGGACTATTTACATTAAAACAATTTGTTGGGATAGCAACAAATGAATGACTATTTGCATTATGCCCATCAGATTCACAGATTCCCCTCAGAAAGGAGACTTCCAGCTGTTGTCTAAAGCATCTGCATGTGGCAGGATTAATCCAAGAAGGGAGAGGACTTGTATGTCCATCATAAGACTGCAGGAAAAATTTCAAACATGATAAAAAGTGAATGAGTGTATTTCTCCAAAACGTGTCTGTAATTTCAGAAATTCCTGCCATGTCTCATAAACCTGTAAGAAATATGACATTTATTTTATGTCCTATGGAATATCATCTAACATAATAATAAAACACACACAGACAAACTGAGAACCCAACAGAACTCTAATTCTCTACAGATTTTCTCAGTATAATTATGTTTTATGGCATTAACTCTGCTTTCTTTGGGAAATAATTTTCTTGCAGGAATTTATTGGTTTGCTTTTCTGTTACAAACAAAAAAATTCAGCTTGTTTTGGAAATGGAGCAGTGTTACTTTCTAGCTGTTCAATAATACATAAAAAGGAACAGAACAAGTGAAAGTGGTGGCACTGAGTAGAAGAAAGTAGAAATTTATGTAAATCCCATCTTCTTGGAATGGCTGATCATGGGAATCATTAAAAATAAGATTATGTTCTTATGGGAGGCATTTTGGGCACGATGTTTAGAAAAAGCCAGGCTGGGAGCAGTTAATAAGGACTGACTGTCTAAGGCTCTTCAGAAAGTCTGCAGCACTTGAAACTGTGTCAGACACTGCAGACAGAGCCTGTCCAATGCAATTCTCTCAGCTCAGTTTTGAGCACTCTGACCTTAGCTTTGCTGGGATGAATACTCCCAGAGGGCTTAGAAGACTGTTAAGGGAAAGATCAAAGATGAATTTCTTCCTCCTGGTTGCTGTAGCACTCATGACCACTTCCAGTGACTTCTCTTGCAAGGGGCAGCCCCTTGTGAAGTTCTGTGCTTTCATGCTGACTTCTGTGTAGACATCAGCTTTGGGTTCATCTCTTCAATAGCAGCTCTGAGGGACTACTTGAAATGGTAATTTCTAACCAACAGACTTTATGAATTTTTCTTAATGTTTTCTATAACTTCTAGCATTAAAAAACAACCCCAGAATTACATGAGGTAGGAAGTTATTTCAAAAACAAATGGTTATTTGCTTCTGTTTGAGGAAAACATATTCCAGGGGAAACATAATTCAAGAATTTTTCATTATCTTTAAAACGGGTAAGAGCTATATCATGAAAAGTTACAAAAGGGCTCTGTCTCCCTTGGCTACCCTAGAGAGCTTATACAATAAGAGTGCTTGAGACTCTCTTACTCAAGGCTTTAGCTCTGTCACTCTGCTAAGGCTCGGCAAAGCAGAAAGAAAATCCAGCAAAGGAAGCAGCAGTTCCATACCAGAGTCCTGCTCCGGGACTAGAGAGCACAGTCTTTTGGAACTCAGTGTATCTCATGCTTCTGAACCTCCTTCCACTGCCACAGAACAGCCCCATTACAAGGCAAAGCTCCAGGTTTCCCATTTCACAGCTCCCTCACTCGAATTGCAGGTTTCCCCATAGCATTTTTCCTTTTTTCCACCCCTTCCACCCTCCCATGTCTCACACAGGTCTGCAATCAGCAAGTCCCACCTCCATCCTATTCCCTCTCACAGCAGAGTTGGTGCCCAATGTCCTGGATCCCTTTTGGGATGCTGCTTTGGCCTATTAAAACACAGGGCCTAAAAAACCAGTAAAACTGGTCTGACATGTCTTGTTTCTCACCAATCCAGGTAACTTTTATTCATCTCCATAGTGTCTTCTGTCCTTACCTTCACAGACTTATGCATTGCTTCCATGATTATTTATTCCATAATTTATGCAGTGATTAAATTACTCAGATTTAGAATACCCTAGCCACACTAAGGCATGGACTGTGCTCACTCTGCCCTATCACCCCCAAATTCCCAGGGAGAACAGTTCTGTGGTTGCTCCACAGTTTAGCAGACCTGTGGTTTTCAGTCACCCCACACCACCAGATTAAATGAGTGACTAAAAGCCCCTCATGAACTGGAGGGCAGGGGGGACTTCTGGCATGAGCAGCTGGGGTTAGCTGGCATTGAACTCTTCATTAATTAAAACCAGCTTCCAACTCAATGCCTAGAACAAGTTCAGGGATCAGAAAAAGAATTAATTAGTTTCTTATTAAAAACTAATACACCACAAAAAAAAATAGCCAGATGCAGATAGTTTTGGATTTTCTTTTTCTGTTGTTTCGGGCTTTATTTTTCAGGTGAGTGAAAGAAGAAATTATTAGATTTAGAAAAACTGCTTCATCTGTGTCTATATCACACCAAGGAGATGGGAATGAGCAGCAGTTCCAGACCCACACATTTAAATTTCCACTCCAGACAACCTAAAGCTATGGGGAAGCAAATATCACAGATACAGTACGTTCCTGTTCCAAAGGACAAATCCCTTCATTCTCAGGTTTGGTAATTCAGAGTGCAGTCTGTTATTGACAGCTGAGCTCAAGGAGAGCAAAGATTAGAGTATGAAAGGAATTGTTCTGATGTATATTTTAATACAATAATTGCTGGTTAAGGAAGACAGTGCATCACTAGATTTGTAATCAGGCAGCAATATTCACTCTCACCGATTGCTGCATGCAGCAGTAAAAGACAAGATTTTAATGTAAGCAGATACCATCTCAAAAAGCAAATGTTTCCACTATAGCCAGCAGTGCCCTGTTCCTCCCTGAAAAACCATGCAGGTAGATAATTACAGCCCAATCAGATGTCTCAGAAAGACATTTAAAGTACTATTTCCCTTATTCATTCTTGTGAAATCATCATAATGGCTTGTGTCATGAATATGTTCTCTTTAGAAACTCTTTGTGTGATACCATTTTCTCTTCATTGTGAGAGTGGGGGAGAAAGCAAGAGGCTGAAGTTTGAGTGAGTAATCTTACTCAGATATAGAAAAAAAAGGGTGCCAAGAAAAAAATATCTTCCAAACCAAATTAGTTTGCATAATACAAAGAAGAAGAGAAAGAAAGACGGGTTAAGGAAAGATTTTGCAAAAATTCTAAAAATTCCTTTTTTAAATTTGACGAAAAGGGATTTATCAGCCACAAGATGAAATCACTTATCATTTTTATTTGTGGTATATCCTAATTTGACTGTTAACAACCTGATCTAGTACACCTGGCTATTAATATGCATTTTGTTGTGAATGACTGTGCTAAATTTCCTGCCCACAGGCTATTTTCTAACACAGATGAATGGAGAATTTGAGAACAGAAGCCACTTAATGTGGAAATAGTAGCTGGATGACAGTAATGGCAACGTTATAACATGGGTGGTAATTCAAGGTACATCATGTTCATGTTCTCTGTGTTACTCTGAACAATGAATGCAGCAAGAAAATATCATCTCTTCACTTGAGAGTTTAGATCAGTTAAAGGCTGAATTTAACCACCTCAGGTACATGGTTTAGGTTTGAGGTTATGAGAAGTGAGGATCTAAACTATGTGTTTGCAATCGAAGTCCACAGCAGAATAACAAAGAACTGATTTGGAACGTTTTAACTATTTTCTAGAGGAAAACACAGCTCAACTCAAAATTAAAAGCAACACTTTGGGTAAAAATACTGATTTAGCCAAAATGTTTGTTTAGATGGAGAGAAAAGGGAATGAATCTAAACAGCCTCAAATTAATCACAGATTTGTTGCTCTATTTTTCTCCTTTTCTCTGTGTTTATAAACAACATATTAAGATGCATAAAACATATTATTCAGTTCCAAGGCATCTAAAATGAAATATTTATCTTTCAAAATTTTATGTATATCCAGCTGAATTGAGGATTAATTCTGAACAGGAGAAAAACAACATTAATAATCCTTCACAGAATTGCATTTTCCACTTACAGCAGAGTTTTCTGGTGCAGTTAATTGCTTAGAGGTGTTAGCAAAATTCTGAAGTTCTGTAAGTTGTAGCGCAGTCTGGGGAATGGCATAATTACTGAAATAGCAAAATGGGGAGGGGGCTTGATAAGACATCCTTTCCACCTGCAAAGGATTGGGAAGAAACCAGCAGGTTGCTAGAAACATCACTGAGCTTTGTTTTGTTTCACTGAAGATCCCCAAACTACAGCATTTGGCAAAAATTCAAGTAAATATTCAGGGTTTTCAGACCTGTCCTCATTCCAAGTCTTTCTGAGTGGAGGGTCCTGGGTCCCCTGGGTCCCAGACTTTTGCTGAAGTAACAAAGCCATTATCAGATCTTGTGGAAAAACAAGCAACCCTTGAGGCTGAGCACAGAGTGCAAGCAGTGCTTGTGGTTTGTTTATTCTTTATTTCCAGGTGTCTTGCAGCAGAGCAGCTGGAATGAGAAATGCACAGCAAGGAGCCTGCAGAGTCAGTACAGAATTTGTTTTTTGCTTAAGGAGGGAAGGAAAAGGAGAGCACAGAAATGATGTCACAGTTTCACCTTTCTTAATCTCAGTTTCTCAATTCCTCTGGAACAAAAAATTTTAAGAAGCAGATGCCTGACACAACTGATGTGTCTGAAAGCTCTTCCACATCTTCCATGTAGTAAGTGGAAAAGCCCAGACACTTCTTCTGTAGGATATTGCTTTAAGCATTACCTTTGTCATGTACAGTAAAACAGCACTGCTCAGTGCGTGTTTGCATTTCCCTGAAAGCTTTCCATGAGCAATTTAAATAGTAAGGTAATAAATGCCTTCCAAATATCTGACTGTTCAGTGACTTTTTGCAAGAAAGTAAAAAACAACCTTGTTCAGATACTCTGAACATCTGAGTCTATTTGAATGAAATCAGAGAGATTTGGTCATTAAGATTCAAGTGCTGAAAGGCTAATTTGAATTAAGAGAAAATGTGGAAAAAATCAAATGTGCAAAGTCAAAATCCACTATAGCCAATGACTATATTTACCTCAGTGAAGAATTTTCCTCTTAAACTATTGATTTTTTGCTTTCTTCACCAAAATCAGTTCCCTTTTAAGTATTATTCAAAAGCTATGATCAAACATGACAAAGACTGTTATCAATTATAACATAATTTGCATAGCTTTAGGCCCAGCTGAGGAGGCAAGATCTTTATATAAACAGCTGTAATAATTGAAAGTAAGATCTTGACTCAGGCAAAGCTTTAAAAAAAATACGGAAAGAGAGGATCAAATCATTATGATTTTCATGTTATAGATAAAACTTGAAACAGCATTACAGGACAGCAATTACCACAGCCATGCAAAATAATGAACTTACCAGTCTTGTGACTGTGACTCATGATCTGCTCCAAAATTCAGCCACAGATGGGTTTAGTGATTTAAATGACACTGCTATATGGAACCACTCTGTCTGCCTTCAGCCTTTGAGCTGAAGATGTTACACTCTCCAGCTGCCAGGGCAAAAGTCAAAGGGTATCATGAATTATAATTCTCAATTGAGATTTATTGATATAAATTTTTCTGACAATTTTTTTTACCTGATGTGAAACAATGCATACTAAAGATGTATAAACTCTCTGTTCAGCTGCTGCAGAAGTTTTCACAGTTACCAGCTGGCTCTTGTTCACTGCTTGTCAATAAATGGATGGTTACTTGGCCAAAATACAGTGACCTCTTTCTAATAAAAAGAAATTGAAGACAACAGCAGAACTAATTTCAGTCTGTCTCAGGAGGTGATTAAGATTACTAGTTTTCTTCTGTTTTTTAAAGGTATTCTTTAAAGTCTAGTACCTAACCAAGAGGAAATTACCTGGATCATTTAACTTTCAACTGTTATCACATCAAGTGCAGTCATAAGCAAAAATCTTTGCAGATGTACTGATGAAGACCCTAAAAATAATTTAAAAATCTACTCTGAAACATTTTTGATTTTTAGTGCTGGGAGAATTCTGGTGCCTTTGAAGACTTATTATGGGAAGACTTAAATGGATTTTGTTGGATTGGAACTGAAGGACAATTGGGAGATGCTTATTGTTTCTAGAAAAATAGAAAACCAATGTTCTCTGAATTGAAGAATTTATTATTACAGTAACTTCAGACTCATCAGTTCATAGAAAAAAAATCCCAATCATTATGGGTGTTTGAAGGATCATAATTGCTTACTTAAGCATGTTCAACTACTCCAGTGCATAGTTAGGATATAATGCAGTGCTGTCATCACTCTGTATTGTGCCATGAGGGGAAATTGGCCCTTATGATGTAGCACAAAAATGAGGATACATCACAAAGACATTTCATGGTTTTGTCTTACTACACATGGAGATGAGCACAGCAGTTAAAAATTCCCTTTCCAATGTTAAGTCCAATTTACAAAGTCTTGGCCAAATATTCCTATTTTCAAGAAAGAAGAGCAGGGGGAAAGGGCACAAGGAACAGAGCAAGAAGAGCAGTGATAAAGAGGATTACCACCATAAATTGACTTAAACATGCTTCCTGGGGAAGCCCATTATTTCTGACTGACCTGACTTTTCAAAAGGACCTCTTGTCCTTCTTTAAGGCCCTAATGTGATGAAAACCTTACCAACTTATAAGTTGTCCTAGCAACCATTTGCACTTTATTTTTAGATTAAGTGTGTCTTCAAATTCCAGCCACTAAATTATTACCCCTTTACCCCTTTTCAACACATCTTCTCTCCATATAGGTTGTTTTAGAGATTGTTAAACTCATGTCTTATTTTCCTTCCAAATAACTCAAAGAGCTTTTTAATGTCTAATTTATAAGGTGCCTTTTCTGTATCTAAAATCGCTGCTATTGCTGAAGCTGTCCAGACCCACTGAACTTTTTAAAGCACTTGCCTTCACAGTGCTACTCCTCATAAATACCAAATTCAGGAAAAAGAGCATCTATTGCACTGTATACAGATAAAAGAGGATTAATTTTCTCCATATTAAAATACCTTTTCTTAAATAACCTTGAAAGAAATAACCCTGTTGCTCTGATGGGTTCCAGAATGTTATTAGGATGGCTGGGAGAAAAAAAAGGAGAAATGGCAGAAAAAATAACAAATTATGTTTCACTATTATCTATATATTTATGATTATTATTCATCAAAGAGAAGCTGTTGAGAAGGTCAGAAAACATCTGCAAGCTAGTATATTTGGACATTTGGCAGTGGGAAGTAGTTCCCATGGTAGGAGCACGGAGGACTGCTCAGCAGCAGAGCAGTCCCATCCTGGTAGCTCTCTCAGGAAAGAATGCTTTGATGGGGAAAAGGAAATTGAAGATGTTGGTAAAGGGGCAGAAAATTGTCGTAGCCTTGATGGAAAGTTATGTCCAGGTATCCAAGACCCAACAATTGCAAAGCAGAAGTGAAAGAAACTGAGCCCATAAAGTTGTTTCCTTCCAGAAAAAGTGATCGATCCCTGAGAGATGACAGGGAAAAGATTGCACTCCCAAAGAATTGTTCTTCTGGCAGCCAGAGAAATACAAAGGAGTGCAGGGATCAAATACAAGAAATACCTGAACCCAAGAACAATAAATAGCTCTAATGACCAGATGCACAGAGCACTTACTGGAAAGGAGTACAGGAAGAGATTAAGGCACACACAACCATTTCTCAGTGGACTTTTCACAGGATTTATGTACTTGTGCACATTTGGAGAGAGCATAAAAACTTGACAGGTGAGGATTAAAGCATCCCTTAAGAAAATGTATTAACAGGGAAACATTCACTAATCTTCTGAAGATCTAGTGCTTACTGTAGAAAGGAGTAGTGAAGTGTGCCTTAAACATGATCTAAAGTGAAATGTTTGAGAGAATTTTATGAAGAAATAACATTACCAGGCACTTGAGGACAGCAAAACTCTGAATCACCCTTTGGCAACATAACTGGCTCCTGAAGTCTTTTCATTTTGATCATCACTGAGATCCTGTTCTTTTTCCCAGGTGTTCTTCATTTGAGGTCTGTACAAGGCAGTGCTTACAGCCTTTTTGTACTGATTGTGGTGTTTTAAAACCAAGGTCCAGCAGGCAATTCAAACTACAAAGTAATTTTGTAAATAAATAACTAGGGAATCCCTTTATGCAAATTCCCTGTCTGGTTCTGCTATTTGCTCAGCAGTCATGAAGAGGAGAATACAAGTTAGTCCCTATAATATTTAATCCACCATAGTTGTGCCAAATCAGTTGGACGTAACAAACTCCCTTCTTCCATGGACAGGCCTTCACTCACACAGCAAACAGAGGGAAAATGAACCACTCTGTAGCAGGCTTTGCCACCTTGGAGAAAGAAGGTAGCAAGGAGCTGACTTAGACAAGACTAAGAGAAAACAAAGAGCATCCCAAAGCAAACCAAGAAGGGTCAACGCAGAACAAAAAGAAACTTTCTCTATGAGTCTTGGTCTGATGGTTCAGTAGCTGAACTGAACAACACAATTCACCTTCTGATTCAACAGGAGCACGTTTTATGGATTTGCATTAAATGAAGGTGAGCTTTACTACTTTATTTCCTGTGTTGTTTTGGTGTGACTCTGGACCTTCCATTCTCCCACCGCCAGAAAGAGAATAGAAGACTGAAGGTCAAAAAATTCCTTGTGACACACAACCATGTTTTTTTCAGAGATTCTCTCAAACTCTTACCTAATTAAATTCTCACCTCTGGTCCATCTGAGCATTTTTCTTTGCCTGTTGGTGTCAGAGAGATTTTTCTTTGTCAGCTGATGACAGCTGCCTCCTCCTGCCTGCCAGAGCTGACGCTGCCTCATCACACTGAGGTTAAGAAACAGGGAAAAGGAATGGAGCAGGTTTTACTACTCTCCATAAAGTGCTTATCTCTTGCTGCGCTGTGAATAAAGGAGCTCGTTTTGAAATTAGTCACTGCAGCACGAGAAAAGAGACACTTGAAAGCTTTGAAAGTGAGCAAAGAAATGAGCAGGGCAGGGCTCAGCTGGAAGTCTGAGCACCAACCATTCTCCAGGAGGATGATTGCACTTATCTGGACTAATAGTGCCTACAGATTAGGGACACATACTTCTATGAGAGTGCTTTGAAATTTTCATTTTAAACATGAGCCCCAAACAAAATTCTAAGTTTCATCATCTCAGAGAGACGAATACAATAGCTCAGCCAGTATGACCATATGAGAGCACTGCAGGAGCTCTGCCTGAGCCCAGCACAAAATATGTTGGTGATCAACAGACCCAGTCCCTCACAGATGCAAAGTGGCCAGAGATTGGTTAACAAGTGCTCTGTGGCCACTGCAAGGAGCAAATCAATAGGTTTGAAGTCCTTTGGAAATACCAGCCATCTGTGTTTTGAGAAAACAAGGGGTATTTTAAAGAGCAAATAAGTGGTAACTTATAGATTATTTTTTCCCAAATCAGTTCAAGCTATAGTTTGTCAATGCATAAGTGATCATTCAGAAATAAATCTTAGATGTTGAATAATTTCACTACAACCATGAGAGTGCAATGTTGGCGTTGTTTTGCAGCAATGAGAAATGGTGCTTACACTGCAGGTTCCAGGGAGAGAGCAGTTGGTGTTAATTTATTGCCATGTGAAATGCAAAACAACTCATGAAAGTTACCCCTTGCTAGGTGCAAGAAAAGGCAGGAGAAAACATCTCACATATCCCAGCTAAATGACATTTGGAAATTGCTGACCTGTCTCAGGACAGTTTCCCCTTGAGCAGATCCTACCAAATTTAGAGAATAAAGTTAAAGGAGAAACCAAGAAAAATAAATAGAAGGCAAGAGAAGCATCAGCAGTGAACAGCAAGGCCAAGGTAATACTCTTGTTTCTACACCAAGCATGTAAAATACTGAAGTAGAACTCATTTGTGCTCATTGACTTCAATGAGTTTTTCATCAGCCACTCACTGCAAACATGGTTTAAAATGACAAGGAAATCATGGAAGCACTGACACTATATAAATGTGTTCAGAGACAGAACAAGGCTTGTAAATATCTTGTATGGCTTCTGATAAATATTTAATTCAATTAAGAAGTTGAGTAAACATGTACTGTATTTATAAATCCTAAATATTCTTCCAGAAATGTTGGCAGCGATGATGTGACCCTGGTAACATGAAAATCAATGCTCCATATTAGGCCATATTAGATGCTGTTCACAGGCAGTCTCATATTGGGGATCAGGGGTATAAATCAGCATAGGGTCTCTGACATCTAGAAAACAAGGTTGATTAACACTGGCTGAGGACTTAACCCATGGTAACAACATTCATAGTGGTCCCTCGAGGTCTCAAACTTCTTCCAACAACATCAGAAGCAAAACTGAAGCTTTACAGGGGGGCATTATTAAATAGGGAGTCCTAAAAGTCTTCCTTAGGGATAGAGCAGGAAGCATACTTCTGACATGTTTCTGACTTTTTTTTTTATGCCTTTCTAACTGGTCTTTTACAAAAATGTAGAGTGGCAAAAATTACTTCTGACAGATAATTCATCAGGGCCACAAAGCCAGGAATTTGTTTCACAAAACTGCACTGAAATTAACCAGATTACACTGGCAGATGTGACAGAAGGATCTGCTGTAAAGTTTAGTATCAAAGCTGTTTGCAGAAAAGGTGTGCCAACTATTCAAAATAACAGAATGAAGAAGAGGGAAAAAAATACTAATAAATCATAACATAAACAATGCTCCATCTTACAACCCTGAAGGAGTTTTAAGATTTTTAACTCCATTTGTTTAATTTCTAAAAACAACTTATTAATGTACAGGCTGACTCAGTAAAGAATTTTTTTTTGTTTTGGTTTTGATGGCTTTAATTTTACTGGATGAAGTCCTTGCATACAAATACGAGATAAAGGACGTGACGTCTAATTGCTTGGCTGCATTCATGTATTTTAGAAACTGTGTGTCTAACGATCAGGTATCTTAGACCCACAGTTTCTAACTGGAGGCTGACCCATATCACTTCCAGGTGGCTGCAATTCTGTCAGTTTATTCTTGATCTGTTTATGGTCAATTGTTCCAGCCTCTCTGTGCCTGAAATTACTTGTCTCGGGTTTATCCCCAGCAGAGAATACTCATATCCCTTCTCAGACTGCATTTTGCCAGACCATAATACAATCTCCCTTTGCCTGATTCATCCTCTCAGTCCTTTTTGCATCTGTTCTGACACTCTGGTGGCTCCCAATCAAATGGTGCTCAAGGAAAGCACCCAGATTTTCCCTCCAGCTGCCATCTCCACTTGGAGCCACCTAAACAAGTAGCAAAAGCTCTACTCATTAATCCCTCTGTGCTTGACCCTGTGCTTTGCTCCATTAAATTTCATCTAATTTTTATTATTTCTGTCCCCCAGTTCTGGTGTGGTATTTTGATCTTTCTGTGTATTGACAGCTTCTTCAGCTTTGTGAGATCAATGTATTTATTTCTGGTGCTTCTATACTTTGTGATAAGTTTATTAATGGAAGTGTTAAGCAAGGCCTATACTTGAGGAATTCAATGGTAATCATTCTTCAGTCCAGCAGTTTCCTTTCCATATGTACCCACTGTTATTTCTCTTTCAGCCATAACTGATTTCTCTTTTCCAGTTTTAGTAACTTTAAGGATAGTGTCACTGTCTCACACACTTTACTGAATTACAGAGAACTAGACCTAAGAAAATTCAGCTACCTAAACTATCAAATAAAAAAAGACTTCTTTAAAATAAATCTTTACTGCCTTCACTTATTGGCTTTTAATCTCTAAAAGTTGTTGAGCTTTCATGCAAACACAGTCCCTTTTTTTTTGTTTTCAGAATGAAGGACCCATTTCCATACCTACAGTAGTAGAGTCAGGTCCCTATTTTGCAATTGTATGGCAGAGAGCACTTTCATTTCTTTTCTTTTAATTATTTAGTGCCTTGACAGTTCAGTGAGGTCCAGAATGCACTCATTTACAAGTCAAAAATCCCAATACAGACCCTACAACACAGACAAGGAAATGCACTTGCCTTGCTGGAACACTGGCTCATCCCAAACACAGCTGCATCAGCTCTTGCTTACTGTGTTACTTCTTCAGGATTTTTGCTAGGAAACAGCACTTGGAAAAGCAGAGAAACATTTTCTCCTCTACAGAACCATAGATGTGGATGCATAGACCGGGCAAAGCCCAGCTCAGTACTGGGTCTAAGCTGGCACAGGTCACAATTTCCCCAAACTTCCAAAACTGTCAGAGATGCAGAACAGTAAAAACTGAGGTATTGTCATTCACTTCGAGAAATAGAAGCAAGAATCTGTGATAGACACAACTGCACAGATGAGCTTCTGTTGCTTCCTATGAACCCATAAAATGCTACCTGCCTAAAATGCCACTACCTATTTTCCCAATGAATTTATACATAATGTAATTTAACGGGGAAAAGGTTTTCTTTCATATCTGACCAACTCTATGAAGCTTATTTCATGAAGCTGAAATAAATACTTTAGAGCATAAATAGAATCAAGCAAAATAATGCATCATTTTCTGAACTAGGGAGTATACTCTGTGCATGTTAACAGGGCTCCATCTCACTCCTGTCAAGGGGATTTCAACATTATATTTGCTATAGCAACCCCTGAAGATGCTCTTTCTGCCTGTGAAAGTTAGTTCTGTGCTTAGAATAATAATTTCTTAATAATACCAAAACAGTACAGGAGACTAACATCTTAGGTAAGAGCTAAATACAAATTACACTGCAAAACAGAGGCGGAAAAGAGCTATTAGTTCAGGATCTCATCCAGCCAACACAATTCTGCATTGTTAACTACAAGATACAAGCTGAAAGGCATACTGAAAGTTTTCAAAATTACAGTAATCCTTCCTCAATAGGAACCATGGAACTGTTACAGAAAGCTCCTTGCTTTATTACTGAACTCTTCCACAAAATACCTTTAGCAATAATTGTTCTCCAGCTTCACAATATCTCTGAAAAAAAAAAACAACCTTACTTTCCCTACCAGCCAGCACAGCTGCATAGCTGGAGTGCTGACTCCCAAGAATAATTCACAGTCATGCAAACACTCTGTGACTCTAAGAAGGATAAATCTATTGCACAGTCAGCTTGCAAACTAAGAAATTCTTTATCATCTCATGTTTCTGGATCACTCATTGTAGAAATGGTCCATTCATCTATATCACTGTTCAAGTTTAGGACCAAAGATTATTAATGATGTTGCATTTTAAAGAGGATCACACAAAAATCTTCAGGAAATGTGCTTGCCACAAGAATGGCTAAGGCAGGAGACAGCCCAATTTCAAGCTATTTTGCCTTTCAACAAGCCTCAGTTTAAACCCAAGAAACACAAATTTTAACAAGTAACAATATGATATTGACAGTTTAAATATAAAAGAGCTGAGTCCTGGAAAGAATTTGCCATCTCCATCTGCCTGTATTGCTGGTCTTGTACCAGGAGGACCAGCTCTGACAGGGGAGGGTGCCTGAGTGTTCTGAGTTTCTACAAGAAGCAGAAGGCAAACCTGGCACACAACTGTTTCATGTAATTCCAGTGGTAATTGCACAGCAAGTCTTATTACTGCAAGGTTACTCTAATTAATCTAATGATTTTATAGTAGGTCTGATTAGACAAGAATGATTGTAAGAGCAGCAGTAATGTGACAGATCAGTGTTGCACTGCATACTAAAGAAGGAGAAGGTACAGATTTGGTGATGAGGCAGGAAGGAAAGAGACACAGTCCTGTGACATTTCTGTCAGATTGCCACAGGGAGCAAGAATTGCTGGTCAAAGGGATTGGCAGTATTGCTCCTTGTCACCCTGGTCTCACTCTTAATCTGGTGGGATGGGAATCTGATTAGGAAACCAATCTGTCTGAAACATGTCTGGGAAAAAATAATCTGGATGAGGCTGAGGATTCATCAACAAGCAGGAAAAGGAGGACAATGCTTTGAGTGCAACTACTGTGCAAGGTACGATCCCTATGGCTGTTACCCCAAAGAGATCCTGTGCAGGGAAGAGACAGAAATCATCTGAATGTCTCACTAAGACTGGACCACAGCTACCAGGAAAATTAAAAACCCCATAATTAAAACACTTGCACATTTTTCCTTCTAAAGCAGCTCATCAAAGTTTGTAAATTGAAGATAAGGAAAAGACTTGTATGAAAATCACAAGGCATAAATTTATCACACAGACACCTTGAGAGTCAGATGTAGTTTCTAAAACATTAATGAATTTGCCCTTTCTTTGTCACCTCTCTTACACCCTCTTTTACCTCCAGTTCTTGCATTTCAGGTGGTTCTTTGATGTTCCTTTCAACACAATAGGAATGAAGGAGTGAAGCTCTGCCCCAGACAGCAAAGCCAGAAAAAACATGTTCTCTCAAGGGCATTAAAATGGATATTTTTGGGTGTCCCATTTCTTGTCTGTACAGTCATTATCACACATTTCTACCTTGAGATCCTCTAAAGTAATTGCCTGAAATCAAGGCCCATTGAATACACGTTTTAAAGTATGAAATAAACCATAATACTTGAGGTATAAAACCTCATAAATCTAAACAAAGGGCACAGGGGAAAGGAAAGTATAAGGTCTTATACTTCAGTGCCAGAGCTGGAAACAGAAATCCAGTTTCTGGAGTGTCAGTGCAACACACTGCTCACTGCTGGAGAAACCATGAGTGGTTCAGACAAGCACTGAGTGTTACTTGTGGTAACAGTTTAGGAATATAAGAGATGACATTCAGAGGGCAGAATTTTTCATGGTAGATAACAGTTGCTCACCAATGATACAAGATATTGGGACATAAAATTATTGAAAGTGAATGAAAAGTTGTGAGAAAGCAATATTGAGAAAATTTAGATTTCAGGGTAACCAACATTTCCAGCCCCCTCTCTCCTGGGAACTGAAAATATTTCAAATAGAAAAGACTAAATCATGTCCATTCACTTCATGTTTTCATTATTTAGATATAAATTATTATTATGATTATATTTTATACTAATATAATTATACCATATCCTAGATTATTCTCCAGTAGCTCACAGGTTTTATTACCATTCCCATTTTAGACTGTTTCTTCTTAGCAATTACAATAGCTCTTTTTTAAAGCTTTTAACAGATCTCCAAACATGCAAATTTCAGGTCAGTATCACCTGTGCTTGCACAAAGTAAGTCGTAATTGCTGTTACCCCTGCAGCTGTTAGCAAGTTCAGGTCAGAAATGAGGTTTTGACCTTTGGAAAAAGTCCAATTCAAAGTCAGCTTATGTGGGCACAAGAGCACCTGTGTTTGCCATGCATTAGTTTTAGAAACACTGAGCAAATACATCCTGGAATAACATGACCTGTGGTAATATAGATTTTCTTTCTAACCATAAAGGAAAATATTTATGGGAATATTTTTTCATTTCCATAGAAAGCAACAAATGTTCTTTAAGTGTTTGCTTGCAGTCCTGGAAGAGCTTTAATCAATAAGGATCTCAGCTCCTACAATACCATGTCATTTCTGATGCAGAACCAGGAAATGGTGCCTTTGATATAAAATATCATGTTTGCTGTGCCTTTTTTATGCAGAGAAATATTGAGTCTGTCCATTGCAAGAGACCAAGAAGAGAGAAGAGGTTGCTGTGTGCATGACCTTTGATAACAGAATACACACTTAGCCCCCTGTCCAGGGAATAAAGGAAAAGCTCTTTTCCTTTGTCTGTGTTGTGGAGAAGCACAAGATGAGCTGGGAGGAGGACTACAAGAGGTATTTGAAATGACAAGGAGGATGTGCCAGCATTCACTGGGATGGGAACATGTTTGCTCATCCATTGTCTGGGATCAAGTCTCTCACCTCAGAGGTGGCTGCATTTCTGTAATGGTGAAAAGCTCTGTACTGTGCTTTATCTGTGAGGAACATAGGCACAGCAATTATCACCCTAATTTAAAATACTAGTAATTCATAAGTGAGAGAATTACAGAAGGAATATTGGATTTATGCTTTTCCCCTCTCTTTCCTCAATCATTAGCTTTTCTTACCAGAAAGAAGCTAGACAGAAAGCTGTTTTTCACCAATGCAAGTTTGGCTTTTTAATGAGCAGGGAAGTTCTAAAGAATCCCACTGCTGCAAAATTGGACTTGCAAACCAGCGTCTATTTATCTGAGAAAAAAAAAATCCACAGGAAACTGTTCCTGTTTGATTAAGGGTTGTAAAGGCCCTCTCTATCATCCCTTCAAATCTACTTTAACAACATTTCTATTTAAATTATCCCTCCCAGAAGGAGAAGGAGGATAACATGCATAGACTAAGAAGAAAATTGCAAGTTCCAAATTTTTTAATTAAGCATCAAATAACCAATTGTTAGACAGGAATTTATAACAACTTTTTAAGGAAGGGAAATACAGTAGCCTTATCAGATCTCCTCTAACACAAACACCAGCAATACCTGGTCTGTGTTAGCCCTCTTTTTCTCATTCACTCTATCCCAGCCTTATTCTCACTGCTGTCCTCATCTCCTGCCACGTTTCACCTTGGCATCTCCGTTTTTTTTAATCAAGGAGTAGTAAGGATCTGCCTGAAGCAACCTGCCAGACACCCACATTCCAAAACTATTGATCTATAGGGAAAAAGAAGCATCAAAAGCAACACAGATGGAATCAGAGGCAGGGGCAGATCAAGAGGGCAACCCGAAGTGTAGATCAGAGGCAGACTCCCTCTGCTCGCAGGCAGTTTGGCAGCTTGAGGTTTTCATGTGCTGAGATATATTTCACTGCTCAGAAGTTACTTCAGAGCCTGGCTCCTCTGCAAAGCAAAGACCTCAGACCACTTCGTGTGTTTCAAGTGCTTTTCGATTTGCCACTGCTACCAATATATGTCAAAACTTGACTTTAAAAGTTCCTGTAGCAGGCATGAAAGGAAACGAAAATGGCAGACTCAGGCGCACGGGTGCAGCCTGAGAAGAGACTCGTGTAAGTTTAAAGGAAACAGAAGCTTTCCTGCTCCCTTAATAAACTCAGAAGTTTCCTTTTCATCCAAAATATTGCCCTACAACAGGGGAGAACAACATCCTTGCCTGAAATGATGAGAACCTCTGACTTATCAGCAAAGTAGAAATGCAAACCAGGACCTCAGATTACCAGTGAGATCCACAACTAGATTTTGTCAAAGAAGAGACAAGTAATTTAAATATACATGGAGATACAAGGACAAATGCAAAGCTGATCTGCAAGCAATCAGAGCAAGATGAGCCTCAGGATTCCTTTTTCACACATTATCATATTTTCTTTATGCAGCTGGTTTAGAAAGATCTTTCGGGTGAAGGTTATCTAAATCCTGTTCTTAGAACACCATTTCTGGAATAAGAATCTGTTTTTGTCCAAACTGCTCTGAGACCTGAATGTGTGTTTAACAAAACACAGTTCAGAGGAGAGAATGCAATAGCTGCTTGGATCTGAATATAATTCAAGTCTGATATTTGGAAAATTCTACCTTGTAATCACAGTGGTGCCTGTGAAAATGTCAGGCCAATTCCTTATGTTTAAGGAAAACAACATGTTTCTTATGAAGTCATAAACACCAAGGTTGATCTTATTTCAGCTGCTTTCTAAAATGGAAGATTTTCTTCTAAGAGTTTCAAAGTACTTAATGCAAATTCTAAGTGCTAGGACAGCACTTAGAGCCCCAAGAAACCCAGCAGCAGCAAAGCTTCAGGAATTTTTTGTCAATGCTGAGGTCAGAAGCCAAGAGCTCTAGAGATGAGAAAACAATTATTTGTGCAGCCTATAGTCTTGTTGTAGTTTACAGTCCTGGGAGAAGGAAGGCTGGGGCTGCTGCTTATTCCAAGCACTGGACTAATATAAAAATACAAAGCACTAAACAATGATGGAACAGATCAGATGAATGGGGTTTAATTTCTCCATTCACTCAGTCATACTTCTATTCACATCTGTATGCAAAGTATCTAAATCAGTAAACCTGTAATAAGGTGAATTTATAAAATACAGAGTGACTACCAAAACAATGACTATATAATTTGCTTCACAGCAAATGATCCTTCCATAACAGAGTGTTCACAAACCCTCTGCAGATTCAGACTCAGATGACCCCTCTGACCAACAATTGCAACTGACGTCTGTGTTTGAGAAGGGTCCATTCCATCTGTAGGTATTCTTTTGAGAAAGATGATCAAATTAAATGAACTACACAGTCATTCAAGCTACAAGTGGGTTAGTAAGTTGCACAAATACATGAAAGTTATATACCCACTTATAACCTGTATCATCATCACCACTCTCTCCTGTTTAAAATGAACAATGGTGTCTATTATCTTCATTAACCAAACTGTTTTGAATCAATATGAATCTCTACAGCCATAAGCTATTTCATCTGTGCCAGACTGGGATCTGCACTGAAACTGCAGTGGCATTATTATGTTGTTTCCTGATGAAAGTGATGCAAATGAAAATCTCTGTTAGCTGCTACCTCACTCATATATGCTCATAGTTGTATGTCTTAAAAGAGATGTTATAGCCCAGTGTAGGAGCAAGAAGCAATTTATAGTAGAGATTTTAGCTAAGATCAAAGACAAAACTAGATGTTAATCAGTACAAAATATATACCCCATACTTAGGAAAAGACAAGACGTCTAAGAAGGGAAGTATGTATAATCAGAGTGCACATGTAGCTAATGATTTGGAAGAACTTGTAATTATGAAAGAAGAAAAAATTAGAGCAACAGGAAGATATTAGAGAGAGACCCAGGGGCCCCTCAGTTGTATATTTTCAAATAGGAAATGCATACTAATGAAACAGCAACTACACTGGCCAGATTTGTCACTGCTATTCCATCTCTTTGCTGATGTAAACATCAGTAAGACCAGAACAGTAGCTGGGGGAATTTTATACCCTCAATTTTCTTCTTTCTGCTGAATGACTGCATGACACACTGTTCCCAGCCACTGAATTATTTAGTGTATCATCTGCAAACACCTGGAAAAATATTTCTTGCTTCATTTCAATCACTTGCATTTTATCCCCTAATTTACTAACAGAGGAAGTAATAAAAGCTGTCATTCCAAATGACTCCTTCAGATTGTTTGAAATTACTTCAGTAATGTGTTACCTCAAAGCCATTTTAAAATAATCCTTTCTCTCCATCTTGTTCACTATGAAATGTAACAAAAAATTGTGAAGCTAGAAGTGAGTTTAGGGGTTACACTTCCTAAATAGTTAATTAAATTTTGTTATGGTTACTGGAGGAAAACTCAGAGGAACCATAATGGTTAATATAGCTGTGGTATGTCTTTGCCAACTGGAATATACATTACAGGAGAAAAAGAAAATAACACTCTTCTGTTTAACAGGGAAATTGTCTCTAGGGCACAGCAGAATTAATAGAGGAAAAACGGTGCCAGAGAACCCTCAGTGAAATGGTCAACACCGGGCTGAGACCTTTGTGTCCAAATTCATGAGTCTTTTCTCCCCAAGCTTAAAACTCTAAACCAGACACAGCTCAATGAGCATGCAAGAGACAGATCACCCATGGGATGGGCTAAAGAGACATATCCCAAATCTCAGGATGGGTGTTGTGGAGTTAAAACACATTTTGGATGGACTACACTGCCCAGAAGTGCGAGTCCTGAGGCAAATGCTGGCCATATGCCTTGATGAATATTGCACTGAGTTTGGGGAGAGGTTTTCCCTCTGTCTGTGAGTGTTTTCTGCTTGGGGCCACATCCCCACAGCTCTGCCAGCCAGAGGGGCAGCATGAGAAACCCTGAACCCACTCTGGGCACACTCAGCTGTGTTTCTGGAAGGCCCAAAGGGCTGTGCTAGTGCAGGTGATTCTCCTGAGGTGAGACAGGGAGCATTTTGCCTGGCTCCATCCACCAGCAGCGTGGTGGGACTGGTGAGCCAGCCAGGGCCAGACATGGGCAGGAGGCAGAGGTGATGGTGTTTCAGCCAAAATCAGTCTAGGATGTGTTCCCACAGCATGCACAGTTTCTGAAACCTGCATCAGCCACATTTGACCACCGCTGCTTGTTTTCAGAAGTGTCTTTAACCAGCAAGCCTCTGCACAACGGGCTGCTCTAAAGCACCACACAAATTTTGGTCAGAGCTGAGCTGCTGCTTTGCACACTGGGAAGAGGAAATCTCATACTGCTCTCTGGAAAATTCAGAAGGTGAACATCTGCAGAGGATGACAGCAACTAGGAAGTTTGTATATTGCTTAGCAATAAACTGCACATCTGTACATCCCTCTGTGTCACTGTCCTCTGCCAAAACACAGCACCTCACCCATGGCCATCTGTACATTACAGAGAGGAGAGGGTGCACAGCCAAGAGCTCATCCATGCTAGCAGGGACAGGAACACTTGCTGCCAGCATGCCTTGTCCCCTTCCTCAGCCACATGAGCAGCACAAAGCCATGGTACTGTAGTTTCATATTTGACAGCTTTCAACTCCTTTCTGAGGCTGCTAAAAGAACATCTCTGTGACAAGAATTGAGTTTCAGCCCAGAAAGGAAGATAAAAGACATCTGTCAAAACAGTGGCCTGGTTTGTCAAACCTGCCAGCCTGATGCAACACTCCAAAATCTATATAATCTGACCCATATATGGTAACAACCTAAATTCAGAGTTGTCCATCACTGATAAAACATAACAAAGTTAGTGAGAAATAGGGAGTGAAGTGATGATGACTGAATACTTGGAAACTTGGATATCTACTTTAAAGCGAGTATTTTTGAAAGTGTTGGCTTATGTTGATGTAGTAACAAGCAGTACTCTGAATTCTTCCTACTCCCAACAAAAAACTTGCAGCCACACCACTGATTCTGAGGCCTGTCTGTTCTCACCCTGCTGTGGTAACACAGATCTTGGGCAGAAGAGCACAGCATTGCTCACCCAAGCTCACATGGGAAGTAAGTACTGGGGTAGAGAAGCTCTCATCATTGCACAGATTACAGCAGTTTTCAGACCAAATCAGCAACTCATCATCCAGCCCTCTCTTGCTTTTCCTCAGATTTCCATGCCATGCACAGCCAATGCTTTACCTTGAGACAGCTGTGGCACAGGTCTGATCCCATGGTGCAACAATTCCATTTAATAAAAGAGCAGAAAATTACCTTGGCAAAAAGCAAAGCCTTTGGTTGGGTTAGAGAGGCAAATTGGCTCCCCATGCAAACAGAGGAGTGCCAGAGCCAAGGAAGGAGGGAGAGGGATCTCCCTCTCATTTCAGTGATCTGTGACCAGCTCAGCTGCTTTCTGGGTCTGCATCCCAAACATCTCTGCAGGCACTACAAGAGCAAAGAGCCCATCCTGCCTCTGAAGGTGTCAGTGCTGACAAGGAAGACATGAGAGAGGTTAAGAAAAACAATATTTGTAGGGAAGCAATTTGGCTGTTATCACACAACCACCATTCAATGACAGAGCTGTTCACCAAGAGCCCTCACAAACAGTGCTTGAACAAAGCTGTTACCTTTACCATCAAATATATTTTAATTTGTTTGAGAATATGATTTTTTTTCCTGTATGCAGTCATCTTTCCTGTTTAAAATAGCTTATTCTTGATCAGCTGGAGTGTGGTTGAAACATGTTGACTACATCATAAATCACACACAAAAACTTGCCAGAGGATAAATGTGAGAAAACACGTGCAATGAAAACTCTAAATGAAACAGTGAAAAATAAGAGCCATGGAGAAACAGAAAGCCATTTCTTTTAATGTGAAAATCCTGCTACTATATTTTTAAATTCACAGTGGAAATAGTTTTCAGCAATCAAGGTGAGGGAGATTGGATCTGTGTGGAAGGGAAGTAAATCAGCCCCACAGAAATGTGACATTCTTCAAAATGCAGAAAATTTAAAAGGTGTGCCAGAAATCCCCACATTAGCTGACCTCAATGAGTATTTGCAACAATTTCTCATGTGAAAAAGCTCCAGAGGACACAATGCAGATGTTTTCCAATAACTAAACTTTTAAAACTGTTTAATAATAATTTTCTAAGTATAAGAAAATGAATTAAGCGTATTCCTGGCCCACCTAAGAGAAAAATGTTATAAGGCTCAAACTTTATAAATCTGCAGCACCGGTAAGAAGAATTATTTTGCCCTTGGGCTACTAATGAATGGCTGGGTTTACCAGCATTTGAAAGAGTATTAGACATTTATAGGGCTAATGAGAGCATTCATGATTACGTAAGAAGGGATAAATAAAATTAAGGCTATAAGCCTTCAACCTTCAGGGCTAAGGAAAAATTCTTTGGTGGTAAACTATTCTATGAAGACCTGAGGTAAAATCTTGGCCTTGTTAAAGCTAGAATTCTTCCAAAATAGCTATGGTTTTACCTCAACCTTGCTTAATTATGCAGCTTTCCCTGACTTCATTAGACTATTCATCATCTGTGGAGCTGCTTATTCTTTCTCACAGCACCTGAAAACAACCAGCATAGCTACAGATAAGCAGCTGGTGGGATTTTATGTATAAACTGTAATGACAGTTTCTGTATTCCTTTCATGCCTATTTTAGAGAATGGAAATTAAATATTAGCCCTGACTAGGAGCAGACAGGCTGCTCTTTTGACTGGCCCTAGGACTATTAAAGTCCTTGCTACGAGCAAGAGCACAGCACAGTACATGCCCATCACACTGCATCATCCTGCTCCCAGGGAGCAGCACAAGGGGTTGAGTTATTCATGGAGAATCCCTGCTCCAGTGCCAGCCTGAATTCCTCTGCATCACCATCAGAGCAGGATCCCTGAAATGCTCCAGCATTTGTCATTAGTCCTGATTGGCATCTTGCCAGCAGGTTTTTACTTGCAGGGCCCTACAAGCAGGCTCTCCCAGCTCCCACTCTCTTTGCCAGCTGGCAGCTGCTCCCCAGGGCACAGACAAGCACCAAAGCTCACTGCCTCCTCCTCTACTTTCCTCTGGTTTTCTGCCTCCTTGGTCCTCTCACAGACACACACATCTCCCTGCTGCTTCTCCCCCAGCAGCTCTGCCTCCAGCCAGTTGCTTTATTTCCTTTATTGAGGTAAAACAGAAGCAGTAAAACAATCCAGGGCTTCCAAAGGGTGTCTCTCCCATAAAACCTCTGTTTGAGCTGGCAGCTGTGCAGGACAGACCCGGGCAGGTCTGTGGTAAATGCAATGCAGAGCCAGATGCTGAAGGTTTCCTGCTTGCCTTGGTACCGTATCCAGCAGCCCACATAACTCCTGGTGATTATTCACTGCATTGTGACAGGATTTGGGATTAGTCTTTTGATGTTTGCCAGCATGAGCCAGGACTGCATTACTCCTTTAATGCCATGATGAAGCATGACTCTAAAGGGCTTTTAAACGCTGGAAAGTAGCACTCTCCCAGTGCTGCTGGTGACAGCATCCCCTCCATGTAGCCATCCACCTTTTGATGCCTCATCTATGGGGCATTCTCCCTATAAAGTACTAAGATGACTGAATATTAGAGAATAAAAGTGATGTACTGAATTAAAGCCATTTCTTTCTCCCCTCATGTGCTTAAACCCCTCAGTTCCTTCTACAGAGGTAGAAAGAGAGAGAAATCCAACTGACAGGAAGACATTTACCACAGAGCAAGGAGCGAGACAGAAAAAAATTTATGCACCTGCTGCTTGACTTCTACATAAGAAAAGTTAGGAAACTTGTGAACATAGTGAAATACTTATAAACCCTGTATAAAAGGAGTCCTGACACCGGTCAGTCTTTTACTGACTAACTTCTTCCAAGAATCTTGCAGCACAAATTGTTAAGGGGGTAATTCTCAAAGGTTATTAAAGAAATAGGTGCTCATTACGCTTGATTTTCAAAGGAATCAATTTTCAGAGTATAAAATCCCTTCCAGCTGTAGAAGATCTGGGTTCAGTGTTAGTGAGACCTATTTTCTGTTCTCTGAAATTGAGCTTCTTTACCCCGCTTCCTGAAGATTCTGTGTCTGTGGATAAGGGTTATACAGTGCTGCTTTTAGTAATAAAAGCAATAATACAGGGAAAACCCTACACCAAACAAGTCATACCAACTCAATTTTTTGCAGAAAACTGAAGTAAAACCTTTATTTTCTTTCCGGATGTTCAGCTTGAGACCCAAACCTTTTAATGAACAATGTACACATTGTATCTGTTCATGCCTTTGTCCCAGGTACATTGAAGCTGTATATATATCCTGTAAATATATTGCTGAATATTCCTCAGACATACACAGGCACTCATCTATCCATTGGTTGTGACTGGCTTGGAGGTGATATCAGAGAGCTGACAGCTCCTCCCTTTTGGCTGGAAAAGGCCAGGGTGAAGCAGCCTGCCAGCCAGTTAAGGGGTATCACCACAGCTGGCCAAGACTGAGCCAACAGCAGAACCACATCAGCTTTATGGACAAAATGTAATTCCTTGAGTGGGGAAGATAACTGCTCTAACTCACAAATCAGTTCACACTCCCCTCCTTTCCAGTAGTATGAAGAAGTACCTGCTCCTTCAACTGTATTGTGTAGGTACTAGGAAAAAGAAAAAAAAACAACAAAAAATCCTCAATGAATCAGCACGAGAAACTTTCCCAAACTGAGGCAGCATTGGCACTCTGGAGAAAACTCTACAACTTGTGAAGTTCTTGTAGGTGGGGAAGTTAAAAGATGTTTATCAGTATTCCCCATGCCCTAGGATGGAAATGAGGTTATACAGTTAAACCAGCAGTCAGTTTTGAATATTCAGTCTTCAAACTCAGAGAGGTTAGATCTTTGCCCATTTCTGTCAGGACACAGGGCTCTTAGTCAAGGCTCCTCTGCACTGTCACACAGGTTTAGAGTCACAGATATCAAACATCCTAATGCAATCTTGCTGTAACAGCTGGGTATCGAGCTCCCAAGAGGGTGTGGTGAATCACAGCCCTGCTCTTTCCCCATGGATGGCCCCAATTTGTCTGCAAGTCTCTCAGTTGTTTAAAAGGATGCCCTTGGATGGATTTATAAAGACTTCTTTGTCACCCCAGGCAGGGAAATATTTCAGTTCTTCTACTTATTCTGTACACAGCACAAATTTCCAAAGGTATGGCAGTGACCTAGCACTAGCCTGTGCCTTCTCTTCAAATTAGTTTTGACAAAAGAAAAGAAAATCCTAACAACTGCACATATAATTTTACTGTTTTGTTGTCAGAAAGTATAGTGTCTTTTTAACAAGTCTGAAGCTCCTGTACTTTGAGCTCCACTCACTTCAGCTTCCTGTGTCATCTGGGGCAAAGCAAAGAAGCCAAAGAGTCAACAATGAAAGAAACTGATGTTCCTCCGCCTTCCACCTTTTTTTATTATCATCAATAGCAGTATGATTGACTCCTGTGGGTAAGTAGAACACTATGTGTGACTTGGAATAATCCCTGTAAACTTCAGCTGTTCAAATGTTAACTGCACCAAAAGTCAAATATGAGACTGATCCATCTCTTGCTTTCCCTCTAATTGCTTCAGGGTGCTTCTGTCCTTTCTTCTTTTCCCCATCTTACCAATTATCCCACAAAAAAACACTTTTCATGGACACTTGCAACTGATATGAAGGAATTTCACTGTCTCACCTCACTCTGTGCCATCGTGGAGCACCAGCCCCATCTGGGGACAGCAGAGCAATGTGCTGTGTCCCCTCATCTCAACACAACCTTGCTGATGATTTGTCTCTCTGAGCAGACCAGCCCCTCATGAGCAGGATGGCACCTGCACAGGCCACTTTCCTCACTAAACTCTTCAAGATGCTCCTTGCTGGATGTAATTTGCTGTTTGCTGGGCAAAACAGAGCAGTTATCACAGGTAAGCAAGGATCACAAAGCTGAAACAAACAGTGAAAACCCCTCTTTGTCTACTGCTGTGCTTGTTTTACAGATGAACAGTCCAAAATTAGATTAAACTAAAATCCCTGCTATCAAACTATCTCTTTTTTTATAATCTTTGTGCACCTTTTTCAGAAAAATTATAAGATTTAGTTCCTGTGTGGAACCAGTGCGCTCTTAAATGAAGAGAATTAGGGATGGAAAATCATGAAGATATTATCTAAAATCTATTTGTCTGGTAGCTTATCATCAGTGTTTTGTTAAATACACATTGGGATACTGAAAAAGTGTGGGAAATATTTGGTTACCTGGAAAGATACTGTCATATAGAGACCTACAGTGATACATGACTCCAGCAAAATTCCTTTGCAGATAAATAACACATCAAAAGCATTCAATAACACCCAATATAAGGGAAAGCAAGGCTGAATTGTTTTCCCTCACCAACGGCTTCCTGTGTGTGAACAAGAGAATCCAACTTCTGGTCAAAGAAAATGCCTTTTTGCCAATGGAAAATTTGTTCTGGATTGCTAGAGACTTTTTAGCTAAACACCCAGGCAAATTAACCAGTTCAACAATTAATTATTTTTTACCTAATTAAAATCTTGAAAAAATTCACTGCTAGGTGATCTGTCATACAACTTGCAAACTGTTCAGACAGTTCAAACAGGCTTTGTTAGCATGCCCTGAATAAGAATTTTTAATTTAAAAAAAATTAAAGACATAGATCTAGATAAATCTAAAGATTGAGTCATATGAAAGTCATATAGTCTAACTTTTCTTGAAACTATAGAGTACAATGTCCTTGGTTATATTTGCTTTCAAATTTTGCTTCCCATGGGGCATTTTACAACACCTGGTTGTTTATGTAAGAAGAGAAAATCAAAAATTTCTATCTGAACAAGCTACCTTAAAATCATGCTAACTCAGGAGAGATCTCAAAAAGACTAACATTCTTTTATTAATTCTAAATTCCTTTTTTATTGTTTTCTTCAGCTTGGCAATACTGTAAACTAAATTTAACGATTTATATCTTTTTTTTGAGGAATTTTAGTTCAAAGCTGAGCGTAACTGTTCACTGCAAACACTGCTTCCTTTGGGTCTAGCACAAGAGTTCCAGCTAAGGAGGGACTCTAGCATTTCTCCTGAAGTGGAATGTACTTTCTTGCTGTTTGTAAAGTGATTTTCTTCAGACAGCCACTTCCTAAAGCAGCAGAGCACGTTTGAACTCACAGCTTTTAACCTGGATGGGATATGACATGTGCTTGTACCCGAGTGCAGAACTGAATGTCTGCAGTGATTATAAACTTTACACTAAGCACACTGACAGAAGCACCTGCCTGCAGTGAAGTCTGTATTTACACTTTCCTAAACATCTGAACTTCTGCCACTATTATCCCCAAGGACTGTTCTATAATATGGTCTGAAATGGAGCTCTTCATTAGCATGTACACCACATGCAGCTTCTCCTCAGCTGTTGCTTACAAATTAGATGTAGCTGGGACTGTCTCTGACCTTCAGTTAATTATTTGATACCACTACTGAATTTCAAGAACTCCAGGGGTTATCTTTTAGAAAACCCTTGTTGAATACGTGAGGAGCAGCAAATGACACAAGGTCACCCATTTAATAGGATAGAATCAGCATCCTGTGCTGAGGACTGCAAGTCAATCCTGCACTCAGCACCAGCAGTCAGAAGGAAGAACGAGCGATTCGCAGGGAAGGGGAAGAATTTCACATTTTTCAGAAACTTCCATGACACAAACTTAAACAGATCATTAAGGATTTCCTTCACAGGAGTCCCAATTTAAATCCTGTTGACTTTTTCTCTGGATCAACATAGCAGAGAGAGTTCTGTGACAACTTTTCTGAGCACAGTAACTGTAGAAATAATTCTATTTATGGGCACTTTTCACCTGGGTTCCTGCTTCTGAACGTGGTTTGCCTTGTTTGAATCATCCTAATGCAAACTGACAGAGTAGTATTCACATGAGCAGCAATTTCATCAAGTCCTCCTTGATGGAAACCCCCTTAGAGTACATACAGGTGTTACAGCCTTGTTGTAAGCCTTGAGTGAACTCAGGTAATTAAAACTGCTACTGTATTATTAGCCACACTAACAAAAGTACATTATTTTACTCCATTGACTTTTATTTGGCCATTCATATGTTTGTAATCTGCCTTTTAAAACTTATCCTAAACTTATTATTTGCTCTTATTTATTTCCTATGTTACAGGAATATGAAATCTGGTCACTGCTCTGCTGTGTTCCAAAAGGTAAATATAAACCAATCTTTTGCATGTTCAGCCTTATCTCTGAGGCACCATATAGAACAGAAAGTATATTCAATCACACACATTAGGCACAAAATGACAGAATATTAATGAATAGAAAAAAAGAAATGACAGGAAGGCATTTGGGGGTGGGAGGGGTAAACACTGACACTGAGACTGTCAAAAGTGAATAATAGATTTGATTGCTTGACATCTCAAATAAATCCTTGTGGTAGCTTCAAAAACCTCAGATCACTTGCAAGCTCTGACACAAAGAGCAGCAAAATCAATAGGAAGACATTTAGTGCTTAAGAAAATTAACAAATCAGAGCACACAGAAGATGAAAAAATTTGATTTTGCCTCAGGCTGTGCAAATTTTTTACTTCACTTTTGCTCCCTAGTGCTAATACACGCTTTGGTACACAAGGAACTAATGCACTTAGTTTTACAGATTATTACTGAAATTTTCTACAGTGATACCTGCAGTTCCAGAAATAATTATTTATAAGATGTCTTAATTATTTTAATTATTTTTTTCTCCCTAGCAAATATAGTTACTTTTCATTCTTGTTTTGTTTTTGGGGCTTTTTTTTTCTGGATTGATCAACTACAAGGAATATAAAAACAGACTTCTGCAGTAAAGAAGATACACTATACTATACTACTTCAAGCAAATAGAAAGAATAAGCCTCTTACAACATTTACTGGCTAACAAGAAGATTTCTTTTATTAGCTGACATTTCACCACTGGAAACAACAGGGAAGAAAAGAGATTTAATGGAAATCCATATGGCTGAAGTCTGTTTTCATGGTGCCCCTTCACCAGCTTAGACACAGAATCCCCATAGGTATTTTCACTTGGCATTGAATCCTTGTTATATGGACTTGTCCTTCTGGCAGCCCATTAGCTCAGGATCAACAAACACACAATACCTGCCTCCCTGCATTGGATGTGAATGTCTTTGTACGGTCTACAAAGCCTTAGATCTTAGTGAGCAGTTGTGGTGGTTCTTGGTTAATTGAAAATCTTTTAGTGTGTAGGTAACAAACCCCATGTTTTGTGCATCTCCTTCAGAGACCCCCTCATTTTCTCTGGGTTCCTGGTCATAATGGGAAGCCACACTGGATGACTCTGAATTCTGGCACAGCACCTGCTCCACTCTCATTCCACATGTAAAATTATTTGTTTTACTCTTAAAACATTTCAGTACAAAACAGTGCAATTTTGGGGTTTTAGGAAAATCTTTTCAAGTTGTTCTCTCCTTTATATTTAATTTCAGATTGAAAACAAATCTCTTGGTTTCTTGATGCCTCTCTGCACCATTATTCCTTAACTTTTAATTAGTCATCCTCTGTTAGCTTCTTGCAAGTCATCTGTTCCTACATCACTACTTGAAATGTCATCCTACCAAGAAATCTTTTTACTAAGGTGGGAGTTGTGCAATCACAAATAAACAGATATTTAGATCAAGAGGGTAGAAGAGAACCTCCCATACAATACCAACAACATTGAATGAGATCTTTAGAGGAAAAGTACAAAATTTACAAAGGTTCATGGTGCAAGACTCAAAGCTCATCACAGGTAAAGGAAGGGTGTCAGCAATATAATGATGTGATTTTCATTCTGCAGCAGTAGAGCTCTTGAGGATCTATTAAGGAGAGGTGTGCAGAGAGCACAAAATAATAGACACTTGATGAGAAGTGTTCTCTCCTGTCTGCTGGCACCTTCAGGCCTCACCATGGTTTAGTAAACAAAGTGAGAAACAGAACTTGGAACAGTTCAGGCTGCGTGGATTCAACTCTTCCTTTTACAGCCCTGGAGCAGGACACCAAACAGCTGAGAACAGCTCAGGCTGATAACCTGTTTTGAATGCTTAAGTCTTGTATATCTGCAAACAGTTTCTTCACTGACTTTCTTTCTTATCTGCCCCAGGAAGATCACTCCATTCCAGATAAAAAAAACCCAGGCATCTTATCCTCATAAGCTGGAATAAGATAGAAAAGGAAAGATGTGGAGGCAAATCCGGTGACTGTCCTGTTAAACAGTCTGGATAAACTGAGCTTTGGAAGGAGAAATCCTCATGACTGTATACATAGTGCAGCCAAATGGCCCAGAAAATCCCTCAGCAAAATAAGTTGACACAAAAAATAAATTTAATTTTTAAAGAAAGCACTCATGTAGTTATACTTTCCAGCATGATCCTACAGGAGACCTCCAGATAGATTTTCAGGGTGTTAGTGGGTCTAAAGGTGGGATTTTCTTACAGTTGCCTTAGAAAGTCCCTGCAAGTGCCAGTCTGAACCTTCAGATGTCAAACACTCTTATGGCCTGCAGACCTTGACAGGAAAAGTCTCTGGAGGTGTGCTCATTAAAACTAATGCCTTTTCCCACTGGAACTACAATTTCAGATAAATAAGAATTTGAACTAATTTTTAGCTAAACCCAAGATTATCCAATGCAATCCTTTAAAATATAAAATGCAACCCTAAAACAAGCAGAGTGATGTTCTAAGTGATATCAGCTTTTTATGATTTTTCCAATAGTTTGTTCAAAATAGAGAGAAAAACGGCCCAATGTTTAAATATTTGACTGACATTTGGGAGCTCAGAATTCAAGCTTTGATGATATTTTTTGTTTAAATAAAGAGATTTTCCTAAGCTTCAGTTCCTCTGACTGTCAATATGAGTTCAAGTCAAATAGGCTTTTCTTTTTTTCATAATAGCTAAAATTTAGAAGTAATATTTTGTCAGTTCATTTTGCTCATTTCAGATTTTTGTTCATAGAGGGTGCAGTAACAAAGGAGTGAAGAAGAAAATATAATTTCAAAACCAATCCCCAAAATTTCAATATCAAAATATCTCAAACCAAAATGTATCAGTACTTACAAAAGAAGGAATTTTTAAACATGAAAACACTTGGTTTAATATTTAAGGAATCATCACCACTTATTCATATATTGTCTTAAGTTCTTGTAAGATGAGTCAGCTTCCCAAGTACTTTTAGTTCTTATGATTCTGTTTTTCCTGTCCCCCTCCCCCACTTTTTAAATTTGTGACAAAGTTTCTGTTCTTTGGGCAAATGTCATCCAGGTCTGTCATTCAGCTGTGAGAAGCTGAATCATTTTTTACATAAATGCCATGAAAAAAATCAAAACAACACAAACAATAACATTTCTTCGCAAGTACACTCAATTTTTCTGCATTTTTTTTCTGTGCATTGCAAGTCCTGCTGCTCTTCACCAGCTTTGGGGTCTAAATGCCATGCAGACTGGCTAAAATGTACTTTGTGCCTCTTCTCCTTTTATGTGTTTGTATTGTGTTGTTGGGGGGGTTTTGAGCCTGGAGAGAGGCTTAAATACACATATCTCTTTAGAAATATCTCAGAGGGTGGTGTGAGAGAACAAATGTGGCAAGCTGCACTCTGGATAAAAATTACTGATTAATGCATCATACAAATATTGAAAATAAAGCACAAACTAGGAGTAAGTTAACAAGACACAGTTAAAAGTGCATGACTGCACGTCATGGCTGACTGGATTAGGAACCTTTTTCTTTATGAGCACTCAAATCTTGAGTTCATCTACATTGCTTCTTAACATCAACCGTTTGGGGTGGTGGGTAATTGATGAGGAAAGAGCTAGGACTAAAAGCAATAAGATAATTTGGACCTTCTCAGATCTTCTAAACTGGAACTTAAACAGTGAGACCTCTGGAAGTTACTGGAATACTGGAATTTTGTGATCTGGGCTGCTTATTGGTGGGTTTCACCAGTTCCTATATTCAGGAAATGTTGAGATTACCCCAGACTGTCAAAGCTGAGAAGTGGCAGCAGAAAACCGCACGAATTTTTAACCTACACAGATTGATGCCTTCTGTCACATGGTAAGCCACTGACCATTTTAGCCCTAGACACACTGGAGATCCTTGTCTCTCTCTCAGAAGACAGAGAGGACAGACAGAAACACAGACTTTGCCTGCTACTTTTTTGAAGTACTTCTTGTTTCATCTGTCTCCCTCAAAAATCTTCTGTTTCTGGCATAGGAAAGATCAAGAAATAGAAATGTAAAGGTTTTGCAGAAGGAACTTCTAAGCAAGGATTCTACATCCATGGTTGGACTGGATGATCTTGATGGTCTCTTCCAACCTTGATGGTTCTATGATTCTATGACCCAGAAGATAACACAAGCCTCTTGAAGGTGAAGTGTTTGTGTCAATCAGCTAAATCAAATATATCTGGCAATGCCTACTGTCAGGTAGCAGAATCACAGACTAAACCCAAACAGCTCTGATTTCTCACTGCTCAAGCCCTAAAAGCACATTTTTGAAAACCAATCTATCTTGTCCTGGAACTCATAATTGTACATACCTGCTGTGAAAGCTGAATAAGCAGAGCTTTTAGGAAACAGAATCCAGGAGCGCTGCTCTCCCCTGATGGAAAATTGAAATGATGAAGCATTACCCCTGCAGAAATAAATATCACAGCCAGGAAACCTGGATGAAGGCTGAAACAAAACCTGACAGAGAGGTTATTTCAGAAATTACAGAAAGGACAGGAGTCAGTAATGACATGAGGAGCCTAGAGGGCTGAGGGGATTTTTCTCTGAACCTTGCTTGTTTTCTATAATACTATTTCCCTTTTAGGTACAGCAGAGCTTTCATATTGACAATTACTGATATCTCTGGATGAACTTTTGTGTCTGGCACTCCTCAAGGATTCTGTGGCCTTTTCTATTCACATATCACATTTAGAGAGAGATACAGTATTCACTCTACTATCCACTGAGCTGTAAGGAGCTCTCATTAGTGCAGAACCAAAAGTTGAGCTCCCTTTGTCAGGGACTTGGTCAAAATAACATGCAGAGACAATCTCTAAATGTAGTTAATCATAAAGCAAACCCTTTTCTGCTTCAACAAACGTGTTTTATGGAAAGGGTGAATGCTCCACAAAACAAGTGGCCATGTCTTCCTTCTAGAGTAAGTGAAAAATAGAAACACAGAAGTATCAGAAAAAGAGATTTTAATCTCAGTTTTGAAGAAACAAAGGACATGAAAGCTATGAAATGAAACTTTACCCAGTCACTATGGCCAAACCACACCCAGCTACCTCTTGTTCAGGTGAAACATTTCTTTGAAAAAGTCTATTAGAAGAGTTCATTAGTTTGAATGCACGTGGTTTCAAAATGTCATATTTTTTCTTCTCTTAATCCTTTCAGGAGAGCAAGAAACATCAGGTTCCAAAGAAAAGCAAGCTGCACATCCCTGGGAAGCACTAAACCTGCCTGATTAAGAGCCGAGAATATTAGCTGTGACACAGCAGAGAAACACTTCTTTTTCCTTCTCCAGGTAAAGCTAAAGGATTGTGAGTGCACACATACAAATGTTTAGGACCACAAAAACCCACGAGGAGCTGAATGTAAAAGACACATTAACACTAATGATATCCTATGTTAGAGAGGAAATGGGCCTAACTTTTAGCTCCTTAATACTGTTTTTTCTTTCTTCTCAGACTGAGGAAAACAAATTTCCATTGCTACTTGAAAGGGATACATCATCTGTCTGCATTCAATCTGTTAGAAATGTTTTCTTCAGCAACAGAAGATTTGCATAACACTGTTCTTGTCAGGTTCACAACAGTGGTGGGACTTATTAGACTGGCTTTGTGTTGAATATTCAACAGTAACTCACTAGTCAGATAAGCAGCCTCACAGGAGTCAAAATGTACATGAGCTAAGACAGATTATTTAAAATAAATCCCTATCCAGATTTTGAAAACAAAGTGCTCTTTGTGCAGAAGAGTAAAAGCTGGTGTGCAGGTGAATTGTCAACAAGCCTCCTCTTGTGGATTATTTGTGTACACTGAATTTTTCTGGTGTCACATAGAGGCTTGTTGAGGGCTTGCAAAGGTGTATGCACTTCTTGACAGTGTTATAAATCCTTCCCTTCTTGACCAAGCCACTTTGAACAGCTCCATATCTCACTTGTGATTGCTGAAATCTTTTCCCTTCTATAGAGAAATAAGATAGTTAATATTAACATTAAAGGAAAATCTTTAGAGACAAAACTGACAGAAAAGGGCTCTGGGTTCTTTTGTTGTTGCTGTGCTTTGTCAGAGACAGCTGGAAGGAACAAGTTGGCAGATGTGGCAGGATAGAGAAAATGCAACACAACACTAACTTTCTATAAACAAGAGGGTCATAACTATGATTGAGAGGAGGATGGGGTTTATATATTGGAAGCAAAAGGAGTTCTGACATGGTGAAAGCCCTGGACTCCAAGGAGAGAGCTTGCCAGAAAGTGGAAAACACCTACCAAACTTTAACATATTCCAGTGAAATCAGATTAGATGCATTCCCTTCATTACTGGCTAGGCCCACAGCAATATCCTCAAGAAAAGAGACACCTGGTAAGAAAAATGAGCTGAGTGAGAAGCAGGAGACTTCCCCAAAAAGACTGGACTGAACTCAGAAGCCAAGGATTGAGAGAGAACCTGAGGAGAGTTGTGGAAACAGCAACGTCCTGCTGAGAGCTGAGCTCTGGGCTGCACTAGGAGGAACAAGGACAGGCTCAAAGATTTACACTGACCTCTAGAGAAGGAAAAAATTCCAGCCTGCAAGGTGAGGCAATGGGACCTGCTCCTCCTTCCACAGCTGCTGGTGCTCCCCTTGACCCAAGGGCTGTAACTTCACAGCTCTTTCTGTAAGCCATTGCACTGGAATGGGATCAAACACACATCTGTGCCCAAATCACACATTCTATCAGCCACAAAATCTATCCAGATGGCAGACAGTCATCTACTACCAGTAATCCATTTCTCCTCCTACTTTTCTACCCCAGCAAATCGCTGTCAAGTCATCCCAGCAGTATTTTAAAAGATACAGATGTTGTTTGTTGTTGTTGTTTTTAATAACAGACAACCCAGGGGAAAATATTAAAAATTAAAGCCCCATAGTGCTGCTACAGAGCAGAGCCATTTGGTTTAAAATCACATTATTTGCAAGTAGTTTCATTTCTGACAAATGGTAAATACAGCCACTAGTGCTGCTTGCCAGGCCAGCTCACTCTTTCTTACCTGCTGTGAGCTGAAGTGTTGGGAAACTTTGTTCTTGCCTTCTCACAATTCCTTCCAGCCTTGTACTGCAGCATAGTTTGTAAACATCACTCCCTCTTTCTCTCCCTTGGCATAGAAATTTAGTCTGCTCCTGGAGAATAATTTTTCTTGGTATTTCTCTGATTAATTTCTAGCTCCTGTAACCCTCTCACCTCTTCTCTTTTAAACAAAATTTTAACAATCAGGAAAGAAAAAGAAAGTGCCCTGGGAACACCAGTTTTGGCAAGATAAAGTAATATGGGAGCTGGTAAGCAGGTCCTTGCAGAAGTTCAAGATTCAAAAATTCATACCAGCAAGACAAGAACAAGAGGCCTTGCTGGACAATTTTCACAGTTGGAATCATCATGGTAAGCAGTTTTCTGATCTTGTGCTCTGGCACAGCAGATACAGCAGTAGCTGTGAGCTTTTAGATGTTCAACACGTCTTGGTTGTACTGAACTCCAGGACTCAAAGTCATTGGCTTAAGTAGATAAAAAAGTTGCACTTTCACTTTATTTTTTTTCTCCTGCGAAGTCAGAATACACAATTCCTTTCCTCCTTGCTAATTTATGAGGTTCACATAATATTTCACTTACCAGGACCCACAACATCAACACATTTTTAAGCCTGTGAATGCCTGCACTAAACCATGTCCTCCAGGACTTTCTGATATTGAAAGAATAGTTAGGAACATGACTGTCCATCTCTTGCTTCTCCATGAATCCCTAAGCCACCACCAGGAAAAAGACTGCAGGTAGCAAAGGGACCACACTATGTGGCACACACCTTCATAGAAGACCCAAGAGGGCTGAGGAGTAAGATCTCTGTCCAGTTCAAAGGTCTGACTTTGAGAGTTTCACCCATAAATCCTTAGGATTTTACTCATTGGTTGGCATTCTCTCATCAGTAATAGCAAATCAAGCTAGATGGCCTTGTACCTACCAGCTTGACCTGAGACTGGATTCTCTGTAATAGCATTTTATGCTCCTGAGTACAGCAGAACACAATACAATATAGAATACAAGCAATAAACACAGGCTTTCTGTAACAGCCACAAAACCAATAAAAAAATATGACTATGTGGTCAGCCAACTCAATTCTCAGCAGTAATAAGCATGATTTAAATAAATACAGAAGTGGAATCAGAAAAAAATACAGGAGCAGATACATTGTTCCCCCTTTAAGTTTTGTAAAACTAAAGATCATTGCATTTCTTACTGGAGTTTATTGAAAATAATAAATCCTGTCTCTTTTGTGGTTGACATAATGAACCTGATACTCCCACACTGAAAACTTTTTCTTTGTATAATAACGATAATTTAGATGTCTCACCAAAAAAACAATAAAAAAACCCAAACAGAGTTTGTTGACATTTACCTGCCTTGTACAACCTTTTCATGTCAGTCTGGAGAAAACAGGAGATGGGAAACCTCTCAAGAAGTTGGGTTTTTTACTTCTGCTGTTTTTACGTCTGTGGCAGTGTTTTAGGTTGCAGGTGCCACAATTGCTAAAGGAATAAATACCCAGAAATTCAACATTAGATGTAAACAATCTCTGAACTCCAGAGAGTGATGGGAGCAGTGCTGGAATCATCAGAGCCAGAAATACCATCCCAAAAGGTCTCATTATAGCTGCTAGGCAGCCCAGAAAGCAGAAGGGAGTGCTGTGGCTGAGTCACAGAGGCAGAGCTGTGGCCAATTCACACTTTCCAGACTGCAGCAGCACAAACATCTGAGCAGTGTCAAGTTGTCATCCTGATGTTGCTGGGGCTTAGGAAAAAAAGGAGCTCTGTCTTCCCCCACCCTGCCAGAAGGGTTTGAGATCAGGTGCTCCTGCTCTGCTCCCGTGGCTCCTGAGCACAAGGGGACATGCCTGGGAAGCCACCCCTGTCACCCACCTGGGTCCCTGCAGGAGATTTCCCCTCAAAACTTCCACTCATCTGTATTTGTTCACCTTCTGGAAGTTTTTCAGGCATTTTCATTTTTTCACTTCATTTTTTTATTTAATAGCATATGCCAAAAGTTGATCTTTTCCAGACAGGAACCTTCAATCATTTTTAATTCAGTGTAACCTCTCTTGATACACTTACAAATCTCTTAATATTAGAAGAGGCTTCAATAAGCACAAATTGCTGGAGAATATTCAGATTTTCAACCATCTTCAGCAATACAAATTTTCAAGTCTGCTGACTGGATGCCCTGGTTTCAGCTGATATAGAGTTAATTTCTTCTCAGGAGCTGGTACAGTACTGTGTTTTGGACACAGGATGAAAATGGTGTTGATAACACCCTGATGTTTTGGGCTTTGCTAAGTCGTGTTTATCCTAAGTCAAGGATTTTTGTGTGTTTATATGTCTCATGTTTTGCCAGTAGCTGGAGGAAACACATAAAAAAAAAAAATGGGAGGAAGCACGGGTGGGACAGGTGACCTGAAGTGGCCCAAAGGATATTGCAGATACTCACACCATGCCTAGTAAATGCATACACGGGGGGGTGCCTGGGAAGGGGGGGGACAATCATGGGTCAGCATCAGTCAGAAGGTGGTGAGCAATCATACTGTGCACCACTTGGTTTGGTTTTGGTTTTTTCCTTCCCTTTTTATTATTATCATTATTATTGCATCTTACTTTTTTTTTTTTTTCAATTAAACTGCTCTTATCTCAACCTACAAGTTTTACTTTTGATTCTCCTTCTTATTCCACTGGGGTAAGGGTGGATAGGGGGAGTTCAGCAAGCAGCTCCCTGATTAATTTCTAGCTGGGCTTAAACCACAAGAATTGGGTAAAGTTTTTTTCCAGAGGTATATTTGAAAAGAATAGTTTTCATACACATTTCTGAGGAAGAAACGAGGTCTGAAGAGACTTAACCAATAACTGGGGAAGGAAGAAAAAAATCCCATTAGAGTTGTTGAGGTCAGAGAGGTGCAGAAACGCCTCATCTCCACTCCCACACATCTCCTATCTAGACCCTGAATTGCCTTCATTTGTGCAATCACTGAGGAGTTTGTCTTGCAGCCTCCAGGAACGCTCCCCCTGCACAGAACATGCAAAGCACCAGGACAAAAGGTTGCTCACAAGGAGCTTCCATGAGTGCTTGCTTACTCAAGAAGAGGCATTTTCTGGAAAATCCAGGCAGCGTGTGGATAACGCACCAACGCAATCTGGAAGTGACTAATGCATATAGATTGGTTCAAATGAGCATCACCAGGCTCTAGCACCTGGTTCCTGGCACTAATGAGCCACACTTGACAGCAGAAATCAGCATCACATCTCCCACATTTCCTACTTTTAAACCACAAGGGCCATTAAATTGTTCAGACGTATTTTAAGCATCCTTTTGTGCTCAGGCTGTGACCTCCCTATTCCTACAAGGAATAAATCTCTCTGAGATGCTCAGGAAAATCCTAGGGACTCAGTAATGGCATGTGTAGCTTGGAATGGGCACATTAAGTTTCCAGATTTTACTTGATATCATGGTGGTTTTTTACCTCTCCTACTAACTCCTATAAATCACATTCTACTTTGCCCCATGACTTTTTATCTGAAAATTGCACTCAATATGTGTTTTCTACAGGAAATATATTCAACTTGTCAGGCTCAAGTTTTTGCTTAACCAGTTCTAAGGGTAATTCATTGGAGAGAAAAGGTAGAAGAATATTTATTTCTTGTTCAAATTTTCCCATGGCCAGAACTCTTCAAGTCTTAATTTTGTGCCTCTTACATCAGCTCAGCCTTCTAAAAACTAAACAATCAAAATGAACACTAAGATCATGAAAATCCAGATTTTTGTATCTTTTAAAATACATCATATTACCCTGTATAGAGACAGATAACATTTCCATAAACAATAGATAAAATAAACCCTATAAAATTTAATGGAGCATTTCAAATGCTTGGTTAGAAGGCATGGTTAGAAAACTAATTTTCAGACTAGCAGGCCGCAAGTGGTAAATAAATTCCCAGTACAAAAATGTTTCAAATGGAAATTGCATAAAATGAATGATGCTTATTCATGGCCACAGCAGGCTGAGAAAAAAAATTAATTTAAAAAGTTGTTGGGTTGTTTTTTTTTTTCAACCAAGCCCAAGCACATCTGATTTCTAAATCAATAGCTGTCTCTAGCCAAACTGAAGTGCTTGTACAACTCCAGACAGGTAATTACTTACAGGGATTGGATGAAGAACAAGCACATCAAGGGATATTGCTATGTCAATCTCTCTTCTTCTGTGTTTTATTGTAGCCTTTTGGTTGTTTCAGAAATCAACACTAAGAACTGATTTTGTCCTTTAGCAGCTGCAATATAAAGAAAAGCCAATATATTGATACACAGAAAGATGTGCATGGCTGCCTTTTTAAACCATTTAGTGTCACAGCTTTGGGGCAAATTCCAGAGGGAAGACACAGATTTTGAGAGATTTCGATTTTTTTTTTTCTCCTTCGGACTGATGAGTGCAAAATGAACTAAGGTCTCTGGAAAGAGAATTATGAAGATACCAGCACAAGATGGGAAAACTACTTGATTTCAAGATGCAATAAGGTTTTAATATGTATAGAAGGGGTAATACTGAAGCATTTCATTAAACTATACTAACATGGTGCAGTTACAAACACCAGTTACCCCTCCATAGAGGAAGCCCCCCAATACACATTCAGCTTGACCAAGAGCTGGTATGACTACCTGACATTTTTTCACTGTCTTTATTACAGAATTTCAAGTATTAACTTTTAAAGTTATCCTCTTAAATTGTATAGATTTTATTAAAATTTTATTTTTAGCTGAAAACCAAAGTTTTCAGGTTTTGAAAACACCTTAAAATCCAAAAGATTTATTTTGCCTCTTTTTATCAAAAGTACAATTTTCTCTAAATATTTGTGTGCATGCCTATGTGTGTATTGCTAAACACATCAGCATTTTCTGTGGGGAAAACTTGTTATTTGTAGATCTAATTTTCAATATTAAAGTCTTGGCTTTTTCAAGATGGAGAGAGCTTCTGTCTCCAAAGTCCATTCTTGACAGAAACAATAAGGAAAAAAATCACATTTATTTTGCCAGTTAGAATAACTTTCTAAAAATCACCCCTTAGGATACTTACTGCAATAAGAGTGAGATAGTACATGAGAAATATATGTCTTAAAAGGTCTAGGCTTGAATAAGATCTGCAAGTCTTCCTCCAATTTCCTTTGTATCACTAGAAGCTCTTGGCAAGTCTTTCCTCAGAGAGAAGTAAGCTCAAGTATACAACCCTCCTGAGATAATGCTACTTTTTATTAGAAGATGATGTATTTTAATGAACCGGGTACATTTAGTAGCCTCTAGTATTTCCTCTAGTGTTCACTACTCTCCCAAGTGATGAGTCAAAATTTTCATTTTAACAGAAGCCAAGTACTCTACTGGAAAGGCATCATGCTCAAAAGCTTGTAAGTAGATTTTTGTCTATTATTTAGTTTATTGAAATTTGTTACTGCCTTTAAAGTCCCTTGTTTAAGAGATACACAAAGCTCCTGTTAATTGACCTAATTTACCATCTGTATTTTTGCACTTAGTTGTAGAATTACTGTATTAGAGCATAAATGTGATGATCTGCTTTGTTGGGCAATTACTCCACCTGTTTTGCACTGATCTGATGGCACAAAGTATGTAAAAACCTCCTGATCACCTGGAAACTCTGCTTTGGGATGTAGGTTTGACTATTCAAGACCTTTTTTTAACAAGTGTCCGCCATGCAGAGCTGATAGCAGCTGTCCAGCTGCTTCAAGAAAATAATCAAATGTGCCACCTAACAACAAGGACAATGCTCCTTTTAGGGATCTTTTAAGATAAAGTAAAAACACTTTCCCAAAGAACAATTATCATCTGTCCAGCAATTGTTTCAGATTTGACTGAGCAGCTGTTTAAATCTTCTCCCCTTGACTTGTGAGAGGTCAGCAAACAGAGGGTCAAGCCTCCCCCTTGCCCCTCCACACCCAGTGGCAGTGAGGTGAGAGAAGGGGGAACAAAACTCTTTTTCCATCTCATCCTGGCTGCAATCACAACTCTTACACAACTGTGGTTTGTGTGCACAAGTCCAGTAGCACTGGCTCACCTTAAAAATTAACCCAGGACACATGTGGAGTATCATCTAGTAAAAAAATCCAACTAACCAAAAAAAGAACTGAACCAAAAAAAAACCGAAATCAAACCACAACTCTCACTTGTCTAAAGTAAAGCTTCATTTCCTGAATTACCTTGTGACTATACAAAGTGCTTTGGCTGTTGCAATAGTTCATTTTTTATTAATGATATGAAAGAGGACCAATTCCAAAGCCTCCAAAACCCTTCATTTTTCTGCTGAAGTCCCTCTCATTCATTATTTACATCCAAGAATTCTCCCTTGAAGCAAGACACATACATTTCATTTCCCTCTTTCTTTCATTCAAGACCTATTTAACTATAGCCGCAAAACAAAATATAAATACAACATTTAAAAGTACAATCTGAGTGAAATATTGAATAGCTAACAGTGAAATAGCCAACAATTTTTGGTTTAGGAAAAATGCTCTCTTCCTCTTCTGCTGCTTTTTGGAGATGTTTCACTTCCAAATCTACTTAAGATAGAAAGTCCACTGAACTGAGACGTTATAATCATATTTGCTGATTGCTTTAGCAATTGTCTCCTACAATCTTCTAAACAAGTCATTAGACTCCCACTGATGGTTTCCAGGATAGAAAAAGACAACATGAACCTCCAACAACCATTATTTTTTCAGTCCAGCTGTACTCACATCCCACATTCACACGTTTAGGTCTGAACACATCATAGGCTGTTATTACTGTGCAAGGCAAATAGATGATGACCTGAAGGAGCCAAGACTGATTTTTAGCTCCTTGCATTACCATGAGTCAGAGATCTGCAAAACTGTGCATCTTTGGGAGGAAAACAGAAACTAATCACCCCAGGAGCTGTGGGTTTAATTGATGTTTGTAACTCCCAGCTCCTCCTCCAGTCCTGCAGAGCAGCTCAGTGCTGGCAGCTGTGATCCCAGAGAGGTGCCATGTCCTCAGGGAAAACAACAAAATTCACCTGCTCTCCCTCTCTTGGGAAAGTCAATTTGATAAAGATTGTTTCTGATTGATAAAGATTCATTTACTGCATTCATTTGCAAGGTAAGGTCTAAGTTACCCACAGACAGTTTACCTTCAGAGCTGTAATGGCAGTAGGTTTGGGCATTTGGGTTTTTTGGGGCTTCTTTGTAGTTTTGTGGTGGTGTTCTGTGCATTTGGGACATTTTGGTGGGGGGCTTTTTATTGTTATTATTCTTGTATTTGGATTTTTTGTTTTCATTTTAGTTTTACAAAAAGGAGATAGTTCATATACATCTCTGCAAAGAAATTCCAGGATTTACTGCAGTACAACAACAAAACAGATTTGTGTTACTGACTGTTGTTCCCATGGGTGAAGTAAATTAAGAGACCAGTTCCTGGAGAATTAGATTAGACAGCAAGCCTGGTTATGAAGGATGAGGAATATCCTTTGATATTTCTTACCATCTTTTCTCCATTTTGCAAGGTTCTTAGCCAAACTGGCAAATACTGGTAAAAGTTTGAGCTTTATTCATGTTCTCTCTTACCCAGGTCTAACAGGACACAACTCTGAACTTCTACATGAGCCCTCTTACCCAGTAAAACAGGACAATGTTCTAGCTCTTTCTGAAAAGCAACTTCTCAGCTCCCTTTAGATTGTGGCATAAATTAGCATAATGGTTACAACTTAATTAGCTCTTATTCTTGTTGATTTACCAGCTTGTTAGCATCTGATCATCTTTTCCCATCTGCCTCTGGGGTCTTGAGGATGGCTTTGATGCATTAGAACTACAGCATAGTCGAAGTTATTCCTTATCACATTTAATGATTTCCACCCCCTTCCCCATGCAATGCAACACAACCCAAAAGGGAGCTGGATGAACACACTGAACTCCTCCCAGAAGAAGTGTGATGCTCCAGGAGGTCACAGCCCCTCTCCCTGCTCACAGTGCAGCATCCCTGGGTCATCTCTGAAGCAGCATGACAAAGAGAGCGCAGAGCTGGTGGCAGATGGAAAAGCATGCTGGTGGTAAGCACTGCTCATAACAAGCAGTACTGAATGTTGAAATAAATTATCAATAGAGAGGAAGTAAAATATCCAGGACAGGTGACTTTAAAGAGTAATGAAAACAGTGGCTAGGAAGGTGCAGGCAATTGGTGACAGACTGATGTTCACTTGATATTCCTCCCCAGGCTGCCTCTCCCTCGACAGAAACCCAGCCCTGTCCCTCTGCAGCTCCCCCCTCTTGCTCCCTGGGAAGGGGATGCTCCACAGTCATTTCTACAGCCCCACCCAGCACAGCAAGGGACAGGGCAGGAGTGCCCTTCCCAGTGGATGAGGCCCCCTCAGAGGGCAGATCCAGGGATAAAGGGCACTTCCATGGCTCTGTGAGCAGGATTCCAGACTGACCAGGGTTTCCTTTGTTACAGTCCTTCCCACCATGAACTTGGCCTCATCCACCTCCAGCAGCTTCCCCTCACATCCTCTCTTGGTAAGTTTGGCAGGCACTGTGGGCTGCCAGAGTAATTTACTAGAAGAGCAGAAGGAAATGATAAATCAGTTTCAAAATACATACAGACAGAAAAATGCATCTTCATCCCACACCAGTGAAATAGTTTCTCTGCCAGGGCAAGAGGCCACAGCTCTTCTGTGTTCCAGGGTCAGCTTGGGCAGCATTCACATATTTTTTTAGCATCACCTGGGCTTGGCAAATCACCTGGGCTTAGTTCTTTGCTGTTTAGTTACAGAACTGTTGTTTCACTCTCAGCACTAGGCAGTGGTAGAGGGCAAAACTCAGCCCACGGTGTGGTGAGGGACATTCCTGGAACTGAGGCCACTGTGGGGCTCTTTACCTCGTGTGTGGTTTGGCTTTACTGCATAATTGCAGATACCACACAGGCTGCTTGGTAGCCTATGGAATAACCTAGGCAACAGAGCAGGAGGGCCTCTCTGCTTGCCTTTTTTAACAAATAAATGTAAGAAAAAATGTAATTATCACAGTGTGACCATGCCCATTGGTGCGGTGGAGTGTGGAGGAGGAGGAGAGAATGTCCCACTACTGAGAATAGCTTTTAAGTATATACTATGCATTCATCAGCATTGTTTACCCAGAAAAATGCCACGTAAGTCAGCAGAGGTATAATTGGGTGCATAATACAAATATGTTCTTTAGTTCAAAGGCACAAGGAAAAGAAGGGGGGAAAATAATACTTCACACTGTGAGGTTATTTATTGTTCAGCAAAGTAGAAAACCTGATAAGAGGTTGTTTTCATTTTTCTGACTATTTACTACTGATTTCTAAGCTTTTACTTTCCCCAAGCACAGGCCAACTTTTACCCAACTGCGTCCATCGAGAACAAAACATTTCAATTTTACAATTGAAAAAAAATTGTTCTTCTAAACATAACTTAATTTTATGAAATAAGAGAAATCAGATATGATAATGTTTTCTTGACTTTTCTGGCACCAACTTATAGGAAGTCATTTCCAGTTAAACTTGCAGCTTGCTGGAAACCAGATGTCTGTGGAGCCCTGGGGAAGAACAGGCAATGCTCAGAAATCAGGAGACTGAGCAGAGATGTCACCACCTCCATTAATATTTCTGGGAGAGGAGCTTCTGCAGATCTCAGTGAGCCCTCTCTGGCCAGCACACCTCAGTGCCACCCTGCCAGCTGTGACACAGCACCTCAGAGTGCTGAGCTGCACCGTGGGATTCTCCTCCCCACACACCAACATCTGTCCCACGTGCTGGCACAACAGGAGGAGACACTGGCACAGGTTGCCCAGAGAAGCTGTGGATTTCCCATCCCTGGATAAGTGTTCACTTGAACACAGGCTGGACAGAGCTTTCAGCAGCCTGGACTAGTGGAAGGTGTCTCTGACCATGGCAGGGGGTTGGAATTAGTGAATCTTTAAGGTCCTTTCTGACCCAAACCATTCTGGGATTATAGCTCTGACAGTCATGTGCTGGTCCTCTCATAATCCCTGCACCACTTCCAATGCAAGAAAAAAAAAACCAATGGTAAAATAATAATTTACATTCAGCTGTCACCTAGAAATCAACCATATGTCTCTTAGTGACGTGACAAATGTCAGCTCTTTCAGCAAGACCTTACCTACAGCTCTCATTCTTCATACACAGCTAGTGATAATAATCATACTGCAAACAGCTGAAAGGCTTCAGCCTGGGTCTGCACTCACAGCAGATGCTGGGTGTTCAGTTCAAGCAAGAGCAAAAATTCAAAGGAAGCAAATTTGAGAGAGTTTATTGCAATATTAGCTGTCCAGGAAAAACACACAGTCACCAGGGTCCAGGTTTTTCTATTAAAATCTTATCCTAATGCTTATCCAGAATCTCAAACTGTATGAAATTAGAAAATTTAATTCTACACTATTCAAATGTAGAATTTATTGCTGGAGCAGAGTAAATATCAACTCTAAAATACAGAGAAAGATTTAAACTTTTTTAATTACAGACAAAATTCTAAACAGTAGAAAGAAAACCATTTAAAACTCAAACCAAGAGAGTTGCCTGTTGGCAAAAGTACTGCTTCAGTTTATAGTTATTGAACATTCCAGTTTAAGCCTGATAAAATGTAATCTTGAGTATTACCTGAGACCTGACCAGTTTTTTAGTTGTTTTTCTTTTTAATTAATTTCTTTGTTTAGTAGTTTTAAATTTTTTACTGTAATTCCTATTTTAATTTTGAAAATTCATTTCATGAGCAGGACAAAATTTTGGTCGTCATCAACTTCTCAGTGCTCCAGGTATTTATGCAGCTAGATGAGCTGTAACCTTATACTGTGTTGGAGGATGCTTTTTTGGCAAGGAGAAGCAGAATAAATTACTTTTAGGGTTTCTAGCTGGCAGCATTACTGGCTGAATAAGAATGCAGGGTGGTTTTCTAAGATAGAGAAGGTGTTTTAAGAAAACAAATGTCTCTCTCTATGGTTTTACTCTCTTCAACAGATTTCACAAATGTTGATTAAGTTGCTCAGTAGAATCAAAACCTCAGCAAGGTACTTACAATTTTTAAATCTTATTTTAATGCAAGCCAACAACCTGTTATGCACAATGGTTTATTGACTTCCCAAAACCCTTTCTCCCTGAAGGAAGGGAAAACATAAAACACAACAGAAGGGTTTCCAGGGTCAAACAGCTTCTAAAAAAAATCCAGGAAAGGTTAGACAGTAAGAGATTTAATAGCTCTGCAATTTATAGCCATTAAAAGGCAAGATATTATTTAGAACTTTGTCAACCAGAAAGAGATGATTTGGATGGGAAATTGTGATTTCTGCCCTAGTCAAACATGTGGAGATAGAAAGGAAAGGAAGTCTTTGCCAAAACTAAACTTTTCTACTGGAAAGTTTTTCTAACTCTTTATCTCAGAACAAATAGGTTAAACAATTGGACAGGAGCAGATTCTGAAATTCCTCCAAAAATTATTGAAATATTTCATTAGAGTTGTGCAATAATGTTTTACCAGTAGAGATTTACACTTCTCACATCATAGGATGAATGTGATGTTGAAAAGCACAGTATCTTTTATAATGCAGTGGCACTATTATAAACTGTGCATTATTAAAACTTTTTGGTCTTCAGGTATCTCCAAATAAACTTTGTTCCATAAAAAAATCCTACCTTTTCTGCTGTTATGAAAATTCTAAGTAGCTCTTAGGGTGACTGGATTCCTGATTTTCCACGTGCCCAACACCTGCAAATTCTTAAGTCCATTTTTTATGCTGTCTTGCTAATTAAATTAATCTCTTCCTCTGAAGTCACAAAGCCAGCAAGAGTCCATTCTGTGCTTTGCAGCAGGGAGGCAGCAAAAGTCACTAAACTTGACCATGATTAGACAATGACCTGCTTAGACCCAAGCCCAGATTATGAAGAACACCCTTCTCTCTATGCTGACACAGCCTACAAGGGCTCTGTTTCTGTATTTTGGTTATTTGGACAGCAATCAAGGACTTGGACTCCCCACTTCAGGTGTATCCTGGGCCCTGTGCAGGCAGAAAGGTAAGGACAGCATCCACCACTCAAACTTTCATTTAAAAAGGAAGAGTCAGCCATCCTCAGTCAGCAGTAGATCATGGCAGTGAGCTGGTGACACAGAATGGTGTTTTTCATGTTGCTTTGCAAAGGAACAGGCAGGAAGGGCATGGGTATTGTCATCCTGACATTAAAGGAAAAAATGAGGAATAGGGAGCTGAAGGAATTATTCTAAGTGATCAGAAAGAGCCAGGACTCTTAATGTCCAGTCCATGTTCTCAGGCTGTTTCACTGCCAGGACAATGCATTCAGACTAAAAATAAAAGTACATTTTTACTTCCACCAGAAAAAAAGATGTTGCAACCATTCACCCAAAATTAGTCAGCTGTGGTCACTTCTACACCAAAGAATATATTTAGAATCAGAGTGGACATTTTCCCCGTCAAACAGGATGCTACAATTCAAGAAGGATTTTGTACTTAAAAAACCCTTCTGTCACACTGCTCAGGAGGTTCAGGCAGCCTTGAACTCTGGGCTACAAAGCCTGAGATGGGGAAAGTACAGATGACAATAAAACATTGTCCTGCATTTGAAGCAAGTTACAGCTTTGAGAAATAATCCACTTGCAGGGAAGAAACCCTTCTATTTTATCATCATGTAGATCAATTTTTTTTTAACTGACCATACTGTAAAAGATATTTTCTACTGACATTTGACAGAAGAAAAGAGAAAGTTTTATAACTAAAGAAAAAAAGTCAGTAAATCACTTCCCTATTCTTCTGCTGACAATATCTCTCTGTCACTCAGAAAGCTATTTTCCATTATTGCTACCATAGTAATGTAGAATCTTTTTTACTCCTTGGAAGGAATATTCATCATTTATAAAAAAACCTCTCAGTTGTTTCACTTTATCTCTTACTAAAACTGTTCCCTCCAAATCTCCATTTTTCTTGGGATTTGTGAAACTTTCATGTAATTCTTTCTTGTCCAGAAAGACATCTGTTAACTTTCTGCATCAAAATGTTAGAGACTGAGGAAAGTTCCTCCTGAGATGAGTTTCCTCAGTTCTTCAGCTCTGACCTTTTAAATGCTGAGGCTCTTTACCCATGATGTCTTTCATGATCTCAGTGACTTCAGTTTAAATGTTCACATCCAAGGAAAAGGAAAATTGAGCTAGAAAAGCATTTTCTTCCTGCTATGGGAATGCCTTCAAAAGATCTACTCAGACCCTTCTGTTTGAAGCCTAATGACCATTTTTTGATTGCACCTCTTTTTCTACCTTCTGAAAGGGCTACCTTTGTCCAAGTGTCCCCTCATTTTTGGGTTAAACCTCAAAGATTTCCCTCATTACACCTTCCTATACCAGAAACACCATTCTTTTCCAGTATTGTCTCTTATCCCTGGTGGAGAATTGGGGCTCTGAACTTATTTCCACTCCTGCTACTGACATCATATGATACATAAGTGGTGATGAATGAGAACAATTTAAAATCACTCTAGCCTGATAGGGAAAGTTCTACATTCTCGCTATTATCCTCTGCACAGAAATAAGGCAAAAGCCTGCAACTCTGTCATCTGGAACTGAAAGCAGCCCTTCCCTAGTTTGGTTTTATGGCATGGAAAAGGTACACACGGAGTTGTCATAGCAAAGCTCCAGGTTATGTTGAGGATTTGTCCTTCCTTTGTTGCAGATCTTCCCAAAGGGCTTTTGCATTTCAGCTTGTGAAAATATACAGAGTATTTAACCTTTCCCAGATACCCCCTGCATGAAGAAGTTGAGTTTGGCTATTTTTTTTTTTGCAAACAAAAGAGGCTCTTAACCTTCTAGCAGTCACTTGTAACAAAGTAGAGTGTTTGCTAAGTACTAAACCCCCAACACACGCTTGAAGTAGCTTTATACCTAGTGGTGAATATTCTACATTGCCAGCAAACCCTGTTTGGGAAAACTTGAGAGCAGAATGCTCAGGGTTTAACCCCAGCTGGCAACTAAGTACCACACAGCTTCTCACTCAGTCCTCCATCAATGGGATGGAGAGAGAATCAGAAGAGTAAGAGTAGGAAAATGCATGGGTTGAGATGAAGACACTTTGACCTGTAAAGAAAAAGCTGCATTCATAAACAAAGCAAAACAAGGAATTCATTCACTGCTTCCCATCAGCAGATGTTCAGTCAGCTCCAGGAGACCAGGCCTCCATTATATGAGCTGATTACTTGTGAAGACAAACAACATCAGTCCCAACTTCCCTCCGTGCCTTTTTCCCCAGCTGTATGTCCTGAGCAAGGTGCCATGGTCTGGAATATCCCTGAGGTCAGTTGGGGTCAGCTGTCCTGGTTCTGTCCCCTCCCAGCTCCTTGTGCACCCCAGGACTGTGGAGTGGGGTGAGGAGAAGAAAAGGCCTTGACTCCATAAGCACTACTCAGTAATAACAAAAACACCTTTATTATCAGCATTGTTTTCAGCACAAATCCAAAATACAGCTCCATACCAGCTCCTTGGAAGAGAACTCCACCCAAGCCAAAACCAGCACAAGGAGTTTGCACTGCCATCCTTGCCTTAAGAACTCTTGATGGATTTTACTTCCATGGCCTTTTCAAACCATCTGTATTTTTGGCCTTCAAAACACATTCTACATAGCACATAATTATACTGCTGACACTGCCTTCAAAGTTATTTTTGCTCAGACCTTCTACATTATTTCATTTGGCCTTCAATTTCTTGCCCTGACTGAAAACATCATTCACCATCTCTTTCCTGAATGACAGTATTTCATTCCAAGCTCACCACTGCTCACATTCAGTTAGGGGAAGGTTATTCCTCATGTTCATTTACTTTGCTTTTACTAACACAGAATTATTTTGCCACTTCCATGTTCTGAAATTCAGGATGGCAAAGTCCTCCTGCTCCTGTATCAAGTCTCAATTCTCTCTTTCCACTCACCCCTTTTCCCTATTGTTATGAACAGTCTGAATACAGTTTACCTCTTGCACAAACTGGTTTTTTTTCAAACCATCTCTCTCAATGTATCACTTGCATGATCAGTGACAGCTTAGTTAATACAGAAACCTCTGGCTAAAACAAACCAAAAGTTTTTAGGAAACTAGCTATACCACAGGATCCAGGTCATTTTCCTTCACAAATACATTATTTGCTTGCATAAAAGTGAAGAATTGCACCAACTTCTCCCCAAAAGGACACATCAAAATGAACAGACATACATATTGATAAAAAGTAGCAGCTATTTTCCATGAGCGTGTGGTTTTAAAACTGCAACCAGTAGTTCAATAATTCTGCATTTTCTTTCTTTTTGAAATCTTGGTCAGGCATCTCCAATACAGGCACTTGCCACTCAAACATTTTAGAACTTTATTGGTTCCCTTTTGGAAAGGGAGGGGTAGACCTTCTTTTACCTTCCTTTTCCAGTAAAAGAAGCCTGTTTTTTCCACTTCCAGTAAGAACAGCCTGTTCTTTATCAAATCATAAAAAACCTGTGTGGGAGTGAAAAAACAGCAAAAATAAGGAAGAGGGCAAAGTAAATTAAAAGCAGCTAAGTATGCATACCATAGAAAAGAAAAAGAAGCTTAAATTACCTTCTTGCACTTTGATGCCAACTTTCAACAAACTTTATGCAGAAATCCACTGCACTTTGGTTACTGATGGCTTTTCTTGGGCCAACTCTGGCTCTGATACTTGACAAAGAGACAGCCATTTGCAATGTTCCAGAAAGGTTTGGTAGAAAAATAAATATATTGCTATGTCCTTGTAGCACTCATAACAAAGATAAGGAGTTTTGAACAGCATCAACCTCTAACCCCTAAGAGGATAAGCATCCATGACAGCCCCAGCTGCTAGGCTGCAGCAGGGAGGTTTGTGCACTCTCCTTTCACACAGAAATAACCCCATACCCTGAGATCCCTTGGACAAATCTCTGTCCAAATGTGCATTTTCACTAGTTACATTTTATTTCTTTTTCTCTCATTTTACATGCCTTATTTTTGCACTTGGTTAGACTTGTAAGATTATGACCAAATTATTTGAAAAGCAATGGAAGGGTTGATAGGGTGCTGTTAACATCACAAGCAGGCTCACCCGTTGATGATGTGTGGGTTCCACTCAAAGAGAAAAAGGATGTTATAAGTAAGGTGGAGAAGGTGACACTTCTCTCTAACACAAAAACTACCCCACCACAGCTCCCAAAACATACAGGAAAAGCCATACACAAAATAAGGAAGTTGTTCTCTAGGTGCAATTCTTACAGGCTTTCCACCAGATGCAAAAACATTTTTTAGCTAAGCACACAAATTTTTGAAGTTAACAAGGGTAAACTTGTAGGATCTGACTTACCAGGGTAATATCAAAATAATTTCTCATTTATAATTAACTGGATGACAATTGTGAATGGGACAAATCCTGAACTTGATATCTGAGCCTGGTCACTGCTATCTTCTTGCCTGTATTCCACTCCAGCCCTTTAAAAGAACTGGTTCTGTTCTGATAACCTGATTGCACACGCAATTATATTTGTGGGCTTTGAGGGAGTCTTCCTCTTACAGGATGATAATTAGAGTGCTACTAAGCTATAGGGGTAAAGGCTAGAGTGGAAAGAGAAACATTTGGGATTTTTTGGGAGTAATGGAGGTATGGCAGGTGAAGGAGGGGGTTCAGTAGGAGTAGCTTATGGGGTTTTAGGTGGGAAAAATATAACATACACAAATCTGGTTTAAAATTGTTAAAACCACTGAACTACAGACACCCATAAACATTGCTGTATTTATATTAGGGAGAATATACCTAAATCTCCTGTCTCTTTAGACTTAAAGAATTATCTAGCCCTATCAGCATAGCTATGTGAAAGGCAAGGAAGCAAAAGGAAATCTTTGGTGTTTGTTGTGTGTAACTGAAGTGAGCAGAGCAGGCTTCTGGCTCTCTGATCACCAGAGGAAAAGAAGAACACTTAAGAGAAACAAATTATATAAGGAATATGAGTGCAAGTAAAGTGATTTGGGAAAGGGCAGCTTTCTCTCTCCTCACTGCTGATGAAAGCTGGCAGTCAGCAGCCAGAAGCTCCAGGCACTGCCTGGCAGATTTCGGAGAGCTGTGGCTTTGAAGAAACTGCAAAGACGTAGTGAGTGACAACAACAATCAGTCAGAAGAGAGCATGCATTACATTTTATCAAATCAGAGTGTGCTAACCATTCCAGAGAGCACCTCTACAATAAATAATATCCAGGGCATTAGGATAAATACCTCAAAAGGCATTAGTGATAGACATTAAAATGGCTTGTAGCACAGAGGCATTTGCTGTAGACACAGGCTGCCATGAGACATTTAAGATGAAACTTAAAAAAATATAGCTGTGTCAAATATCAACAATATTTCTGGTCTTAAAGGCAGCAACAGAAGTGCTAATGACAGTGAGCATCCACCAGATTTCAAGGATCTCTGCCTTCCTTTGTCAGAGCCCATGTGCATGCACACACCAGTGCTTCCATCTGAAGACAGCACTGAGCTGAGAGCAGCTGAGCTCAGCATCTTCTCTTTTAGTGCATTCAAGGCAGCAGGGCAGGGCCAGCCAAGCAGTATAAACCAAGGATTTGTGTTCCTAGCTTCAAGTCCAAAAAGCTGTTTCCAGAAATAGTTATGTAGGTCTTAAAGAGGACATATCCTTTGTAAATGCTCTGGGAGGCCAGTAAATGCATTTATGCTAGAGACCATGCACCCATTTTTTCAATGACAGTTTCTTCTTCAGTTCACTTTAAATAAAATAGAATCAATAAAGAGTTTGGGTTGGAAGGGGCCTTTAAAGATCATCTAGTCCAACTCCCCTGCAACAAGCAGGGACATCTCAAACTAGATCAGGTTGCTGAAAGCCCCATCCAGCCCGACCTTGGATGTTTCCACAGGCATCTACCACCTCTTTGAGCAACCTGTTCCAGTGCTTCACCACTTCCCTTGTAAAAAAAATTATTCCTTGTATCTAGCCTGAATATGCCCTGTTTTAGTTCAAAGCCATTACCCCTTGTCCTATTGCAAAGGTCCAACTGAAAAAACCTGTCCCCATCTTTCTTATTAGCGTATTTAGGTCCTGAAAGGCTGCAATAAAGCTCTTCCCAGAGGCTTCTCTTCTCCAGACTCAACAGCTCCAACTCTCACAGCTTAGCTTCATAGGAAAGCATTCCATGCCTTTGGCCATTTTCCTCCTCCAGACCCACTCCAACAGATCCATACCTTTCCTAAGCTGAGGATCAGGGAGCTGAATGCTGCTGAGACTCCAGGGTCTCACCAGAGCAGACAAGAGCAGCAGAATCCCCTCCCTCACCCTGCTGGCCACTCCTCTCTTAATGCAGCCCAGGGCACAGTGAAGTTTCTGGGCCAGCACCCCCAAGTCCTTCTGGGCAGGGCTGCTCTCCATCTGTTCATCCTGTGTTGATAACCAGGCATGGCCCTGACCCAGGTGTGGGGCCTTGCACTTGGCCTGGTTGAACCTCATGAGGGGCCCAGGGGGCAGCTGCTGGAGCTTGTCCAAATTTGCTGCAGGTGCATTCAGTCCCATCATCTCTCTGACAAAGGCATTAAAGGTCCCAGTCTCACTGCAGAGCCCTGAGGGACCCCTCTCTCACTGGATGACAGTGATGTAATTTCCCCAAGCACAAAGTACTTGTGGGAACAGATCTGAGCAGTCTAGACAGCATCTCATCAGTGAAGGTGGATTCTAATAAATTAATAAACACTTGTCAGGGTTTCCTCAATCACTCTGCAACATGCCTGTATCCTTTCCCATTTCTCTTTGCTTGGAGTCAGTAAGTTTTGGGCCTTTCTGTAAATAATTCATAGAGGTCAATTATATTCCTAAATCTTTTCTTGCCTTATGTACTGTATATGCCATGGCAGTACCTCAGGAAAAAAAAGAGCCAAATTTCGAATGCAGCACAGGGGAAGAGGAAAGAGTGAACACAGTTTGCAGGAAGGGTGAATGTAGGACATGCCATGAATAATGGATGCCAGAAGGCATAAACTGGAGAACTGAGACTTGAACAACTCTCCTGGAAAGTTCAGCATTTTCCTTTCTTCCTTTTTACAGCAATTGTAATAAATGCCTCCTGTTCAAATATTCATTAAAATAATTTATTTTTCTTATCTTGAAACCATCTCTTCAAACAGGTACTTTGCAAAACCACAATCTCAGAAAATTTTCCTCCAGGTTGGGAGCCAAGAATCAATAGTGATACTCACTGGAATGTTTCCCATTCAGTGGGCATGCAACAGGAACAGAATGCATATCCTCATAGCAGTTTCCTATTGTCTTAGGCCTTAATCTCAGCAGATTTATTCTATGTAACTGTAATTACCAGAAATGGTCTTCCAATGTGCTACTACACAAAGGTGTTTGAAGGTAAAAGAGTGGGGATGGTAGACTTGTTTAGTCAAAAGCACATTAATTTTCAAGTTACCACATTCTCTCCCATACTGAGGAGTGACTTACAGACAATTCTGTGCATTTGCCAATCAATTTAAGCAGCCATTATTCCTAATGAATAAAGTGTGTCTCTTTACACCCTAAGAGCAAGCCAACTCTCCTATCTCATGGTAAGGCACATTGTGCCCTGTGGTTCAGTAGCAAAATAGTACCTTGTAATTTCCATTGCTTAAATTCAGAAGCATGGAAGGAGAAAAACACCACCAAGGACCAGACTAACCCTCTTAAGGAGGCAAATCCACTGAAATCAGCAGCTTGGCTAAGCAATTCCCTTCCATACTCAGCTGCAGGAAGACTTGTGAACCTGCTGTCAGTGGAAAGCAATTCAGAGATTCTCCCTTTCCATGTGCACCCAGCACACCTCAGATGAGCATGACAGTGGTGCAGACAAGAGGCACCACCCCAACTGCTTCCAGTAGAGCTTCACCACCATGGGTTATTGATCATTACCACACCCTGCTGCTGCTGTCTCATCCTTGGGCCTGCTGGTGTGCCCAGCCCCTGCCCAAACCAGCTCTGACTTGGTTCACTCCAGAGTTTCTGGTCACAGGTGGGTGAACACCTCCCCTGTTCCAAGCCCTTCTCTAACCTATGGGGAGATGGTTATTTAAGGACCTTGCTCACTGGCACAAACTCAGCAGCCCTCTCACCCACCCACCAGCATCACCACCCCGGGGCAGGAGCTCCAGGATTAGGTCTGCACAGATGGAGAATTAAGTCTTCCTTTCCCATGAGTTTCTTGGTGCAAATTCCAACTGTTTTTGGCATATAGGAAAGGTTAACTGCAGCTGACAGCATAGTCCTGTTCATCTTGACTTCTTGGAGTGAAAAGACGTAGGAGAAAGGGTTTTCAGGCCAGTTTTTGTTGCTGTTTTTTCATTAACACTCATGTCACCAGCTTTGCTAGCGTTAATCAGGTTTGCTACAACTTTTATTGGGTCTGATACTGCCAAAGTTGTGTATTCCTAAGAGTTCCAAGATCAGGAGGATACAGGATTATAAAAGTCAATTTTATGGGAGAAGGGAACAAGAGCATTTAGAAGTGTTTGGGAAGAGCTTTTCAACATGTCAGAACAACAAGAAAAGTGAAATTAGCGACAATTTGTTTGTGCACTTTGTATTTTATGATGCAAGAGCTTTCAGATCTGTGCTGTTTACATTTCTATTTACCATGACAATGCTCTGAAAATTTCCTCAAATCCAAGTGCAGAAAGAGTGACCCTCTTTGGGTCACAGTACCTTAAAAATCTCTGCAGCTTCTTGATTCTTCTCACACAGGCATGAGCTCTGCTTCCCAGCCAGTGGCTGCTTTCTCTGTGCCTGATGAACACCCAGACACAGCACACCTTGACAAGTGTACATGAGAAAAGGCTGAACCACACAGGTCTAACAATGTTACACCTTGAGTTTTGATGCCATGTATGCCCCTGTTGTCCCTTTTACACTTTAAACAACCATTTTAAAAAAGGGGATGGAGATACATAGCACTTTATTCAGCTTCTATAACACTCCTATTGATTTTCCTGAGCTCTGGGCCAGTCTTGATTTTATTTCCAATTTGCAGCCATTTTCCACAGTCTCCCCCCTTGCCCTCCAAATTTACCTATAAGGGAGTGACTTTTCTCTTCTTTGCTTCACCTAAACGTCCAACCCCACCTTATCCCAACACCTTTTCTGTTTCTCCAGCAAGAAAATGCTGCCCTCATGCAGCCTCTTCAAAGACTCCTGCAGCTTTAGTGAGTAACACTGGTGCAGAGCAAAGGACAGCTTTCCCCTTTCAATGAGATTTTCTGACCATGTTCCTCATTACCACTCAACACAAAGGTGTGATTAAAGTTAATTGCCAGCAGTACCAGAAAAAGCAGCACTTTTCTCAGTACTGAAAACACCTCATTGCCTCCTGCAGAAATGGACTCTGTGCTCTCTGCACCTCTACACTTAACTACTTTGAACATCTACAGATCAATTAGTCAGATACCTACACAGATCCAATTTCCACCCAAACACATGTTCAGTTACTCATCAGTGAACACATTTCAAGGGAACACAGCACAGGTTGTGTTCTGTTTAAAAACATGCCAGTTAACTCTCAATTTAACAAGCATTAGATTCAAACTGCTTCCCAATTGTGAGCTCTTATGGAGCTTTCAGACACTGCCTGAACTTCAGATGAACAGGTTTGTGTGGGCTTCATCTTGCCTAAGCCTCAGACTCCTTGCATTACTTCCAAAGCTTTAAAGAATCAGTATAGTTTAAAATAAAGCCCTTGTGTGAGAACAGGCTTTGTGTTTAAGAGCAGGCATATCTCTCTTTTTTCATTGTGTATCTTATTTTTTTCTTTTAGTTTGGACAATAAAAAGCAGCTCTGTTTGAGTTCCACATTTTATCCTGTTTGATGCCTTGGCCTTCACCAACCCAGATACAATGGCTAAAAACAGTGTAATAACTTTCAGTGACATTTAAAAGCTTGTTTCTGTGAGTATAAGGCAGTTTAAATGCAGAAAGTGGAGGTGGTTTAAAACAAATATTTTCCTTTTTCCTCAGAAAATCTTTCCAAATTACAACAAACGTAAAAGAAATAGGCCCTACAGAAGTGTAACAGATCCTGAAGGAACAGTTATAACCACCTTCTGAATTTGTAGATAGTATAATCTTGTTTCTATAACTTTTCCCCAAACTATCAAGTAGAATTGAGGGAATAATTACATCCCAGAAATTTTCAGGGTTGGCACCAGACTGCTAAATTTTACATGACAGCATGAAACTCGTTATAAATTAGCATATTTCCAACTCCTACTGAGCTTTTCTTTGAGAACAGGTAAGCTTAAAAGTAATTGGTTTTTCTAAAGAGACCAAAAACATGTTTATCATGAATGAATAAAATATTGAACATATACAATTCAGTGCTTTTCTTTTCCTCGTAAGGCATTCCCATCAGAATTTATCTGAAAAGGTAAATGCTCCAGCACTTCACAGATGCAAGGTGCTGCTCACTGAATTGCTCTGCCCAGTGAGGAAAAGCTCAGCCTCCAAGCCTGATCCCATGAGAGGCACCACAGGGCTCAACAGTCAAAGCTTTCAGCAGGGGCAGAGCCAGTGGGAAAACTTAATTTCTCAGACAGGCACAGTATGCACTTCCAGCTGGGAAGGTATTTGCTGACACAGCCCAGTCTAAATATTTGACTCAATCTGCTATGAAATCTACAAAGAAATGGTGCATTAAGGTTTCATTTTGGCTTTGGGGAGGAGGTCAATGCCATTCAATCCCAAAATTATTTCTTGCATGACTTCAGAACCACTGCTGAAGTGTTCTGCCACTCAGAAGCAGAAAGCTGAGCCAGCCCAGTCAAGCAGATGCCTGCTCTGTTCTCTATGGGGTATTTCATTACCTTCATTAAAGAAACACTTCCCACTAGTGAATTGCATGATGCAATTACATCTGTTGTATATAAAGCAGAGGGGATGTTCTTTCATCTTCCTCTTGGATCACTCTCTCCCCAAAAATAAATCCCAAACTTAATTCTGCACTGGTAGAAACCAAAGACAGGTAGAAACAAGTTCTCCAGTGCTTTCTAAGGTGTCCCTGGTTGGGGACACTTCACTTTAAAAAGCATCTTTCACATCTTATGCTGGATTTATAATGACACCAAAACTCCTCAGCCAGGATGGAAGCATTAATGCTAGGAACAGCATGAGGAAATGAGGAAAGCCTCACTTAAAGGAGCAGGAACTCCCTCCCATAGACTTTAGATCAGCAAATTTCAGAGGAGCAAAGAGGAGCATCTCTAATTATCTCTGATGTCCAGTTTCCATTTTAATCTGTACCCAGCTGCCTAACCTGTTGAGCAGACACCAAAAAATCTTACACAATTTTGACTTAATCTCCTGTCCTTTAAGAACATTATTTAGCTTGATTTCAGGTGCTTCACTTGAAGTGGAAAGGTCAAACTCTCTAGTGATGGAATTACTTCTGGTACATGGAGATTCACACACTTCACTGGCAAAATTTCAGTGAAGTGAAGTAGACATAAGAACAGTTATGTGCCTACTGAGTCTTGGCTTCTGAAATGATGTGCCTCTGATCCAGCCACTGGCAGTAGCAGGAAATACTAATGCTGACTACTCAGTCACAGTGAAAACTATCATTTTTCAGGAACTGTTTGAAAGAAAGTGCTCTATCTGAATGACTAAGTACTTGCTACAACATCCCCCATAACATCTCATGAATTTGTAAGATCAAGTACCAACAGTTCATTGCTTCAGCAGTTGCTGAGGCTCCACCTTCTGTTTAGAGCATCCCAAGACATGAAGCTCCCACCACGAACCAGATTTTTGCAGTACCTGAGAGAGAAGCCTCAGAAGGCCATGTAGCAGCACCATTTCAGCTGGCTTTCACTGCATCAGTTTCTACAGATGCAGGTAAAGTTGTGGTGTGGAGCAAGTATTACGTGGCTCAGAGCTTCAGCTCTTCCTCATTAACCTCCTCCAGCTGCAGAGTGCAGCAGAGCTGTGCTGGCACTGGGCTGGTCCTCTTTGGCCTTGCCCCAAAGGCTGTTCAAGTAGGTCAAATGCACCAGCTGTCAGAATGATCCAGAGGCATTGCAAAGCACAGGTTTCTGATCACCCAAAGGCTCTCATTTTATGTCCTTCATGTCTGTGAGCCCTGCCTTGCTGTCCTATATATTTGCATTAATTCATATAGGTATCTGAAACACTGCTGCCCTGAGACACATGCAAAATTAACCTGGGACACCTGAGCAAAATTAGCTGTAGAGCAGCAGGTGAGCAGCAGTTTACAGAGTCCCTGAAGCAGCAAATTGCTGTCTGCTGAGCTCTCAGTCCATGATGGATACCACAGCTTCATTAGGAAGCCACATGCTCCAGTCTTGTCTCGCAACACAGGAGCTTCTGCTTGAGCTCTAATTAACTCACATCAGACTGCAGTTCAAACAACTGTGGTAAATAGGGTTGTGCTCAAGTTGCCAGGCTTCTGCTGGCTACTGAGGCTTCCCCTCCCCTGTTAAATGATGCCCAGCATTTTTTTCTCTTATTAAGAAACTAGATGAGTAACTGTCCAGAAGATTTGGGATTTGTTACACAGCAAATGCTTAAGAATCTCAAATAGCTCACCAAAATCTAAATGCCACTTTCTCACAAGTTCCAAATCCATGTTTTATACCTTCTGGTAATCCACTCAGAGCAGTCTCCTGCAATAAATTTGAAGGCATCTAACACAACATTAATGTGCAATAGGTGACAAGCAGTGAGAAAAATGCATCGATTTCCACCTGCAGTCACAGTTTTGGGTCCTTCTCTTGTGAGGAGAATCCAAGCAGGCAGATTGCTATTGCACAGGTGGCCTGAACACAGAGATACAGCAAGAAAGTTACACAAGTTATCCACTTGAAATCACAGTGAGCAGCACAAAGCTGTTGTGATATTTACCCTTCCCAGTTCCTGTAAAAAATCCAATCCAGAAGAGGGATTTTACACTTAAGCCATCTCATCAGGGTCTCCCACAAACAAGAGATTCTGCCTGACGTTGCCACCCATTCCTGCTGTTTCTCAGCAAGATACAAGCAAAGTTCTTCACAAAAGTGCTCCTGTTAAACATGGGAATGACCAATCCAGAGCAGTCTCTCCTCTGTCCATGCATTCATTCTATGGCACAGAACAAAGCTTCACTGCCTGTGGTCTCCAGACTTCACAGGATCATGCTGTGGTGCCTGCATGATGCTACACACTTTAGCAAATTTCCTGTGCCTTCAAGCAATAACGGAACTTGCAAGATCTTTACTGGACAATCAGTAAAACCAGGAATGTGGACAGAACATGATCCAGCTGGTCATGGATGCTTTCTTTGGTTTGCTGTATCAGGCAGCTTTGTTTCCTTTAATGTTTCCTTTCCTGGCTATTCTAAAATCAATGGAAGAAGTTTGGAGAGCTGTAGAAATAATGCATAAAATTTTTCCCATCCCTGGAGAAGTTATAGCATGTTTTTCTGCAGCAATACTAACATACCAAATGTAATTCAACAACTGTCAGGCTTAGTTTCACTAAATCTGTGCAGGGTTTAGAAAATCATGGTTGCAGACCTTGATATGCAGCTGGATCTTGTGTAACAGGCACATTTACTTACTTGAAGATAATATTTAATTAATCTCATGAATATGAGGTAGGTACTTCTCAAAATTATTTCCAAATAAACCAATGAACCTTTGTGATGGAGAATGTAATTTTCTTTATGATTTTTCTCTGGCAAAGGCAATAGAGATGAATGCTCAGAAAGAGGAGAGCTGTCACTCAGTATTGTATGAACACAAAAGATAAACCCTGCACAGTGCACTTGACAAAAGGCAAAGACAAAAGAATGAGGTCACTATTCAAAGAGCAGAACTTTAACATACAAAGCAAGCTCATTTATTAGACAAGCAATTATTAGACCAATAAGACAACTTAATGAAGTGCACTGTACTGTGAGTACACAATTTTCTTCTAAATTATGCGGTCTGTAGTAAGGACATGTTTTCTTAGCCCTTTCCCACCTATTGGGCAATGTTGTACACACCTCTGACACTCTACAAAGGAAGAAATAAGGATGATAAATCCATCTGAGAAGAAGTTACCTCTATCCCAGCTGAAACCAGGACAATGTCATTTCATTTTCTTGTCAGGGTAGAGAAAGAAGAGAAAATAGAGCTTTTTATTCTGCCTGCCCCCCAACTCCAAACTCCTGCCCATCCACTTGGTTGTCACTCCAGTGGAGGCTGTAACTGTGTCAAGCAGAAAGAAAACATAGAAGACACTATGTTAACCAAATCTAAAACAGTAATTCATCTACCTGGGTGCTTGATTGTCATTCCTTCTCACTGGGTAGAAGTATTTGGAAGAGAGCTGCATTAGATGGTCTAATTTAATTCATTAAAGAAAATGAGCATTCAGAATCAGATCAGGAGTGAAATGCTAGCTTCCATCTCTGATCACTCAAAGTGCTCAGAAAAGCACATATCTACATTAATGCCCTTAGATTATGTTTGCCAGTGATTGGTATAATGGTGGTGGGGAACAAGCACTAACCTACATTCTTACAGTGGAATCAATAATGATGTGCAAAATTCTCATAATAGCATTGCTGCAAATATCTGGAACCTTCTCAGTTCCTTTGCAAGTTTACACAGCCCAGAGAAACTATGGGCTATGGCACAGAAAAGGCCAATTTACATCAGGTAAAGTGCACAGGAATAAAAGCCTTTTTCCTAAGAATACTGTCTGCTTAAGCTCTGCACTTCCATTTAGTTACCCTTACAAGTATCTTGAAACACTTAAAATTGAAGCTGGACATGATGTTTTATAAGACCAAAGTGTTTTGTTCAAACACCATTTAATTTTTTTTTAAAACTCAAAGGTCACTTTGGGCAGAAACCAAAAGGGGAATGAATCTTCCCCAATGAAAGTTCACTGAACATGTTTTCTCCGCTTCATTTTCCTCAGAATGGCATTTGGCAACACAAATTCATTCTCTCCCAGAGCTCCCAGCTATCTGATACTTCAAGGCTTTTTTTCCAATGCCACCAGATAAATTATTTTCCAGTAAGGTCCAGCTGACAGCACAGCCATAGACTGGGCAGGTACACCATAGCTCCAGGAGCTTTTCCAGCCAGCAGTCATTTGTAGGATTCAAGTAACACCTTGGAAGTTATTGGGGATTTTCTTTATTTCCTCCAGGACCCACAAGACAGATTTTAGCAGCATAGGAGATTTTTCAAAAAAATCAGTTTGAACACGTTCCAGTAACTTCTCTACTGACCCAGAAGTCCAAAATCAATGAAACAACAAAACACCCAGAGACAGCCAAACAAAAGCTTTAGTAAACAGACTTAAGTAAAAATCTCTGAGCTGTAAAAACATGTCAAAAATCATATAAGGAATTTTGTTTGTAAACATTTTAATCATACCACAGAAACCTACTCAAGAGTAGCTTTATTGGAGTCCAAGTCCAACTAATGTATGAGCTTGGTTCTGTGCATTACTCCCCACAAGCCTGACACAGCCCATTAACCATCTAATACATTAGAAACAGCTTTCTTGTACCCAGCTAAAGCCACAATATGTTTCTGTTAGAATAAGTTTGTTCTGTACTCACTTTTAAACACACCAGAAGATTGAAGGAGCTCTGAGCAAAGTGGTAATTTTAGTACAGCCACTCAAGACCAGTAAACTAAAATTAAACAACCTTGCCAGAAATTTTTGGTGCACTCACATGAAAGCAGCAAGTTATGTCTCTGTTACTACCATTAATTTCATATCACCTCTTGTTGCTGGTCACAATTTCTATTTAGCAGCAAGGCCACAGTGTCAGCACAAGAAAAACAGGGCCCTGGGAGGCACAGCAAGTCCTCAGTAAATAACTTCTTGTGTGGCACATCTGCCTTGGGGTTTTGTACCAGTGTGTTCATCACAAAGGTAATTCCACAATTTCCAATAACTTATTTTTCTGTGAATTGTACAAGCTGTTTGCTGTCAGAATTGACTCTTAATAAATTACAGGAAACATTCCAAAGCTCAGACCAAATCTCTAGTCTTTGCACAAGCCTCAGGAGCAAGCACTCATTAACATCTTCATCCCAATCTTCAAGTCAGATGTGCAAAGACATTGGAATCCTTTTAGTGGCACAGGTGCCAGAGGAGTAAGCACTTGTAGGTGTATGAAGTTTTGAACCGTCTTTGCATCTCACAAGGCAACAGCACCAAGGAGGAAGGTTCATGTTCATAGACCAGGAGTGAAATATGTGATCAAATGCTCAGAAAAATTCACTTGTAGTAGTCAGTCATTCTGACTCATTGTCAGCTCTTTCAATTCCATTTACTTTGGCTTATAAAAAACCTCACTAAAATTACTGCATTTAGAAGCCCACATTCTAGAAGCAAAAAAAAAAAAAAAACAAAAAAGAAAAAAAACAAAACAAAAAAAAAACCCCAAAAAAAACCACCTTGGAATTAATGACTCTTCTCCTCAAAATCCTTGTCATCATAGCTTGAGTTCTAAAAGCATTTTGTTTCTGAGGGCACAAGTATGTATTGTTAAGGATTTTCAAAGGAAAATTTGTATGCTTCATCTGTGCAGTCACAAAAATCTCACCTTCTAGATCTTTTAGTCTTCCTAGAAAGTTGTTTGAATCATTACTGGGAAAGAAGTTATGCCTTATTCTCAGCCTGATAAATAAGTGAGCTGTAAAGTGTAAGTTAGAGACACAGCATTGGCAAACAAAGGCTGTTAATTTTCACCTTCTTTGCATTTTCACACACTGAATGATGCCACTTCAGAGAGGAAACACTGAGCAGAAATATTACAAGGTTGGAACTTCTTAACATAAGAGTTCACTTCAAATAGAGACCAGCACAAGTGTGCCTGCTGCTTTCAGCTGAAGGAGCACTACAGTAATTCCTAGGTGTTTTTACCAGATATAGAGAAAATCAGCATTAAGCTATGAGCATGCAAACTGCTGATAAAATGGATTAACTTGTAAAAGGCTCATTCCTGCAAAATCCTGTTGCTTGTCATCAAACTCTTTGTGTGTCTGCAAGTCTACTCTCACCTTCAGACCTAACACTTCAGGCCTCTGCTCCCTGCAGCAAAGAGGAAGGGGACAAAAGTTTTGGCCTGATGTTATTCACTTCTTGCATCTATTACTGTGTCAATGACAGGTTTATTCCTTTCTTTTTACTGCAGTCTCAAAGCACACCACAGCTACTGAAAATACACCATTTTGCCAAAACAACCACAGAACTTATGATATGGTTATAAGTTGCAGGAACTCGAAACTGAATCCAGATGTCCTAGATTTTGCCTCTAAGAATACCTCTGTTTTCCTTTACATCCGAGGGTTTTTTCTCATCATGACTAATACTGCAGTCTTACCATCTTCTCTTTAAAGCTGCCGTATGTGAGAGAAGAGGTTCCAGGATCAGGCATCTCTTTTAACAGGCCAGGGAGAACCACAGCTATTCTTCCCAGCTACCTTAGGACACAGATTAAAGGTTAGAGTCCACAAGAGTAAGAGTTGAGGCAATGCAAACATTTTGGCATAAAATCTCAACACCTTAAAGCTGCTGTACAGTGGTTGCTGTATCTCACATTGATCAAGAAATGCAGCATGGGCTGACAGCCTCAAGTAACAGGATGAAGCATGAAACACTTCATCTGCTTCCCTAAAAAGCTGCAGTAGGACTGTAAGTTGAAACTCTCCGGCTTCAAAAATATCCTGCAAGGCCCACACATCACATACCTTCTGAGGACTAGTGCTAGAATTAAGAACTTGAGCTCATGGTCAAAGGCACAAAACCTTCCAGATATAGAGAGGGTGAAGAAGGTTCATAATGCTTTTGCCAAGCCTGAGCATATTCCACTCCAGAGCTCCAATGCAGCACAGAAAGTGAAGTCAGTGATCCTGATGCCACCTGCTCTTGGCAGTTTTGAGACCTTTGGTGTTCTGCAAGTTTGCCAGTTTTGTTCAACAAATCTTTTCTTTTTCTGCTGCTACAAGCTCACAGTGCCCTAAAGGAATGCTGCCCTAAAATACTTCTGGCACAGATATTTCACAATTGTTTCCAGTTTGAGGGTAAAACTGCCTGAAGAGATCCATTGCCATTCTCTTCCTGCAAAAAGTGATGGGAAGTGACTAATTCAATGTTGCTCTGCCTCTGTTCCAGATAACATCCATGTGACCCATATCTGGCACATCACAGTTCTGTCTTCTACAGTTGTGAACATTTGAACTGAGTATGGACATGTGTAGCCAAAGTGAGGGGGAAAAAAGCCCCACGTGTGCCATAGCCCTTGGCTTATTATCATTAGAACATCATGAGAATGAGTAGTGAAAGCCCCACAGGAGACATGGAGCTTCCAAAACAAAGGTACAGTGATGCAGGGAACCCGAGGCTAACTCCAGCTGCCCTGGACCCAGAATGGGAAGCAGCAGGCCAATGTTTCCTCTGCAGCCCATCACCAACACATGGACATCATCTCACCATTGCCAGAGAAGCAATTTGGCAGGCTGCTCTTACCAGGCATTCATTATCATCTGCCACCTGCAGATCATCCCTCCCTTCCATTTACAACACTCTGTCGCTCACTTAGAGTTTTCCTAGTCCTGGATAACGCAGCTGCTACCAGGGGTTTGAGCTAAATCAGCTCTCTTTGCTCTATTCAGCCCTCACTGAGGGTCCTACCAGCTCTGGAGATGGTAGTTGCTCCAAAACCCCCGGTAGGGATAATTTTTTTTTTTTACCAGTTCAGTTTGAATCATTAAGGGAAAATACTCTCTTACATGCAGCAGAATAAGGAAGTTGCAGAGTCTTGAGTAGTTAACCATCATTTATTCTATTTTTAACAACATAACTCATATCTCCTCTTCTAATATACTCACAATTGATTTGGCCTCCACTGAAACAATTTTCTTAAGGGTCCTCATTCCATCTTCTGGCTTTATTAGAATTAATCTTTATAAGAAAAACACAAACCTTTCTGGTAAAACATTTTCAAAGGGTGGTGATTTTGATCACCAAACTCCAGCTATCTCAAATTATTAATGTGCACATTACAGGCTAAATAATGTTGAAAATACCTCCTCCCAAATCCTCTCTAGTAGGCTTACTACTATCAATAAAATGAAAATAGTGGGGTCCATGATTCAAAACTGCATAATAAAAAGATTCAGAAAGAAAGAAATATCAAAACGAAGCTTATAACCCATAAAAACCTCTTAGGAAATGAATGAGCAGTCAACTAAACTGTGCTACAACAAAATTCCAACAGTAAATACAGAAGTTATTTGACAGGGAGGTCTCAGCTGCAGGAAAATAGCCTTGCTGGGTTATTTCACCCTTTTATCACAGTGTTCAGGAGGGCTGACAGCTCTGCAGTTCCTCCCCTTGCGCAGTGCTTTAAACTGATGCCCACCTCAAAGACCCCACGGGAAGACTGGGCACCTTTTATGATCATTTTGTTTCAAGCCTCAGCTTCCGACTAGACTGGAAACTTTTTAATACAATCAGATTTCTTTTGGCAGCTGTAACACATTGACACATGGGTACAGAGAAGCCTTTTGCCTTTTAGGAGGTTCTCAGGAGCCACTTCAGCAGAGACAGGAAAGAAAGAAATATTGATCGAAGCACAGTGCCCTGCTTTGCAGTTCCATCACAGTCCCCAAATTCGTTTCTTCCACCCATCCCTCCACCAGTTCCTTAAGACGTACAGGGTACTTTGTCTCTGCTGGTCAATACTATTTCTTTGCACTGGAATAAAGCATGTCTTTAAAGCTTGACAGAACAATCTTTCTTTAAACAGCCTTGAAGACAGAGTTCCCTTTTCTTCAGCTTCTCTCTGCCCAGCTGTTAGGAACACTGTATATTTTAAATCCTGAAGGCACAACTCCCACCTCTGGAAGAGGGGGCAACACAACACAGTATGAAACAGGCACTGAAATCTTAATTTCCCCTTACTGTCTGCTTTTACCTTATGGTGAAGTAATACAAGAAGTAAACTTCTTAACTTGGGTCCAAGAGCTTTCCCTAATAGTAAATCAAAGATTTATGAAGTTAAATTAATGGTTTTACATAAGCAGTATGATAACACTTTCTAGGAAGCAAGTTGTGATAAAGACAAGCCTTTAGAAAGCCAGGAACTTCAAACCGTGAGATGAGATTTTGTTCAGTGAAAACATTGTCACTGATCTCTGAGGAATGATTCCACTTCCAGGTCACCTGAGAGAAGCAGCTGGTGAACTCAGGAAAAAGTTCCCTCAAAGTGGTTTTGGGTTCTATTTATCCATTGTTTCCAAGAGAGGGGTCATGGTCATCTTCCTGACATGTTCTTATATCACACTCTTTTGTAAAACTGAGACTTACCAGATACATTTCAAATATTAACAAGATGACAGAACTAGAGCACTCCTGTGTCTACAACAGAGACTCTCAATTATCTATAAACATTCATGGCACAGTTCTGCTAATTAGCTCGAAAAAGCTACAACGTTGCTGTGGATGTTCCAGGAAGATGTAGAGAGCCAGAACTGCCAGATGGATTATTTTCTGCAAGTTATTTATTCAGCATGCCATCACAGAAAATTCAGATAGAATGTAACACAATAGGACAGTGTAACAATTATTCTAAATCTCTGCATAGTTTAAAAGAAATTACTTCCCTTTTGTAGCTCTACTGAGCCATCAGCAGGCCTCTATAATGGAATTATGGTAAAATTTACTTTTCACTTCTCTAGCAAATTCTATCAGACATTCTATCAGAAATTATATCTATTCTCAGAACAAAGCAGAAAAAGTTTCAGAACTTTGAGGCTTATTCAGTCCTCAGAATTTTCTTTAAGGGGTTAGAAAGAAAGATACATTATGTTCTCATTGTAGCACAGATTTTTTTTAAAAATCTGGCCTTTACTTACTAAGCAAATGAGATGGGAGAGAGGTTTTACATGCTGGAACAGCCACATGATGCATCCAAATCTACCAGTGAAAATTACTTCAAATTCATCAGTCCCCAAAATGAATGAACATTTTTAATCCAGTGTAGTGCCTTGTACCCCCAGACAGCACCCCGAGCCCATTTTCCACTTCAAAGAGACCAAAGTGGTACTGGACACCAGTGCCTTTGAAGCATCATGGCCTTCATATAAAGGAAACTCTTCCTATAAGGGAGGTAGATCAAAAGAATTTGGTTGTATAAGTCATTCACTTGGTCACTCATATATTGAGCAAATACAGAAGGTCAACATAAGAAAGTGAAGTCCTGCCCTGCTGTTTGAGAGATCCAACAGCCCCTGCACATTGTCAGTAACAGAACCTCTGGCAATCATGCTCCAGTCATTCCAAATGCAGTGTTGTGTGTTATGTAAATGCCCAGAGTGCTGTGGTACCCTCAGCTTCATAAACCACCCAATGGCTCTGCTAAACCAGGTGTAGGGCCCAGCACCAGTACTGCAGTTATACCACTCACATCATTAACACTGCTCCTGTTTGAAATAACTTTGGTATTTTATAGGCTATGTCCAGCCTGCAATATCTGAAATTATGTGGATATAAAAATTCAGGCCTGATTTTTTTATATCAACATAACAGTCTCCTGTTTCCAGGAGTGTGACAGGGCAGGGTGGTGACATTCAAGGCACCAAATATTTGTAAAAAAATCAAATGCAAAGCCACGACTGATTTTAAGTAGCAAATATCATTATTCCCCACCCTCCCCCAGTGTGCTACAATACATTTCTAAGGGCTTAGAAAAAAAAAAGTTTTTGAAAAAAGCCTAGTGCAAACTTAAAGCAACGTATAGTGGATTAGGTGGTATACCTTGGGATAACAGTAAAAGACTACATCAGTGACTCCCTTTGGTGTGGTTTAAATCTAGTATTTTACAAGGTAATTTAATCTCCTGCCTTGATTTATCCTTAGATAAAAGGATAGCATTACCTTATTTGTGTTGAACAGATGCCTAGTTACTAATTTCAGAGGGAATTCCACCATCACAGAACTGAACCCCAGACTGCTGCCACTGGAGGCCTGTGTGACCCAACTCTGTGCATGCTGATTTTCACAGCAGCAAGAGCTGCTACAAAGCCCTTTAGGATTCAATTCCTCTTCTTACATTAATTTGATAGGCATCTAAATTAAATAACTAATCCAGGTTCTTTCTACAATCTAGGGAAATAGAAAACACATCTTGAGAGAAGTTTGTTCCACTCCAAGTTTCTCTGGAGGTGTCACTTGTTCTCTACTGAACACAGAGGGAGCTTGGGCACTACATCCAAATAAACTAAACCTCAGCATTTGAAGTTTCTTCATATTTCATCAGTGGTACAATTACTTTAAAGTTAATTTTATCTTTCACTATAAAAGTAATTTGCTTGGCATACACAGGCAATGTTCACAAGAATGATTTCATTCATATGGCTGTTAGTGGGGATACTAACAATAAATATCCAAAGAGGGGAAAACCTCCCAACTCTAAAAAAAGTAAAATGTTATTGTACTCTGAAAATCATCTCTATTTCATGTCTCTGAAGGTTGAGCTTAGATTGCTTCCCCACAGTTTTCCTATTTGCATGCTGCTAATGAGAAATTGCAAGCCATTTCTTTTGCTGGGCTTCTTTCGAACCCGATTTGTTTCGGTCTGCAGCCTCCATACAATTTTATCCCAAACACTGAATGTCAAGTACCACTCCCATCCCTCACCTGTGTTCCTGAAAACCCAGTCAACTCATTCTCTGAGAGAAAGGAAAATGCTAACAACCAAAATTACAAATACTTCGTTGTCTTATTACAATATGCTTATTTACATAAATACCCTCTATTCATCTTATTGGATCAGCCTGACAAAAACAGAATTTGCATTTAAATAGTATGACTATAATTGACATCAAGTACCTGCACTTATTTTCATACTTTTATATCCACATATAAGAGGCAGGGAAAAGCTTTTTCTACTCAGAGAACAAAAGATTAGGATGAGATAATAAGCTGAGCAATTTCTCAAATTTTATTTTGTGAATTCTCCATGGACCCTGCAGCTTTCCCCACTATAAAGTGTGATAGTGGAAGAAGCAGCAGAGAAAAATCGGACTTGATCTAGTCAAGGAGAAATTGAATCAGCTTGGATGATGTAACAAAAAAGTCACTTTCAGATAGCATCTGAGTAGAAACAGCCCAGGCAAAAGATACAGCAAATGGAGAACACTGGCCATTGCTTTTGTTTGTGGGGTTTGCATTTCTTTTTCTAATCAGGGTAACTGTCAAATCATACACTGGGAAGCAGAAGTACACATCCAAAGTAAAAAGGTTTTGTTATCAGACTGCAAGAAAAAAAGAAATCCTCAGAAATCAAAAAGAATGCTGCAGAAAGTCCCTGGAAATTCTTTCAGTACTGCAGGAAGGGAACTGGATTGCATCTGAGAGACAAGGTGGAGAACTGGTGGTCCTGTTCTCCACTGGGGATGGTGGCCATGGAGTGAGAAGTGGAACAGGAAAGCCTAAACACCACCAGCTACAAGAACTGGGACAAGATCACAGAGCAGATGAATGCCTTCAGGCAGGAATGCCCCTCTGAACACCAGCTGACTGGAGATGAGCAGCCCACTACCTGAAAGCATCCCAGAGACATACACAGCAATTAGAAACTGCTTTGCCATCTCAAAAGGAAACCCAAAACCAGAATGAATTATTGAAAACTTTATTTCCTGAATTTCAGGAATACAACACAATCATTGCTTGGATGAAGGAGTATGGTAATTATGGGAGACTGAATGTGGTTTTATTTGGTGTCATTGTTGACACTCTGTGGTTCTCCTCTCCACTGCATTTCTCCTCCATAAAGCCACAGAAGTGTCATTGCCACATGACAAAGCTCCAAAATGAAACATTTGAACGAGATGATTTGTTAAATCGAAGAAAGTGAAAAAAAAATTGTAACAACATTCAGAGGATAAAAGCTTGCAGCAGAGTTGTATGAGCACAGCTGAACTGCTCCAGCTAAAGCAGCACTCTCAGGGCAATTGCCAGAAAGCAGCAAAGCTCACACAGGACATTCCCCTTTAGAAAAAGAGGATGGCACCTCCCTTCCCCTAAAGATGGGATTATCCAGTCATGGGCTGCAAGAGTTTCACAAGAAAGGGAAGGGTCAGTTACTCCTGACTGCTCCTATGGTGATTTGGAGTCGCAACAGATTTTAAACATTTCCCAAGTCTTTTGGGTGGAAAGGCAATCTCAGAGCAGAGTTCACAGAGGCTGACACAGACAGACTGATGTTTATGGCCTTTACAAAACCCTCCTTTGTGTCAGCCCGTGCACATTAGCACAGGTTTGTTGAGCTGAGCTATGCTGATCTATTTGCTCAAATATTTTGTGGCTCAAGGACAGAAAGAGTCTCCATGACATTTAAATAGATACAGCTCACTCCTTGCAATATCAGCAACATGTGCTTTATTGTTTGATTTCTCCCTCTTTTTAATCCCAGTAATTAAGAGAAAGAATATTTTGGAAAAGCAAGAAAAAAATTCACAATTAAACTCCAGGCAGAAAAATTGTTCCCAAATATCCTCCAAAGCTAACATTTATAATTTTTCCAATGCATTTTTGAATTAATCAAATTCAGACAAATACAATACTTGTGAGGCTTAGCCCTCAAATTAACATCTTTCAGCTGCTTTATCAGGCCCAACAGCATCCTTTTCCCCCAGCACAATAGGAACATTTATGCAGAGCACTCTGAAATTTATATCAGTATCTCCCAAAAACCTCAGGTATTCTCAAAATTCACCTGATCAAAGATACAAATACCAATTTGTTAACCTGATTTTCAGATTCTTGACTCTAGAATCTCACACACAGACATCAGCTCAAGAATGTGCACAAAGCCGTGGTTTGCAGGATGCCACACCAAACAATTTAAAGGGCCATTTTCAATACAACTGGGATAATTAATCTTATTCCTCATGAGAAGAAATAGCACCCAAGGCTCCAGTAACAATGTCTAAGACTTAAAGTGTAATATAAAAAAGATAGTGGCAAAGCACAATTAACTGAAATTTAAAGTTTCCCAGTAAAATTACCAACATTTCCTTTTGTTTATATATGGGTGTCATCTATTGCAATCTTCACAAGACTTGCCCAAGACTTTAAGCCAAAAGATTACATGTCACCTTGGTTCAAAAAAAGCTTCAGTAAATGCTTCAGGTCTTTTATCAATGCTCTGATTTGTCAGGCACTCTATGTTTTAAAGGTATCCAGCTTAAATTGATACAAATTCTACCAGGGTCAAAATGGCATGTTACATTGCCTACAAACATAAGGCAGGTCAATGACCTATTAAAAATTATGACAAAAGAAGAATATTTTTTTGCTTGACATTATTTGAGCTTTTACACATTTCTTACAAAGCTTTTGTATAATCCAGCTGGGCTATTAATGGGATCTGGGAAACAATTTACCTTTTTCCCCCTGCATTTTTGCAGACCAATGTAGTTTTCAGCTCTGACAAAGAAGAGATTTTGATTTTTTTCTGATTTTTTCCTGAGTTCTTACTTTTTTCAAATCAATTCTCCGTGTTCAGACTAGTCAGAATAAAGTGATCCACTGATCCATTCAACTGTTTGAGATTACAGGCAGCAGAGTATTCAGTCCCCAGTGCTGTAAATGGGCATATCAAGAATCTGCCTTACAGGGGTCAAAAGTCAGCACATGTATTCTTACAAGTTAAAGGTTTTCACTTCTTCCAACAGAGGACCAGAGGACTCGAGTTCTCTCCAGACAGATTATTCTGTGCACTTGGAGACCTCTACATGACACCAAAACCCCCCAAATTGCTTTTTCATTTTGCATCAGGCTACTGATCTTCCACTCCCTTTGTGTTCCTATTTGATATTTATCCAGTCAGGTCATCCTATTCTAGACATCAATTCGGCATCCAAGTCACATTTCTGTGACCCATTTTTTATCCCTGCACATCCTGATCTGCTTGTAAGGTGGGTCCTCACTCCTCCTCATGCTGGAAGTATCCCAAGAACTTTCAGACAAATGTGACTCAATATCTCCACCCCAAGGGTATCAGGACACTGGATAGAACCACCTGGTCTGCTCATCCCTTCTGTAACACACAGCAGTTTCAACCCAATGAAGAGCAAACTCCAGCTTCAACTCTTTAATATCACAGAAGTGAACAGCTTTTCACCTGCTCAAGAGTCAGTTGAAGCACATCTAAATTTCATACAGAAACACTTCTTGCTGGTCTTTATGACCCCATGGCCTCTTGAATATGTATAACTAAGGATTAAACTATTTTATAGCACTCGGTTCACTCTTTTCTCACTCTCCTTCCTTCTGCTCTTTTTGCATTCTTAATGTCTAAAAGACATTAGTTCCCAGGGAGCAGCAGATTCTTATTGTTGCTTTTGTTCCATTTGCAAATCATCTTGTCCTTTCCCCCTTCACCTTGCTTATCACCAATCACTTTTTTTATTGCATTCTACTAAAATATCTCTGTTCTTTTGTACCCTTCCAGTCCTCTTTTTTACTTTCCCACCCACTACTTATGGGTTTTGTTATCCCAACATGTGTTTCTTCCTGATATTGTTTCAGTGCAGTCCTGAACATCAACCACTTATTTTAGAATATTATTTTCATTTTTTTCCTTTGGCTCTGCCATCACTGCAATATTCCATGAGGTGCTCACTAGGCAGCCAGAAGTGCTGCTTAATTACTTGCCTTCAGCACTGCAAGCTGCTCGCATGGTCAGAGGCAAGAACTCCAGAAGACACAGGAAGAAGTAATTTTCTGACGTTTTGGTTGAAATTTAAAGAGCAATAACATCTAGGACAGCTGCAGAATTGAGCTGTGCTGACTAACTCGGTGGCCATTTCACAAACTCAGGAGGGTTTGCAGGATAAGGCTGATAATTATGTTTATGTACAGTTTTTCCTAATTTCTATTCCAGATATTTTTATCTTCTGTGACATTTTTTGCTGACATCTATCCACACAGAAATAGCAGGCTAGCAGCTACTACAGGCTCCTCTCAGATAACNAACACAGTACTCTAAAAAATCAGAACAGTAACTACCTGCAAGCAAGAGTCTGCTTGGTTGTTTTCCACCTTCCCCTTTTATTTAAAGAGTCAGGCAGCAAAAGAATTCTGATGCAGGCCTGGAGATGCAGCCCCAGCTAAGCCAAGAGGAGAAGTTCAGACAGAATTGGTCCATCTGCCAGTCTGCAATGTCATTTTTTGCCTTAGAATGACTAGAGAAGCCTGCAATGTGGAGCAACATGGCAAAAGCCTACAAATATTATTTAAGAGAATCACACCATCCCACCCAGAGCCAAGTTTGCAAACACATCTTTTCTAAGTGTCAGAGCTGCACCTTTCAGCAAGCCAGCAGCACACATGGAGCAAGAGGAGCAGCTCAGGCTGCCTCAGTCACTCTTTCACTGCAGTTTGTCCCTGCCTGTGCCCAGCAGTCTGATTTGGGCTGCTATTTATCAACCCACTTACCTGGGCCTTCATTCAGCACAGGAGCAAAGAACACAGCTCTTGCTATTTTAAGGCCAAGTACAATGACAGTGATGGACTGCATCTGTACTTAGCATTAGAGCTGCTTTTGCTGAAATCAGGGCTGGATGAGCCATCCACAGAACACACAATGCTGATCAAACACCTGCACGCTCTCAGGTTTCTCTGGTCGTTCTCTAAACACCAAATTCACCAGGATCAATCAATTTTTCCCCAGTAAAGCCCAGTCCTTGAGCCCACACTGCTCCTGACACTCCCAGCCTAAAGCACATTGTAATGGCATTAATCCCTGCCTGTTGTTTTCCCTGCTGCCACCAACACCAGGGAAGAAATTAACTTTAGCAGACAGAGCAGCCAGGACAATTATTACTTCAGTCAGGGAAAGCACAGTATTCTGTTTTCCCATCTCTATTATGAAGGAACTCTAAAGCCTTAGGAAAGTCATTATTGATGGACCTGAATAAGTTTATAAATCCATTATACTGCATATCACCTAGACAACTTGTTTTCTCAGGTTCTGACTTGCATAATCATTGAAAAACTGGGGCAGGGTGAGGGGATCTGGAGGGAGAAAAAGCCTTTTCTGCCTACTAATTAAATCATAAATAATAGCAGAGAACACAAGATATCCATTTTCTGCATAGAATCAAATCCCCAGGGGTTGACTACCTCCTTCACTAACCCATCAAACTTCCTACTGGCAGAGCAGTTTCTCATTAACTGTTTTGGGTTTTTTTGATGAAAGGAAACCTTTGAAAATGATATATTTAAATCAAGCAGCATTAAAATTACTTGTTTTGATAATGTTTGACTAACAAAATACTTTTGAAATGTTTATTTCATGCTTCATGATGAATTTGCCCACAAAGACAAGTGGCAATGTTTCAAAACTGGTGACTTAATTGTTCCATCTTACAAAATAGAGATTTTTTAATAATGCCGCCTTATCCCAGCTCATGATGGATATAACAATTCATGATGGATATAACATACACACAAATAAAACCCTAACCAAATCTGAGTTTTCCCCCTGTGAGCCTGTGACTAGAAGTCAGACCAGGGTTTGAGTGGCATAATCTGACTTTTCCTTCTCACAGTTTGTTGGGAAAGAGTGACAGCTCCTGAGGCTCACAAATCTCTCTTGGACAGGGCAGTGCATTATCCCACAAAACAATGGCAATTCTCCACCCAGCTCAGAGAGAAACTGATGTACTGCTGGTTTATCTAATTCCTTAACTTCGTCTTTTCCTTTGTTTCAGCAACTGATACAACACTACCTAAAATGGATTCAAAATCAACTTTTACTGAGTCACTTTACTTTTCTGTTTCCCTGCTAAGGCATTTCTTCCTCACTCATTGCAAACTCAAACACCTCCACCCCCCTCCCAGTTCTATTTTCAAGGGAGCAAGAAATGGGGGGGAAAAAAAAGAAGAGATGCCTGAAGAAGTCATCTCTAAAATCAATTTGAGCAGTGCTTCATCTCCTCTCCTTTCCCACTGTGTTGTATCCCCAGTGTTTCACTTAAACTGTAACTAATGAGCAAACCCAACAATCTCAGCCATAAGGCAGCACCTGCAGCAGAGCTCTGCTGTGGTATCAGGTGGCAGAGTTCAGCAGTCCCCACGGCCATCCTCCCCACTCCAGAAGAAACCACAATCTCCCTTTCCAATTTATTTGTTGCCAGTCAAAGCCTAAGGCCTGTATTTAAATGCTGTACTCTGGATTTACACGCAGATGAAATCCCACCAACTCCAGAGGCAGCTGCTTCATTTCAAGTTGAGTGAAAATAACCATGGCAGCAGCTGACAGCTGATTAGTCCATTCCCAGCTGGAAGAAGAAAAAGGTCTCTGACTAAACCAAGTTGCTACATAAAACACAGAGGGGCAAGGTCAGCTGAGTGAAAAAAGTGGGTTTGAGAGGAAAAATGTAACTGGTTCTGTCACTAAGAAATGGGGCATTTTCCTGATGATAAAGCATTGCCTAAGGGGTCACAAGAGCTTGGTTCAAATCCTGGGTGCATCTTCTTAACAGAAGGGCCTCTCCAAATCCTCATCATGCAAACTTCATCAAAGTCTATACATATTTTCTTAGCTTGGTTCAGATCTTGGGGAGTCTGGAGGAAACTCCAAAACACAGCAGCCCAAAGTTACATTAAATTACAGCTAAAGGATGATTCCACAGCAACACAGAAACCAATAGACTTCAATATTTATTCATAGAAATCATGGTTAAGAAATTCGTATTTATTTTAGCATTATTAGAGCACTAAATGTACATCGAGACACTGTCACAAACATAAGGCATTCAGCCACATCTCCTGTTTTTACCAACCAGTTTCCTATTTGAAACCCATAGGAACTCAGTCCAAAAGCCCACAAGAAAATATTTTATAACAGTGCTAAAGCATAAGTGAAGCGTAAGAATCACCTATGCCTTCCTTGGGATCACCACACTTCAGAGTAGTCAGAAGTAAACCAGATTAGAAAACTCAAGCCCTGTGCTGGGCCTAGAAACAAGTAGTATTTCACAGAAAAAAAACCAAAAAAACCATCCTGAATATTTATGTCTCCATGATAGAGAATGAAAGGAAAAAACTCCCCACTTATTTTTCCTACTTTGATTTAAAAGGCCTTAGACAATCAGGCTCCCCCTTGAAATGGCCTGTTATTTATCATTTCCATCAGGTTACACATATCCTCAACCAAGTGTTTCTGATGACAGTTCTGTTCTGCCACTCAGAAGAAAAGCCAAAGCACCAAAATAATCAGACATCCTGTAAGTCTCAAAAAATTCTCTAGTTGAGGAAGAAAGCAAGTATTCAGACTTGGTCCACAATCCCTCTGCCTCAACAGCAATTTTACTAAGGATGAAGAACAGAAGAAATATTTTTCTCCTATTAAATAGGATAACAAGCAACAGAAATAACTTCCTTAAAGCATGCTTTTAGATTTCTTCAACTTTTTAGCCTTCCTCAGAACCCAGCCAGTAGTTTAAGGAAAGAACTTTCTGTTCCTACAATGATCTACACTGCTGAGTGAGGCCAAAACAGACCCAAAGAGCTCCGGAGCACTGACTCAAGCACAGTTCTGTTTATTCCTCCTGGAGAAGGTGAGTGTGCTTGTCTACCTTGTGAGGTGATATTAAAGCACTTTTCAGATTTCTGCAGTGTGCTGCTGTTTTCACAGAAAAGAATGGAGGGACAGCTCAGTGCACAGGACACTCCTGTGGCTCTTCCTGAGCTTGGGCAGGAGCCCAGCAGCAGCATCCTTACACCTGGGGAAGGAAGGTAGGAGCTAAGATGAACAAGAGGATCAAAACAAGGGAGCAGATGGAGGTCTTGGAAGCTGGAAAAGAAGCACACAAAATGTGCAAAGTGGAACTCACTGGGCTGCAGGACACAGAATGCCTGCAGCAGCAGAGCCAAATGCAGCTCCTTCAGTGTGCTAAGGGAGCAGTGCCAGACAGCACAGAAACTGGCAAATCCTAAAGAGCAAGATAAAGATGTCCCCAGGAGTGTCACAGCACTGCACAGCACTGACTTGACTCAAGAGGGTTTTGACAGCTCACACACTAAGATAGACTTCTCATTCTTATTTTAAGAGATTCTGCTGCACCAGACCCTACTCAATTTTCCCTCAGACATTTTCTTTCACCTTCAAAACTGACATGTTTTAATCAAAAGTCACCTTGTTATCAGTATTTTTTTCTTCAGTACTTTCTGTGCAAATGTAAGTCAGTCCCCATGTCTCCTGCCTGGGGAATTGGGATGTGCTCTCCCGAACCTGGCCCAAGGCCTGGCCACAACCTTGACTTATCTTCCTGCTTCTGACAGCTCCAGCTAAATAGTGGCTTTATGTCAGGAAAGCACCTGGGAAGAAATTCAGTCTCTATGACCTCTGCTCCAGAGATTCCCAGGATGCTCCATGCTGAAAAGAAATACTCCTCTACCACAGTTTTACTCAACAGCCACATTAGCAGCTACTGCCTTTGCAGGAATGATGGCCTCAGGACTTGGATGCTCTGGCTAGGTTCTAACTCTGTAGTTTTTGTTGCGACAGGATAAGGATAAAAAAGAAAAGTCTGTATTACTAAGAAAAAAAAAATTCTACCCAACAAGCTAAAGAATGCTTGGATTTAGGGTGCGAGGTATTTATTCCTTCTTGGGAAAAGTATGTTGAAGTTACCAGGTGTCCCTAGAAATTATGTCAAGAGGATTTTACTGATCAATACAGACAGAAATCATTCCCAGCTCGGGAAACTCTCTGGGCTGAAAAACAGAGGACAGGGGGACACTCAAGGTAATTCATTCTTCCTCCCTAAGCATTCCCTTAGACCTTTGCTGGAGTCAGCACTAGAGGGATCCTTAAAACTGTCATTATTGATCAGGGCCTGGCATGACAGACCCTGCACAGCTCAGAGAAATTAACTTAAGCTTGTCCACCTGAAAAATCCTAAAACACGGGCAAAAATAAATGCCACCTTACCAGCTGACACTAGTGATGGGCTTCCAGAAAGAAGAATTCTTTCCCATGGCATTTTGTGTTAGAAGCTAAGTGGCCCCATGTGTGGGGGATTTAGGTGAAGCAAAAAAGGAGCAGTGAAGCCAAAAAAAGCCACTGTCCTTGCTCTTCACTGGCCACCTGCAGAGCCCTAGAGCTCAGACAGCTGAGAGTGAGGGATCTCCATGGAGTGGGATTTTACCTGTAGACACCATCATCCCTGCCCCTCCTCCCATACAGCAGCTCCTTTGGATCCAAGGCTTTCAGGCTCAGAGTGAGCACAGACTGGCTGGCATCAGACGCAGCCTGGTAACATCATCAGGAAGAGCCAGAGCACACCAAGAATCCCACAGCTGCCCTCAGGACAGAGGACAGTCAGCAGCCCAGTGTCCTCATTTGAAACCCACAGGGATGAGCCAAAGAAACTCTCCCTAGGAAGCCCTGCAGACTGAAGGGGGTTATTGCCTCAAGAAGGGTAGGACACTGATGAGGGCCTTTTGGGGTTGTAAAAAACTTACAATGGAGCATTCAGGTGAAGGACTCTGGAATCTATCCAGAAGAAAGAGGATAGAAGCAAGTGAGCTATGAAAAAGCTTCATGAGGGAAATTCATATCTTATTAGATATCAGAGAGCCATAGAAAAGAACCTCAGGCTGCTCTGGGATCAGCACAGCTCACCTTAAGTTTGATCAGTAGGAAAATTCTAGCAGAAAAACAGTCTAAAATTTTGCCTGGCAAGTAGTCAAATTGGAAAGAGAAAATAAAAGCATCAAGTGCCACAGCCTGACCTAAAACACTGGGGGTATGAAAATATTTGTTTTGTAGAACTGTTATAGAGTTTAGTCAAGGTTTTCTGAGTTATTTACCCCAAATTCCTTCTTTACATGTAGCCAAGTAATAATTAAATCTCAGTACAGTGTGTAAAATGCAGGTGCCTTACAACTTTCAGTGTGCATAATTACAATTATTTCTGCACAAAAATGGTAGCTGTGGATATGAATACAATGTTTCAGCGTTAAGTTTAATATCAGCAGGCAGGAGAGTAATTAGTTAATGGGCATGCAGAGTTTTACTAAAAGGATTAAAGCATTAATTATTATTTCTTATATTTTAAAGTGCTCTAATAGGCAGAGTCCTCCCAGAGTACATCTAAAGATTTATTTCTATTCAGGTATTGTTTTATACATTGAAATTCAGGCTTGAAATTAGATGTTGCCCAGGGAATTGGTAATGACTACTATTCCTAACTTTTTTCCTTGAGAAGTAAATCCCATACTCTTTAGAAGTAACTCACAAAAGGCATTAATGATTCTGCACCACAGTTGTCAGCAAATGCACAAATTTGCCTAATTCAGCAGCGATTTCCAAGGCAAGCCTTTATTAAAGTGTCCCTGACCACCACATAAGTATAAACATTGTGCTTATTACAAACTACAGGAATTTTCTTTTGATACCAGCAATTTACAGGATTGAACAAGTTCAGAGGAAGGTTGCTCAGAAACTTAATTTCTGAGCAGCAGCACAGAGGGACAGAGCAGCAGCACAGCTTCAGACATGTCTCGGAGTGACAATAAGGCAATTGCATCCTTTACAATGTCAGAAGCCATTTTCTGTTTGGGAAGCTTTCATTAACACTGTACATGTAGCAGAAATTAAATGGTGACAATTCAGGGGCAGCAGGAAGTGGTCTTTCCTGAGAAACACAAGCAGGAAACTCTCCCATGAGGCAGAATGGCTTCACATCACTTTAGGTGAAAGCAGAGCTGCTGGCATTCAGGTTTTGGAGTTACTCTAAACACCATCGTGTCCAGCTTGTTGGGAGGGGATGCTGAGCCTCAGAGGCATTTGTCAGGAGCAGGGCTGCCTTTCTCACCCAACAGCATCTTGCAGCTCCCAGACAGAGCTCACTCCAAGCTCTGAAGCTTCCACACCACCAGGCTGAGCCCAACAGGAGCTCTGCTGCTGACACAGCCACAGCTGGTGCCCAGAAAGGGCTGAAGCCAAAGTCAAAGCTCTGCCCCTCACCAAAGGCACTGTTAACACAAGGCACCTCCCAGAGAGGAGCCTGAGATGCAGCACCCCCTGTCAAGCAAAGAGATTTTTCTGGGAACAGCCCAGATGACCCCTGCCAGGAAATTCAAGTTCCCACTCTGGCCCCAGCTGACCTTCTACAAGGAAAATTATGCTCATTTCCAGAACCATAGCAGCATTTGGAGTACAAACTGTTTTCCATGGCATAGCTGCAGCATTCAAAGGGGAAGTTGTGCTCATTATCCAGCTGCCAGAAAAAAATATTCCCATCAGCAGAGCAAGAAAGGAGTTGTTCAAAACAAGGTACTACATCCATTATTTACATTTTGCATCACCACCAGTCTTATTAGTACATATATACAAACTGAAGGATTTTTTCATCCTGTTTCAGAGGTTATTAAATATTCCCTACACTATTTCCCATGTGAATCTAGTTAGGTATTTAAACAGATACCGATTCATACTTGTTAAAGACTTCACCATTGTCATCTTCACAATTATTGTTTACACTAATTAAAATACTGTATGCAAATAAAGTCAACACTAAATGGCACCAGATTGAAAGCATCTAAGCAATTCATCATGTCACTAAAATATGCAGGCATGTTTCTCAGCACTAGAACATCTCCTTTCTAATTTAGAGGTGAATTAGGCATTGCTGCAAGTTTGTGACTCAAAGATAATTGCAAGACACTTTTCCTGGCTTCTTGTGTTTTCAATTTGTGATTACTGCAAGAAGTTTAATAGCAGCTGTAATTCTCAGTGCTGCCCGAGAAGTCCCCAAGGGGCAGGCCACAATGCCAGTTCTCAGAAGTAACCCATTACACTTGCTTGCTATAAAGATCAGAATGTAAAATAAATTTGAAATAGAATGTAATTAAGAATTCTTTTGCCAAGAACCATTTCCCTTCAGGACATTATTCAGAAAGTCTGAGTGTTTTGATGAAAACAAGTAAAGACCAATCCCCTGGCCAAGTAACAAGGGCTACCTCTCATGACAATTACTTTCTTAAAAATTAAGCCCCATCAATTGTCTACTCACTGTAGACTAGGTTGAAACACGATGTTTTCTAAGTTGCTTAATGTTGAGTCACATTGCTTAGCTCACAAGAGACAGGTACCTAAATTCCCCGTGAGGTAGGTTAAAATAAGGAAAGACAAATAGGCTTTTCAGAACATAGTCCATTGGCCAATTTCTCATACTGAAGGCTAGAAAAAAAGAAAAGGGTTTGCTGTTCGGCAGGTTTGTTTTTTCCAAGTTCTGCCTGTAGTGCTAAATAGACTAGAGCAGGTATTTCCACTCACTTCAGGAGGAAAAAGGGAAAAAAAATTCCTCTATTTAGTGATATGATTGAGACCAATTAGAGACCAGCAGAAGCGAGACTGTGAGCAGGACTCTGGTACTGCATTGTTGTATATTGTAACAAACCCATACAACCAGGATCAAAGCATAGCTGACATCATTGCATCCCACTGCAACTAAAGCCAATAAACAACTTCATCAAAACTGGGGCAGTCAGGGTGAGAAAATTCCACCAGAACTCCCTCAGCCCAGACTCAGAAGTTCCTATTGCAACCTTGTACTGAGCACCCAGCCCACGAGTCTTGACACCAATTCAATGTGGGGAGCACACCCACACAGTCCCTGAATATGCCCCACACTGAATCCCTTCAGCTTTGAACCAAGCCAACACAAAAAGTGTTGGAAGTACCTGGGGGAAGGGATCTGTCCTTCCTTCCTGCACACCCTTCTAGACAAATTGGCAGGACTCAGGGCTGCACCCAGAATCAGCCAGGCTGTTCCAGTGGTGATCATCTCTCCTCACACAGAGCTGCATTGTCAGGAGCACTCAAAGTATTTTAAACATCATCCCTGACTATCACAGCAAAACTCCATGCACTCCATGCTGCCAAGTAATAGGAGAGAATTCCTGACCACCTTCCAACAAGTACTTCAGTGACCCTTCATCTTACACCTTCCCACAGAGGCACCACACCAGCCTCAAACCCTTTAATTTCTTTTGAGTACGTAACTCCCTTAAACACACAGAAAGGTTTTGCTGTACATTAAAAACCACATGTCCCAGGGCCCTGCCATCAGAGTATCTCAATAACAATAGATCACTTGTGAATTAGATGAAAGAGACTAAAAAATGAACAAGCAAAAGCTGCTCTCAAAGTCAAGGCAAACACATTTTTAGTGCATGAAAACAAGAAAGGAGTATGGAGTCCCCAGCAGAGGAGTACAACAGAATTATGTATCAAACACTCCATCAGTGCAGGCAGATGATGAACATCACTGCCAGCACCACACACTGCCTCAGCTCTAATCAAACTCCCTAAAGCATACTTGCATTCAAGCAGATTTTGCATCTCCTCTAAACACAATCAGCTGCAAGAAAGCTTAAGGGTCCCAAAGACACACAGATCTGAACCATAAATCTGAGGCTTGATGTTATATAAGAGTAATTCCAGATGAGAAACAGAATAGCACAGACTCAAAAAACGAAGGAAAGAAGATTAATAGGGCTGGCTATTTTAAAATAAAACAAAAACATTACAGAACACAATGGCTTATTTTCATCTGTCTTCACCCCAGCTCAGCAGGTCAGAGCAGAACTCTCATGAGTCACTTCATGGTCTTTTTCTGACAAGGTGCATGATGCACCCTTAAGGCAAGCACCTTTTGCAAAGGGAAAGAAATCCGTAATAGTTCACCTGCAAAGGGCTCCAACAGCTTGCAGGCAACACTCACATTTGCTTTCAGTATGGGCAGGTCCATCTCCCACAATGAAAATGACCATTCAAGATAAAAATAGTCCTACACAGCAATGACAAAGAGCAGAGGGAACTGACCTTGTCTTTGGAATGGCCTGAATATCTGCAGGAATACACATCACCCTTAGGATATATTTTTTTTTGTGAGCACTAAGGACTGTTTTGAAAGACTGGAGCTTAACAGTGAATATTTGGCCATGCCTGAGCAGAATTTGTTCCCAGATTTCCACAGCCACTTTGGGGGCACTCAGTTGAGCCTAGTAGTCACAAGAAACACACGCAGGGTGGTTACCAGTAATGCATCATTATTTTGGGGCTTGAGTTGTCTAAATGCATTGGAACAGAAATTCACTGTTGAGCCAAGAGCCAGCACTGCATTTGGAGATGCTCTTGCATATTATGTCTTCTCCCTGTTCAGCCAGGCCTTGTGGGTCACCTCCAGCAAGTTTTTCATATGCCACTTGATGCCTTACACACCTTTAGGGAGAGGCATTAAAATACTTCAGAATACTTCTGCCTACATTTTAAGAGTAAAATATAGAGTATTCCACTGGAAAGGAAAAAAAAAAAAACCTTTCATTGCACCCGTTTAGTGAAAGAACATGAAGATGATCAGATGGAAGCAGCTACACAAATTCCACGTAGATAAACCAGAACAGGTACAGACCCACAGCATGGGACAAGGAGGGAGAGCTCCAGAATGATCCTTTACAGAGATCTGGGAGGACTCCCCCAGGAGCCCTGCAAGCCCCCTCTTGATCACATGTAAACATCTGCCAAGCTTCCTGTGCAGCCAGAGCCACACACATTCACTTCTTCATGCAGCACACTTGTTTAGAGGTACTGCTGAGCATTTACCTGTTTGCTCAACTTTTCAAAGCTGGATTGCTGAATAAGGTCTTCATCCAGTGAAAGACCATTATTCACACAGCAGTGTTTGTTAGAAACCAAAACAATATATTATTCATACAGTTATTCCATTAAGTCAACCTCACCCTTCCAACACCTCATTTTTCCTACTTAGTCTAGCACAGCATTTTCCTGAAATTGGGCATAAAGCTGAGATTTTTGATTTATTTTTTGAGGCCACTTGATACGTACTAGACTAAAAGGAGCCCTACCACATACACACAAAAAAATAGCCTTCTTTCCCTCCACTCTCACTGCATTATCCTTCAACTCCTTGAGGAAGACCCACTCCCTGCTGAGTAATACACTCCATTTATCACAAGCTGCAGAGAGCCCTGCATCAGGATTTGGCTCTGTGTTGCAGCACCCCACTGTTTGCTCTGAAGGTTACAGAAGAGTGCAAATACATGTAACTGTACCCACTATTTAACACATCACCTTTCATCCATAAATTGTCTGAAAATTCAAATTGAACCAATACAAAAGATGTCTATTACATTTCCCTAAACTAAAACTTGGGTACAAGTCTTGGCTCCTCATACTTCAGTTAAACAAAAACCTCTGGCTGCTACTATAACCAGCATGTCAATCAAACAAAGGGTTTAGTTGCTTGAGAATTATTGACTCACAAACACATTGACAAGAAAGCAAACTGTCATTTAACAAACAAGAGGGAAAAACAATTAGCAGCACAAAATACAAAATTTGTACCTCTATTAAGCAACAGATTTTCGATCACCAAGGAGGTAGCCTATCACTGATTAAGCAGTCTGTACTAAAGGAATTTGACCTTCACTTTTTTAAAAGAAGTTTGATACATTCTTTGCTCATCATGTCCTATAAAGCTTAACTTAATCTGTTTTACAGCCCTTACCCTGAAACTAGAATAAATTTCTGCCTGCCAGGTTCGGGGGACAGCATATGACACAAGGATCTGTGTTAAACTCCAGGTCAGAATCCATCCTATATCTTCCAGCATCTTTTGTCTTCCAAACAAAGGTTTCAAGCACACCTGAAGAATAAATGCAGCAGTTACACCAAGGCACAGTGAAAGTAAGGCTTTCAATCCCTGGATAGAACAACTTCTGCAGTTCCTGTCACAAACCCCAGGCAGAGAGAGTGAAAAGATGTGGGACAGCAAGAAGTTCCTATGACATCCCTGCCATGCGCTTTGCAGAAAAACAATTTTACTTGTTATTTTTATTAAAAACCCAGTGTTTCCATCCAGAAGCACTGATGCACCCTCCTAAAGGGAGGATTCAAAACATCTAATCCTGGATGACAACCCACATAGTTTTGGGTAAAGCTCACAATCTTCTCTACAGTTGTGCTTTGCTGAGACTCAGCACTACTCCAGTGAATCTTGGTATAAACACTTTTATTGGAATTAGTTTTTGTTTATTTCTAGAGGAAAAGCCTGAATCACTGCAGGTTTTAATCACTATTTTGGAACTGTGCAGAGACACAGGCAGTAATCTAACAAGAAAATGCTTACATTAAGTAGACTATGAAGAGCACCTGGAGACAGATAGATTTTAGTTACAGAATCTCTTCCACATTAAGAAACAAACAAAATACAATGCTGCAAATCTCTGCCACATTTGCCTAGAGCCCTGTTACAGGCATCAACCTCTCCTGTGAGAGGATTAGCCTCCAGTACACAATCTAAAGCAAGTACCACAGCTTCTGCAAAAGTTACTGTTTTAAGGAAAAAGGAGTGAGCTGTATCTCCTGTATCCAGCAGGACAGGAAGCTTACACCCATATCTGGAGTTTTGCTGATTACTGACACAGAATAAAGAGGTCCCAAACCTTTAAAGGGAACGCATAGCAAGAGTTAGTATCTTAGTTAGAATTTTTCTCAGGACTAATGATGAATTATCTGTAGTTCACAACTATTACTTTACCAAGGCACAATACTTATATATACACGCCATCCAACACCACCAAACAGCTTCCACATTTTCAGAAATCAGTAGATACTAAGACTAGTCACAGCTACAATATATTTGCATACCTAATCTTCAGGCATATAGCCATTTCAGCCAACTTCTGGATTGTTCTTCTCCTGCCCCAGCAGGATCCTGAAAAATCACGTATCTTCAGAGATACCTTCACCAAAGAGCACCTTCTTCCCACAAAAAAAAAAAAACACAGCAAAGACACAACCACTCTCTCAACTTAGCATCTTCCTTCAGGTTTTATCTTCTTCAGTGAACTTGCCAATTAAGCCATTAACTCAGCTTCACCAGGTGCAAGTGGAGAAGGTCTCATATTGCAGGTGTGAGCAATGAATCACACAAATCATGTAACATTGGTAAAACATGAGTCTTTTTACAGAACCAAGGACTTTGGAAGGTGATCTTAGGAGAAAAGGACTGGTTCAGACAAAATATTATTCTTCAGTTTTAATTGTGATTTTTCTGCACAACACAAAGTTGTCAGCTACAGGGATGGTTTTGTACAGTTCATCAGAGGCTGTTTGCTTTTTTTCAAATTGTTCATCAGTGTTTGGATGGAGAAAATTCATGTCTATCACAGTGGGATTAATACTGTAAGATTTCTTAAAAGAGAGCTGCACCAAAGAAAATTCTCTCTGGTATGAGCAGAAAAATTTCATGCATCCAAACAACTCACTTTTTAAAATGTCCTTTTTTCAGTCTGTCATTGATGGCATGATCCATCCTAGAGCTGCTGAATTTTTCTGCTCCTGGATTTTCTGGAAGTAGAAAATCTTTATTTTTTAGAACTACCAAAAAGAAACAATTTTATTTTTAAACCCTCAAATGACAGAAGATCAATATGAAATCTACAGAAGTACAATCTTTCACAATTCTAAAACAAGCCTTTTTTAAGAAGGAGTTCAAAGTGTGCCTCCCAGAACAGCTATTAAAACAAACACATTTCAGCTTGGGGATGAAAGTCCATGATTTTTGCCAAGTTTTCCCAGGATTTATTCTGCAGTTTGCATTGTGCAGCTATGAGTGATTCTGAGCATCACATTTCTCATTGCAGCAGCCTCCAGCAGTGGGAACCAGACAAGACACAATCTGTTCAGCCACATCTTCAAAGCAGGAGTCACAACAAACACTCAATATTCCCACTTCTCATGGAACAAGCTGGAGCATTTATATTAACCATTATTGTGGACATTTATGTAAATTTCACAAAAGCTACAAGGCAGCTGCCAATTGCAGCTAAATGCCCCAAATCCAAGTTCTCATTCCAAAGTTTACATGAAATGTGACCCCAATAATTGCCCCACTGCTTGTTATGGCAGTGGTGCCCACTGATCCCCCGGCTGGGGCCAGACCTTGCAGACCACTGTTATTACCACAAACATCACTTTTTGCTCTGTGCAGACAGTGCCAGCAGTGCAGACAAGGTGGTCTTGGGCTGAAGGAGGCTTCTAAGAACTGCTAAGGTTAAAAATAGAATGTTTGGTCCTTGGATAAAGTCACGTAGCAGCCAACCAAAGGGACATGTGTAGCCCAGAGCAGCAGAAAAGAGCTATTAAAAGATAATTGCCTAATTAATTAATTGAAGACTTCTGGAATATATGAAGACATGAAATTGAAGACTTGAAGGCACCACTGAAGATCTGTAACTGCTGTGGCTTTGCAGCTATGAAAGCAAAGCATTTCATATCCACATGAAGGAGCACATCCTCCTTCTTGCTGGAATTCTCAGCTCCCGGGGGGCCCTGCCAGAGCTCACCCCCGGGAGCTGGAGATGAGCTCTGGCAGTTTCAATAATAGTCAAGCACGATGTTCAAAGCCACACAAAGCATTTACAGGCCCAAATTCCACTAATCATAGAAGGAACTGAATGCTCCTAAACCTCAGGGACCATCAAGCATTTTACCCTCATTTTCATGCCTAAGATTTCCTTTAAAGGAAAGCTTTTGGTAAGAAATACCATGGGGAAATCACTGATTTGAAGTTCTTGCTGAACTGATTACTACAAGCAATGAGTTAATGAGGTTTCTTTGTGGTTTCTTAGTCCTGTCTGTAAAGTGATTTTTGTATCACTTCTAAGCTCTCTGTTGGGGGTGACAGCTGCAAGGTGGGGCGAAGAAAGACGATCTGTGCAAAATGTGCTGGCAGAAGCTAAAGCATAAAAGTTTTAAATCACTGGCTTATGACAAACAGAAGGACTCTGTGGCTAAGGTTTACTGACTCTCTGACACAGCAGTTTATCACTCCTGGCCATTCTGTCTCTCTGTTTGCTTCTACCAGGTAGAGAGCTACTAGAAATGAAACAAATGACAGCACAAGATCACTCATATATTTTATTACTGATGGACCCAAGGCACTACCACAACCTTCAGATGTTTATCCTGATGATTCAAGGAACACAAACATTCAAGCCTCAGGTTTTATTTCAGCTTGTTCTAAAGATGGGGTTTAGCCAGGTAAGCATCATTTGCCAGGTCAGTCACAGAAGATTTCACAGGAATTTAGTCAGTGTGATAGTTTTGTCAGCCCCACTGCAGATGCAGAGATGCCTTCTACATAAAGTAGGTCTTTCTGGATTGCTGTGTAGTCTGGCACTCTACAGAGACTCACTGGAGGGCTCCTGTACCACAGATCTGCACAAATAGGGCTGAAGTCCAATGCTCTCCTCAGCAGTGCTGTGCCTCCCCTCCAACCCTGTGGTCCCTCTCCAGGGTAATCTTCCCTCTACCTGCAGGGATAGAGCACATTTTTTGTGCCAGAAATCACAGGAGCTTGCTAAAGAACTCAGCTTCCTCAAGATTCAGTTGAGTGGTTTTTAATATTCTACAGGAGACCACACTTGGGATGTGGTTTGAAGCATTTGTTAACCTTAGCAGACAGGTATTGTAAGGGCAGTAACCTCCTCCTGTCACCTTCCTTATCCTGGTGACAAGAAATCTGCTCCCATGTCTTTCCACTCAGAGTCATTTCCCTTGCTACTTGCAGACAGTTTAATACATGAGCAATATTGAAAGAAAAAGACGTAAAACTCCTTTCTTAAAACATCTAAACAGGGATTTACTACAGAAGAATGTAAGAAGAAAACTCCATCTTTCTGCCATGCATATTCTTTTTCAGGAAAAAGGGTTCAAGGCACTTTCAGTGTCCTGAGTGGTTTTCGGAGTTCTCTGCATGAAAAATTGCAGTCATTGAACACGTCAGTTCAGTGGTCAAGCCAGGAAGTAACTCAAGAGCTTAATTCCTGAAAGTGTGGGGAGAAAAATCTCTTTTAGGCTTTTAGGACAGTATTAAGGTCAGCAGGAGGGATGCACTCACAGTGCTGTGGACTGGTAGTGAGCAGAGAAGGGACCCTGCAACCCACACTGACATTCTGCTCTTGGGAAGGAGGTCAGGCACTTCTGCAGCCCTTCAGGACAGAGGGAAATGAAAGGATGAAACAACAGCATGCTGCTGAATTTCAACTTTAGTTTTTGAAGGAAAAGTCCTAATTTCTTCCCCAAATCTGGCAGCAGGTTTATGAAAGTAGAAGTGTAACATAGCCCAGGTTTATGGGGTCAGAGTTCATCCTGCCAAGGAGGGTTTAGGAGGGACTCTGTTCCTGCACACACACAGATACCACATGCAGGGCACATCCACACTGCCCAAATCTCTCCATGGAGCAGGAGCTGATTTCTGTTATGTTTTCTTTGGTTGACTGAGCCTCACTGCCTGCCACTACTTATATCCTTCTTTCTTGTAGAAGTGAGGGATAATACTGACATTTGCTTATAAATTATCCTGCAGCAGGAAAAATTATCCTGACACAGAGTGTGCTGCAGTGCCCTCCAACTAAAAGACAGCCTGTGAGCAGAATTGACCATCAGAAAAAATAAACTTTACAACATAATTCAGTATCAGAAACAAAAACCAATACATTTCGCATCTATATAGACCACCAAAAGGTCTATTACATACTAAATATCTCTTTCAGATACACTGATGGACACCACAACATCTAACACAAAAGATCAGCTGCAGAGCAGGAATAGCAGTTAAAAGAGAGGAGGGGGAGATACAGTTGTAAAATATCCAGTGGGATATAGAAATAGAGCTCTCCTGCACATATCCTTATGAAAGGAAAGACATCATCCAGTTAATGTGAATTGGAAACCCATTGCAAGCTGGTCAGAGGAAATGCCTGTCCATGTGCAGGAGCAATTAATGCAAACACTAATGAGCCTTTGAAACTCAATGATGCTGCACCACTGAGGGATACAGGAGATCACACAATAAAAGCTATCCTGCATTTCAGCCTGTGTTCTCAGGCATGAACTTGGAGATTTGGAAATTCATTTTTAAGGCAAGTTATTTAACTGTGAAGGTTTTTTGACTTCTGTCATCCCACGTCCCAAGTTGCTATCAGGGGCAGGATGACACAGACATGGTTTACTCACAGCAGGACAAATCCTGCATTTTGATAGTCCACAGAAACTAAAGAGTCATGTTCAGGCTTGTGTTTATTAACTCTGCAATATCACAGGTAATTCGCTTTATTTCAGCACTGCTGAGCAAATGAAAATCCTGGGTTCTTCCCTTCTGGAAACCTAATTCCCTAATTGGAGAGGTACTCCGCAGAATTAAAATCCCCCCCAGGGAGATTTTGCAGGTACGGTAACACTGTTTTAAGATCTCTGCCAGGCTGCCCATGCCATTCAAAATCCTTCCGGAACTATTTAAAATGAGCAGAGTGGAGAGGCTGAAGTGAGGGAAATGTGAGAGCTGTGCAAGTGTACAAGTATGTGATAACCTTTCTGAGAGAAAAGGAGTCTGGTGATTACCTGAGTCAAGAATCAATTTCTAATGCAGCAGAAACAGCAAGCTTGCTTTTTAATTTGTGATAAGAAGAAACAAAGCTATAAGGAAACTCTAATAACAATTTTATAACAGGTTCTGTAAGAAACTCACTAATAAAAGTGTATTAAAAACACATTATCAAAGTTTTGTGGTAGAGATTCAAGAGACTGAATCCAAGAGTTGGAGCAGACTAACACATTTTTATGAATTCATAAAATGTTTTACAGGATCTCATGAGCAAGACCCTGAAAATTTGGAGCCTGAAGCAAATTTTTTTACAGTTCACATATATAAAAACAGAACCAGAGGTTTTTAATGGCAGTGTTGACACATTGTTAACTATACGTGAAGCTTGAAATATTAAAAACAAAGAAGGGAAAGAAATGAAAGAATTTCTGGGGTGCTCTGAGTACGTCTGTGCTTTCTGTTCATTTACCTGGGTGCCAAACCATTAAATGAAGCAAAGACAAATGGTAAATCACTACTGAAATCCTCCTTCATGTCACTGGAAATTAACAGTGCTCTTCACAAACTCCTTTGGATGAGGACAAAGTTATAACCTGACTGAGCTGCTCCCAGCACTCTGTTGTTACCATTTTTTTCTTTGCAATGTACTGACACACTCCATTTTTTTCTGACTGGAAAGTCAAGAGATTGGTGTTTATTAGATGCTAGTTATGCAGCATTTCTTTAAAAAGTAAAAAATTTTTAAAAAGGCAAAAACCAAAAAAGGCATACATATCCTATAGAGGATGAAGACAGAGAAATCTACCTAATGATTAACTTAATTTTCATTTACTTTGTCAAGTTTTGTTAGTTTTCCTTTACAAATATTATGTGTAGAAAAACAACTGCTGTAAAATGAAATACATTAAAATGGTGACAATCCTCTGGTTTCACAGAGACAATCATGATTGGGTTATTGTGCAGAGAAGACAGAGAATTCATTGAACTAGGATCATGTAAATTAAAAAAAAAATTCATTTTCACCTCCTTCCTCTTTCATCAGTCTTCATGTATTGTGCCTTGCATGAGCTAATAACAGATTCATTGCAGCCATGCTGTAACTGATTGCTGTAACTTTGAGTATTTTCAAGGATAAAGTGAAGAAGTAGCACTGAGGCTCTCAGGATTAACAGATCTATGCTTTGAATTACTTCTCATTTCTATTCAAACTCCATGCAATTCTTTGCAAGGGCTCTTCAAAAGAAATTCTGCAGGAAATAAAGTCAGAAAATTCACAGTAGATTAAAACTCAGCAGGGATGAATTCATTTGTGGTGAAGAAAGGAAACACAATGAGAAAACTCGTTTCACTTACATGTTTTTAAAAATGCAGGGCAATCATGATCTTACAGTGATCATAACTCTCACAGCAACACAAAATTAAGTGTCTCAAAGACTGCCTGAGTCTGTTAATTTGTCTAAGGATGGCCTGGAGATCTAAAACATAGAGATTCCACAGGTCTCTACCAGTTCCCAACAGTTGCAAAACAATGGAATCATTTAGGTGAGAGGGACCACTGGAAGTCAGGGGGTCCAACACCCCCGACCCTGCCTTGACAGAGGCCCAGCTTAGGACAGGCTGCCCAGACTTTGTCCAGTCTGTGTTTGACCCCTCCACAGGCTGAGATTCTCCAGCCTCTCTGTGCCCTCGCTGCAGGATTTCACTGCCCTCACTGGGGATCTGACAGGAATTTCTCTTGCTGCAGCTTGTGTCTGTTGCCTCTGTGCTCACTGAAATTTTAGAACATTTCAAGATTGCCTTGGTGTATCTGGTATACTACAAAAAATTCCCCGAAGTTTTCAACAGAACTTTTTGCTCTGTACTTTACTTTTTTCCTGGCCTGTTGTTGTCTTCTTAGAAACCATTTATCCAGAGTGGCTTTAGAAGACACAGCTGGAGAAGTCCAGCTGTGGAGGAAACAGTCCAGTACCTTTCTCAGGCATTTGAGAGAGAAAGTGAGAATAATTGCAGTCAGATATGAGAAATTTGAGTAAATATCTGATGCCTCTCTGAATTCATTAAATGCCAGTCTCTACTATGAACTAAGTTTTTTAATTACCCAGAGTTCAAGCCCAAGTTCTTCAACTGACTGTGTAAGTGATTTATCTAATACATGGTATGTAATTGGCCTGCAGTTTGCTCTTGGCTCATCTCTTTGGGTGAACCTCTGTGATTCTGATGACTGGGAATAATCTTGAGATCCCTTCTCAAAGAAGCAGCATCCCCTGCATGCTGATGTCACTACACTGACAGTCCTTCAAACCCCACTGTTCTGTTTTCTAAAGAGGTTTACACATCATGCCTGGCTTCACCATCCTGCTCCCAGCTCTCCACTGCTCCATGGAGTTCCCTTAGCTCCTGCACTACCCCAGAGTCTCCAGCTTTCTGGACCAGCCCTCTCTTCCAGCAGTTCCTGGTGTCAGCCACCAATATTGTCCTAGGAGTAGGAGAGAGGGTGAGGATTTTATGAGCATTTTCCCTTTGGGTTCCTTCCTTTCTGAAATCCTACTCTTCAATAAAGTTTACCCAGGGAGACTAGGTTTTCCCACAAAGAACGAGGAGAGACTGAAGAAGAGAGGAAGAGAGGTCCTCATGTAGCCCTTCATGGCCCAACACTACTTTTTTGCAGGGGTGGGCAGATATATTCCAGTTGCTTCATTTTTCCTCCTGCCCAGAAGTTTCAAGTGGGTGTTAGGTTCTTATTCATTGAACTGGTGTCATTTAATGGTGTCTCAAATTGTTAAGCAGATTCTGAATCCTCTCTTCTGATGGATGAGGCAATTCTATCTTTACGTAATTCAGAGGAGCCACATGAGACTTAATTAATATTTATAAAGCATTCAGGATGCTCAGTTGAAAAGGGTGATGATATAAAAGCTCTATAAAAACACTCACAATTTTTCAAATTCTCTGATGTTGCAGGTCAAATTAAAGACTCACTTTCCCCTCTCATTTTCCAGCAGCAACTGTGTCCCCTATGGGTTGTGTGGAAACAGTCAATGCCCAGAAGCCAGTAACAGAGGGAATTTAAAAAGAGTGGATAACCTATTTATACTTGTAAAGGATGGCAGACCATGAACAGCAAAACCAATGAAATGTTGTTTCCTGTGACTCCGTGTTCTGTCTCCTCTAACCACCACCTCATCAGGCATCTTCCCACAGCCCTCTGACGTCTGCCACAGGCACAGGGTGGCTCAAGCAGGAGCTGACCCAAGGGCACTGAGGGGCTGGGCAGCGTGGGCAGCTCAGCCACTGCCAGCTGCAGCCAGAGAGGGTGAGGGAGCTGAACTGAGTCATGATGGCAGGAGAGCTCCTTAAAACATCTGCAATCATCCTGCCTAGTGCAAGCTGGTTGAAAAGTGTCTGGAAAAGAAGACAGACATCCCAGCTGCCTGAAGAACCTCATTTCTTAAAATTGCCAAGCACAGCCACAAGCAGATCAGAGCAGACTGAGGCTCTCGAGGCCTCTCAGTGGTGTCAGGCTTCTACCTCTGCCTTGCTTGCAAACAGCTCTTGATGCCAGCAGAGAAATAAAGCAGTGTTTAACTGAGGCTGGAGCAGAGTGGAAACAGTCCCACCCTGCTGCAGGGCAGTACCAAAGAGATGCAGAGGGGATCACAGTGACAACAGCAAAGGCACTGAACTGGAAGAGTGTGTTACAGCTGGCAAACACAAGCACCAGCCAGAGAAACATCACAGGCCACAGGGAAACGTGTGTTTATTTTTCAGGTCGCATCTACCATGCAGAGGAAAATTATAGAGAAAGAGTGTGCTGTGTGTGTTTGCATCTCCACTCAGCTGTGCTGAAAAAGGGAAATCATCAAGCCTGTGGATTTGTCTAATGTGGGATGATTTAATGGCATATGGCATAATTCAGCAAGGAACCTGAGGCTATCTGCCCCCCCAGAAGCCTGTGCTGACATCCTGCAGCCCCTCAGGAAAGGCTTCCCGGGGCTCCTCAGGGCTCCTGGGGATGTGGCTGCCTGTCCCCACAGCCACCTGCTGCTGCTTGGTCCAAGTGCTGCTCCCAGCCCTGATGAGGAGACAAGAGGTGGCATGAGCTGCTTCTAAGACAGAAAGCTGGAAGTTGGTTTATTTCTTGACATACAATGCCTACAGCTGCTTCCTGCAGACATTGGAATGATTCTGTCCCTGCTCTGTATCAAGTCAAGGGATCACTGGATTGAGCTCCCCAACCACAGTGCCTTGGCAGCACACTCTGATTGAAGGGTGGGGCACATGTGGGCCCCTCTTGCCATCACCTTCTTCCCTTAGTGCCAGCTCCAGGAACATGCTGGCAGTGACCAGTGGTGCTTTGCAGGGAACAGAAGTGGGACTTCGATGAGCCTGAAAAATAATCCATGAGAAAAAGGAATGGAGGGGGTGAAGGTGCAGGATTTCATTCAGCTGTGCTCCCAAGAACAGCTGCCTAGGAACAGGGGACAGAGCACTGGGGGGAAACTGAGGAGGGAGAGGGAAGAAGAAAGAGCAGGATTTGTTGGGATCAACAGTCTTGCCAAGGCATGCACATGAGTGGCATCTCCTGAGATCCACAAAGCCACCTGGACCCTGGGACAAAGATGCTCAGCAGGGCCCCTCCCTGTCAATCTCCCTGTCCAGCCTCACACTCATGAGCTGTGCAGCAGTGAACAGCACTGTCTCCCCTACCTGAAGGATTTCTTAAACTCAGTGGACTTCTCAGTTTTTATTGAGGGCAGGTTCAAATCTGCTTTGCACTAGAGGGGCCATCAGGAGGTTTCTTAAGCAAAAAACCTCTGTGCTGATGAATTAGCATGCTCACCGGTGTTTTAATGACTTCTTTCTGGGATACTTGAGATCAAGAAGGTTATCTTCACAAGGAAAAGCCTGCAGAATATTTTAAAATTAAATTAGTGCTTGTAATGCTTCACAGAATATTTATGAAGATGATGTGATACTGTGATAACACCTTGTACCCTTACTCAGACAAAGTCTTGGAGTTGCCCTGAACATCAGAGGAAGGTTTATATCTAGAGGGGGATAAACTGAGCTGGCAGCCCTGCCAGTCCCTCTCCTTTCCACCTAACTTGCAGGTGACCCAGTTCTCTGCCTCCCACAGCTGTAAGGGGCGTTGGTTTACACGGGCAGAGGGAGAGGGTCTGACGGAATCTTCAACCTGGAACTCTGGCCTTGCATTTAGGACACTTCCAAACTTGAGCCATGCTCAGGTCTGGTCTTGGAGTGATGGTTTCATTTCTTTAAAATGCCTGTCTGCACCAGAGAGTGCAGGAGGAAGGTGGGTGAAGAGCTTCTCTTCTAATGTACATTTTCACTTGAAGATGAGTTAACCCCATATGGTCTTTCAAAGTGGTGTTTTTGACAGGTGTCAAACACAGCCCGACTCCTGAAACTAGAAAAAGCAATCACAGCAACAGATAAAACCAACTCCAAATGAAGTGCTTCCTATGTCTAGCAAATATTGCAGCTAGCTGCCAAGGAAATGATGCTTTGTTACTAAGGGACAGTCCGGGACTGAGGTTTGGGAATGGTGGTGCCTGGTCTCTCAGCGGGAATTGCAGCTGTAGATGAAACTCCACCACCATCTGCTGGACACGATGGGGATGGAGCTGGGCTCATCTGCGTTTTGCTGTGAGCAAAATGACAGTACTCCTCTAAAAAAAACAAGCTTAAAATGCTGGGAGCGAAGTCCTTAATCCTGTTTTGCAGCCATCAGGAATTTTTCTGCCCATGGCTTTAAGTGGCAAATACGTATCTCCTTTGGAAAGTCTGGTTTTATCTAATTTTACTGTAGCTGTGATAGATCTGAGACACAATTTGTATAAGTATGGCCTGAATGTTAAAGCAGGCAAACTGTGGGGAGTGTTTTCTTAGGCCATTTAAAGAGAACCCCCTTAAGTTGTTTACACAGCAGTGAGCAGCTGGACTCTGGGTTAACCCTTTGTGTGAAAATGAGCTGGGAGAAAGAAGTCAGAGTACCAGGGAGGACAGAGGACATTGCTATAGTCACACATTGCTATAGTCACACAGCAGCAACAGGGAGAAATGAAGAAAGAGGGAGACTGTATTGAAGAAGAAAATCAGCCTGAGCTGGTTGGACCAGGAGTCTCACTGTGTGCCAGTTACCTCCAGGAGGTCCTGCACACCCAAAATTTCCTCCACAAACCCACCTTCCAGCCTAGCTGAATCTGCAGCCTGGCACAACACAACAGGCTGCTGAAGCAGAAACATCTCAGGCCTGCTGCATCTTTTAAGTCTGATTCTTTAATAAATGAAGAATTGAGGCTTTAATAAGAGATAAGGGAGCTTTGGACTCCTGTGCTCAGACTAATCTTTTAATGGTTGAGAGTGATAGACAAGCTGCTCCAATTTCTTATCTAGCATTTTGCTTTGAATTATTAATAACCAATTTGTACTTAATTTACTTAGTTCAGAAAATTAACTACGTGTGTCACTGATCCCAACATTTTTCATTTTTACTGCCTTCTGTATCAATAAAGGGATAACTTCATATAAACCAATTAAAAGACAAAAACACACACACACAAAACCTCCTCCCCTGGTTTGCTCTCTCATATCTCTGGAGTATATCCAGAAACATCAGCTTCTAATATTTCTATGCTTCTTTGCTTCAGACTTCTGTAAACTACAGCTTGGGTTAATGATTACAGCTGGTAAAGGGATGGAATTCTCCTAATATCGAAACCAGTTTTCCTAGACTCGTGGATGAGAAGAAACATTTTGGGGTAAAAGGGACAGAATCTGCAGGTTTCGGGGAAGAATGCAGGAGTTTCAAAGCCTAGTACTTTAAAGCCTAGAATTAACTCACATTATATCTAACTACTACAAAAATGTGAACAAAAAACATGTTTAAACTTCCTCATCTCCTAGAAAAGGGAACATTCATTTTATTACATGCAATGATTTCTTTTGGGGGATTAAAACCAGTTTTTTCAAGGATAAACTAAGTAAACTAGAGGCTATAAATGGCCAGCCAGCCAGCCAGTGAGACAAAGGAAGAGATTTGCAGGCAAAGGTGCTAACTACGATAATTTAGTTTAATGAAGGGGAAATATCAACACAGAAAAAGGCTTTTACTGCCTTCCGACAGGTAGTAGGTTAATTGGCCTTCTCCATCCTGCAGAGACAAGAGGAAGTCTGATTTAAAAAGAGCTGAACACCGTGGCTAAAATTAGGCTTCATCTAAATTAAAAATATCTATTAACACAGCCATGAGGTGAGCCCCTGAAACTTTCCACAGATAAGCAAAATGTTTAACTGGGGAACAAAACCTCAGCTTTTCCTCAGCCTCGTTGGAAGAGGGACACCAAATCAAAGGTGTGACACTGGTTTTACAGACACACTGCAGTGAGCAGTTAACAAACCATCCCAGGTACCAATCACACAGCAGCCCTCACAGCACAGAGCTCTCTGAAAGAGGCTGCCTAAGTACTTTTGGGGGGTTCCTGGAAACTCTTCCAACAAAAATGCATTAAAGTAGTGTCACTGTCAATGCTGTGGCATTTATAAATGTTGTTTTCTTTGGGCAGATACAATCACTGGAGCCTGAACTCCTGAGATAATGCAACAGTCAAGCCAGCAGTAAACCCAAAGCTCAGGAAATATCACTTGGCTTTCAGTATTTCCAAAGCCGCGCCAGAGTTAAAGTGTAAACTGTTAACAGATTACAGGGTTAATTTGTAATTTATTATTGTTATCTGCCAGGAACACTCTAGAAGATGAAAATGCCAGGGACAGGATTCCTCACCCCTTTTCCAGCCACCAGGGATTTCACTACTGACAGAGCTAGGAGACTCCTACACCTCTATGAAAATGCTCACACAACACGGTAAGACAATGCAGAGCCACAGTGATGTCTGATTTCTTCTCTGATCCTTTCCTGCTCCCTGCTGGCACTCCATCTGTTTTTTGACCAGCAGAAACACTGGTCAAGAAAACATTTTTACAGAACAACCTTAACAAAGCCCTCATCTATTTTACTCCTCAATGATTACAGGAACAAGAAGTGTAATTCATACTACAGCTGCTCCGGACCTCAAACACAAAGAACCAGCCAGACCACCAGCCAAAGCAGCCAGACAAAGCTGTTTCTGTACAAACCCATTTCTACTTTGCCCAGGAAAGATGCCCAGACCAGGAAGGCAGAGCTTCACCTGTCTCTTCTGCTCACCACCACACAAAAAGGTCCAACCAACAGGGACAGAGACCCAGCGTTTCCCAGGAAAAGGAATCATCAGCCCTCCAAAGCCATCTATCTCAGCATTCCTCTGCTCACAGTAAAAAGATTTTACATTATCTACCCTGGTTCTTTTCACTGAAGATTAAATTCACTACTTTTATCCAATCTGGGTACTCCCATAGCCAGGGAATAATCCAGATTCTTTTCTTCTTCATACAGGGGACTGAGGGGAAGACTTTTTTCCCCCTTCCATCCTGCCTGCAGCATCCTTCAAACAGAACTCCTCAAACAGAACATGCTAAGACCTTATGGACTGCAAAGTTTTGCCCAGTGTTTGTCATTCATGTGCAGGAGTAAGGGTATCACTACATGACACCTGCCCTTTCCATGGCAGCAGGACCCTTCTGAGTCACGTTCTGCTTGTGGTCTGCCAGTAAATTGGAGTTTTCTCCAAAGAATTGTTACACAGCTGGTTTATTTCCTCCCATGCCTGTACATCACTTGGTCTTCTCTCAGATGTAATACACTGTACTTCCCTGGTTGGAATTCCTTTCTTCTTTTTGCTTTCAGATCCTTCCAAAACATATCATTACCACTGGGATCATGATGTCCTCCACTGGGCTATTTGGCTCTCCCAGATCTTGTTACCTACAACTGTAAAGAGCAAATTCTCTTTCATTCCCAAGGTCACCAATGAAGATACTGCACAGACAGATCCAGAATCGTGTCCACTCCTAACAGTAATCCTTCAACTCCAGGATTTTTTCATTCTGACTGTGATTTGTGTTACAAGGAGAGGAGAAACTCCACTTCATACCTGTACACATGCAGTGTTTCTCAAGTTACTTCCTAATGAAAATAGAAAACAGCATCAGAAGTGACATGTGTCTAAGGCCATGCATGGGTTCAGTGAATCTTTGAGCTTAATTTACATCATCTGGTCTCCTTATCTGGGTTTCCCCTCACCTCTCTGGGACTGTCGCTCTGGAAAACATCGGAGACCAAGACATTGCAAATACTGTCAGTTTAACAACCAATATTGTTACCATGCTGGAGAACAACCTTTTCAAGCAAACTACCCATAGCAATTATGCTATGTGTCTTTTACTGAAATTGTGCAGTGCATAATATATACACATAGATTTGCATAACTAATAGTTACTCAGTAATTAATTAAACAGCTTTTGTTTCTCTAACTGTCAATGCTTTATGACAGATGAAAGCTGAAAGTCTTTTTGGGGTTTATGGTCTCTCAGGCCTGAAGTCTGGCACAACACACAGTGATGAACATTTCCTGCATGTTTCTTCAGAAAAGACAGTAAGTCCCTTACTCTAAAGATAGCATCAACTATGATAATACCTTCTGGATAATTACATTAACAGGTTGGCCAGCTTACAGGAGAATAAATAAGGACAATAGTTCTCGCCCAGCACTGCAAAACACAAGGAACATCTATAAATAAAGACTGAAAAGAAAATATTTCAAGCAGCAACTCAGATCAATGTGGATCTTACCTTGGGAACACAGGGCTACTGAAAACACCATGTACCATAAGAGAACAAAGCAGAGAGCTCAAAGCAATGATCCTTCTAAATAAGCCTGACAAGCTTTTATTATAGAAAAACTGAATTAAGCAAAAACTAGAGATAAGTGCTTTATCTGACATTTGGGATTTCAAAAGACTGAGAAATAGGAAGACATTTACAGAAATAACGTATAAGGTCATCACCAACAAGAATTGGGTTTAATTCAAGCTATTGACAATAATTGAATTCTAAGTTTCCTGCTTCAGCCTAGAGTTGTCAATTAATTGAGGCTTCCTTGCATGTGAACATTGCTAGAGGCCTCTTACAGAATCGGCTGATTATAACTTTTTTTTCTTCAAGAGTGAAGCAGCATCCCTCCTTCTCAATTCAGGTAATGATGCAGGTTTTATTACATTAAAGCCTCATTCCAATTAATTCACATTTGCCAGATGCTGTCACAATTGCTGACAGGTGCTTATTACACTCCAGGTCAGCTTGAAATCACCAAAAGAAGGGAAGTCTGCAGCACCAGAGCCATTCCAGGCTCCTGAATGGACACACAAACACCCTCATGAGGAGAGAGGAACTGCAAAAGAACTCCATGTACAAGAACTTTGTGGGGATGGGGAAATAGAGAGGCAAAATGTCACCTCCACTTTGCAACAAAACAGTGGCTCAGGAGTCAGGGTGTCACCTCAATCTGCTTTTTAAGTGTCTCTGCTCCAGCACATACAGTGATTCATCTACAATGAAAGATTTTAATGGTTTAATTTCAGAAACTACTTTCAGTGGGACAAAGTTATTGAATGAATTTTCTCAGCAAGTTATTTAAAAAACCACAACAACAAAAAAAAAAATCAAAGGAACTCCAGAAGAGCTTGCTAAATGTCATATTAGCAAACAGTTTAATTTATTAAAATGACTCCAGTACACCTCTGTGCTTCTACCAACAGACACGCATTACACATAACAGGTAAAACACAGTAACATTCTCCAGTCAGCAGTTCCCAGCTCATCAGCACAGAAACACAAAAACAGTATCTTACATCACCTCCCAGCTCAACCTTCTTCCACGTGGTGCTTGGGAAACTTCTCTGAGGAGCAGGCAGGCAGCTGAATGCAAGTGTGTATCTATGCTTCCTGATCAGAGATGATGAGTGCAGCCTTGTGCTGCCCAGAGCATTGCCAGGGGCAGGACAGAGTCAATGCCCTGCCCAGACCAGGGGCAGTGAGCACATGGATTGCTGCAGCTGCATGGGGAGTGCAATCCTACATTTCCATCATTCTAGAAACGGGACACCTACAGGATGTGCGTGGAGAGGTTAAGTTTCTCATAGTGTGAAAGATACTGGCCCAAAAACATTTGCACACCTGAGTATTATGCTCATAAGAATGACAAGACTCCTGTAAGTCTTCATAAAGTCTTCAAATACAGTTGTGGTAATTCAGGGCCAGTCCTTTCTCTTTTACTGGTTAAATTTACTGAAATCAACTCGACCTGGAATGCTAACAGCAAAGCAAACATGAAGAGTTAATAAAATCAGAAGACACTGAAGGTGTAAATACAGTGCAAGTGTTGGTTTTAGTCTTTTTTGACTGTTACAGCCTGATAGTTTTACATTCTGTGCTTTAATTTCAGGGGAAAGCATAGATGACGTGTGTCAGAACATACACACTAGCATATATACACATATACATACACACTGCAGAATGCAAGGGCTTCCAGTGGCATATGATTCATAGTACCAATCTATCACATGCAGGTTTCTATTTTAAACCAAAACAGTTTTAGAGGCACCCCTCCCCCTGCATATATAAGTATCCATTAATGTGTATTCACATGCATTATTACCCACTCATTGATTTATTTTAACCAGATCTATTTTTTAATTTTTTTTAATGTAAGCCATAAATTATTTCAGTTGCAACACCTAGCCAGAACACTCCAATGACCACAGTACTCCTGGGTTTTATGGTAACTAATACCTCTGTTGGCAAAACATTCTTAATAAAATGACTCAAGTTTTGTTTGCTTCATATTGCTTCATTTTTAAAATTTTTTTTCTGTACAATCTTTGCTGTTAGTACACTTCAGATTTGCTGAAGTGCAGTAAACTATGAGAGCTTGTTATTCAGAAGCACCTAGACCTTTTTTTTTATATTAAATGGAAGCCATCAGCAACAAACATAGTATGGAGAATTCATCAGGTGGATGAACAGTGCACATCAGTGAGTATGAGATGAAACTGTTTTCTAAACAGCTGGTAGCCTTCACAAAACAAATTATGTAGTCAGTCCTGCTGAGACAGCAGAAGGACATAAGAACACAAGCGACTCCAGGGTCAGTGTTTATCCATATTAATGTAGCTTTGGTTCAGAAATTCTTTAAGTGTTGTAGAGCACCCAGTTTAGTGACAAAACACATGCATCTCACAGTGCTAACAGTATAATGATAATAAACTATAAACTGCAGCTTTCAAATATTAATAGCATTTAATAAAAAAATTTACAGAAATATTCTTGTTGACAAATGTGCAGTACAAATGCAAGCTCCTTGGCCACAAACTCTAATTGTGTGCATCAGTTTTGTGCTGGCATAACAGTGCAAGTGCTGGGATTCAAGTATGCTTTTCCATGTTTGTGTTAAGCAACAGAGATTACATGATGAAGTTCAGGGGATTTTCTGCTCACAAGGCCAGGATGTGAGAATCAAGCAAAGCAATGCAGCAAAGGAAATGTTGCATTTCCCTCATCTAGAAGGCATAAAGGAGGGAAAACACATTTCACAAGCAAATCAGCTTCACATACCACCAAGTTATTGCTTCAGCTAAATCAGCTGTACTAAAATACAGGACTACAGGTTGCAATCTAATCTGCCCTCACATGAAGAGAAGATGAAATCTGCAGTGCAGGTCCTCCGTGCAAAAGCATCAAATTGCAACACCAGAGTCCTGTTTCACAGGGCAGAATTTATTCATCATTCAGTTTTGCCTATGAATTAATTTTTTTTTTATAAGTCAATTAGATCACAGCCAAAAGTACATTGTATTTCTGTGTTTCTAGAGGTACTACTTTATGCCAATTTAGGTCTGCTCAACAACAGAATACAATATGAACACTTATTTCCAAAGAACTGCCAAAATTATTGCTGAAATTTTTAGGGCCAAAATTAAAACTTATTTCACCAAATCAAGCCTTTACTCCACTTAAAAAAAAATCTGACATCCTATTAATTAAAAAAACAAAACAAAACAATACCCCCCGAACTTATTAGTTTGTGTTTTTTTAATTAAATAATAATCTAAGATTTTACAAGATATTCACATTCAGGCAACTGTCTCCTGACTCATCTGGCTGAATGACAGATGCCATAATAAAAACAAGAACACAACTCACATTCTTCCTGACAGCAGTGATTAGTGCAATTTACCACTGCACAACACAGTTTTAATAGTGCAAGGTGTGCCTGCTGACATTTCTCACAATCACCTGCTACATGATTGTTATTCTCAGATGTCTGTACCTGTAATTTTCATTAGAATTTTGGCATTTATGTTAACACTTATGAAAAACTATGGCTTTATCCATGAAGTATATAGCCTACCTAAGCAAAAATTTTAAACCATTTATTTAAAACAATAAAACTGAATTGGAATGAAAGTTACTTGGTTAAGCCATAAACTGTGTTGCCACTAAACTCAAGATCTCAGGGTTAGCTACAGAACACCAATACTTGTGCATCTGTTACAGTCTTTAAAAGTTCATTTAAAATGTAACACTTATAAAACTTTACCCTTTTTTTCAGGTCTAATTCTAATAACTTATTTTTTGCAACATGTTTAATTACTTGTATCGAAAGTGTCATCTGAGTATCGCTGTATCACAACAGGATTGGGACTGTAAGAAACCATAAATGCACACGTAAGAAGGCACTTGTCTTCCAGTGGTTCAAGTCAGAGAAGACCTTACCCAGACAGTGGCACCTTACCACTTTGAAAGATTAGCAAATGTCCCCAGGCTTTGCCACAGTCTCAAAAGCTGTCCTCGTGTCCCTGGACAAAGGTGCTGTGTGGGGTCTATAATACCATGAAGCTCATGACAAATTCCAGCAGTTTCTGCCTGTTGCGCTGAGGTAGGAACGTAGTGCCCAGATCCAAAATGATGTCTTTCCTTTGCTGAGTCTGCTTGAAAACCTAAAGCACAGCAGAACACATGTAAGCATCACCTTGTTAAAGAAATCTCCTTTCTTCTAAGATTAAAATGTTATGGTTTATACCAAACTTTCCCTCATTCACAAGACTTTTTTCTTGTCCTTTCTTGAAGGCTTAGATGGCAGTGCCTTTAGGGATTATTAGAATTCACTCAGTGTTGAAGCCCTTCAAGGGTTATGGAAGAAAAGAAATCAAGGAATAAGTACAGTGTGTGATAAACAGCCAAATCTTAATAGCAAGGGATAAAACAAGCTTTCAAAGGCTTCCAATTGAAAGTGTTAGCACTTTAAAAACAAGAATTCAGATGCTATGCTATAATAGATGCTCAGCAGACATTATCTAGTTCCACTTTGCATTCTAGTTTATCCTGCTGGTAGAAAACGATGGATTCAATATGTGCTTTCCTCACAGCTACTTAGAGTCCACAGGACGATACCTTTACCACGCCAACTATTGTTGGATTATTCAGTATATCAGAATTTAAAGGCAAAAACTTTAAAACCCATATTTAGGAACATTTTGCCTAAATGTCAATACTTTCAAAATTATAATGCTATATCTTATCTGGCATTCAGGAAGCCATGCCAGACTGATGAAAGAAAAACACTTCACTTGCAGAACCTAGATGGGTGATTTAAAATTTCAAATATTAGTGGTAAAGTACAAAACTGAATGTTTATCTTAAAGAACACATGTATGGTCATGGTGAACACTGAAGGTGTACAAGGAAGGTTCTTCTGGAGCATCAATCAGTGCTAAGCCAAAATTCAATAACTAACGCATTTTAAAGATTAAAGTAGACTTCAAAATTAAATTACCTGTTACTGAGCACAGAACATGCTCTCAACCTTTCAGTATTGTCCAATAGGGACACAGAGTAGAACAGAGGAACTTCATTTGCTGTGAATAAAAATGTCCAGTCACCCAGCCATCCAGACTGGCCCTCCCAGGGGCAAGAAGTGCCCTGTTCTGCAGCTTGTACTCTCTGTTACAGCCCTCAGCCTGAAGGAAACCAAAATGCTCCAAACCCACAACACATTGCCACAGATACATTCACTGATTGTAAACTGACACTGAACAGAGTCCTTGAAATGTCCAAGTTGTGCTCATTACTGAAATGAAATTTAACAGTACCCAATTTGAGCACCAAACACTTACTCCAATATCCTTGAAGACTTTCACAGCATTTTTCACGTGACTGTAGGTTGCACTTTCAGCTGCAAGAAAGAAAACCCAGAGATAAACAAACTGCAGTTCAATTCTGGTTCTACCTTGTGGTAGGAAGAACAGAATGAATCAAACCCAGTTCTCAAACCAGTTTAACATACCATACACAGCAACATTCCTCTCCGTCCTGCTTATTAGGTGTCTGTGTAGCTTCTGAATATATTCAGACTCTAAAACAGGGCCACTAAAATTGTGCACAAAGATGACAGCAGAGCTGTATGCCTCCAGTAAAGGTCCCAGTAACCTCTGCAGGAAAGTGATGTACTGCTGGTGCTCCTGAGACTGGCTCACCTAAGAAAAGGCAGCAAAAGGTTCAGTGACAGAGACCACTGGAAATGACTTGCAAGGCAGAACAAGGAAAAACAGCAACCAAAATTTTAAAAAAAGCACAAAAACTTGTACAAAAACAAGTGTGGGGGCACAGCACAATATGGGAGCATAGCAAAAAAAGAGGTTTATCATGAGGGACGAAACAGGCACTGAACATCACAGACCAATGCTATTTTTTCCTCCTCCTCCTTTTATTTTTCCAAGATAAAATTAAAGACATCAGGCTGTTCTGCAGTCAAGAGAAGGGCTGCCCTGCATTCACAGAGATGGACAGAAGCTTTCAAGTGTTAACAAGATATCCTGAAGAGTGTTTGTGTCAGCTCTCAGAAAACTAGTAACATATCTAAAATCAACATAAGCAATCTATGAAGGCTGAATATAAATACCAGCTGCATGCACTCAGTAAAGATACTCAAGTCTTTATCAGTTTCATTGCTTTCACCTTCCTGTAAGATTGTTTGATGCTCCTTCAGCTGTTTTCCTCAGGGGAAGGAGACAAAGATATTGTACTGACTGTACAAAAATACTGCAGACTAACCCTGCAAACCAACAACCCCCATCCTCCAAAAAAATTACCATTACCTGTCCTGAATAAGCAAAGTAGTTTGTATCTCTTACAAGAGGGTTCAATGCTATCAACCTTAGGAAAATATTACCTTCAGGTAGCAATCTCTCTGCTCCTCTCCAAAATCACTGTCTTCATCTTCCTCATCACTTCTCCAAGATAATGGCTCAGGGAGTTTTTTATTCCACTGCTGTTCTGTAAGACTGGGACTAACATCCTCCTGATCATCCTGCTTAAATTCCAAAGACAAGGTGGTAAATAGGTAAAACTCCAAATCCAGGCAAGCAATAGGTTTATTTTATAATCTCATGTGACTTAATCAATGCATTTATTAACCAGTATTTAATGGAAGCAGCTGAGACTCAATTATGGGCAGCATTGAGAAAATGAGAGAGAAGAGACATTTGCTGAAAAAGACTGGGGCTTTTTTTCTTGCTTCCTCCTGAGTGCCAAGGTTTGCTTACTGTGCACAAAAAGAAGTTTATGAAGAAAAGATATGCTGAATCAGCTGCCTCTGCTCCTAAGGTTTTCTTTGCACTGTGCACCTCTGGCAAACTGCACCACACAGTGACTTCCCAACAGCCCTGAAACTGCAAGCTGGGGAGTTTTACAGTAATTCCGAGATAAACGCAAAGGAATTAAAGAATGACAAAAGGTCAGGACTCCTGACTCCAGTAGAGTAGAAACTAAAAATCCACGTAGCAGTGCTACATTTGAGTAGGCTCCAATAATAAAATAAATCCCAACTTTCAAGGCAATACAAAAATACGTGTCTTCCTTAGTAGCCTTATTGGTAAAATGAAATTACACACAGAGTCATGAAGCATCATAGGATGACTGTACTCAACTGTCTGATGTTTATGAACAGAGGAGTGAAGAAGTCTCAGTCATGGGCACGTTGTTACAAGCTTTCAATAACAAAGCTTTATATTTAGAACAAGTCTCCCAACAAGACATATATTTAGAACAAGTCTCACAACTAAGGAGCATAAAGCACCTAAAGTACAGTGCAGCACTCCTACAGTATCTCTGCCACTTTACCTCGGCCACCAGAAGAATTCCATACTGGATCAGCCTTTCCACAGACTCATGGCAAACTTGATAGATCATCTGGCAAGGCTGCACAACATAAAAGGAATGGGATGAAAAACTCACATCCATTAGAGCCATTATAGCAATATCATTCCCTGTTCAGTATGAATGTTTTAGATACAGCAGTATTATTCCTTTTATGTAAGTTGTTAAACTTCTATCAGCATAATCCCAATGAACCACCCTTGTGTTTATCCTGGCAGACATTAAAAAAAATTATAGTGAAATGGGGTATTTAAAACATGTCCAAGATTTTTCTGAAATGTATTACCACTGGTAGAAAGCCACATTAAATATTCTTCCTTTTTAATAGCCTCTAACCAAATTTTAGCTTGTTAACAATTCTGGAATAAAATCACCATAAAATTAAAATTATTGAAACTCATAACAGTGATCTATTCAGAATTTAAAGGAAACTACACTTTCACGAAATTCTCTTATGAGTTTTGATACTGAATAAAAAACCCCAACCTCTTTTACATTATTCATAATAATTTACGTACTATTTTCTTAGTTTAAAAAATAATAATTATTAACTCTGAAAGCAGAAGGATAATATTACCAAAGAACTCCAGTATAAGAGCTAACATTACTACCCAGATAAAAATACTAAATTTGGCTTATGCTTCTGTAAAAATGCACAAGTCAAATATGAGTACAAATCTAAGAATTCAAGAATCTCTAGAATTTTAAGTAACTTCTACACGTAAGAAAAAAGAACATCTAGCACTTAAAATTGAACGTATGCAGTGTCTGAAGAATGAGATAACAGCAGCTCTTGACAGTGTTTTGTAGCACAACAAAAACTGAAGTCAGGCCATGTTTAAAATTGCCACTAAGTACTGGGTGTGGCACAACGTGAGTCCTGCACTCCTATGCAAATAAGGGATAGCTTTAGAATATGGAGCCTTACTTCCCAACAGAATTTCAATCATCTGTACAAACTCATGGGAGCTGGGTACTCCTAAAGACTTTTGCTTCTTTAGGTAAAAAAAATTAAAATAGTTTGGGAAGAATGCAAATACAGCTGTGATGATCTAATGACAAGAGTGTCACAAAATATGTTAGAGAAGCTGCTCTCTCAGATTGCCATAACTCCAGGTGGGCTTCTTAATGCTGCCTTTCCCAGGAAAGGCCTAAAGTACAGCAGAAACGTTCCAGGCCCAGCTCAGCACTACCCACTGCAGCACTTGCAGAAGCAGCAGGTGGCACTCAGTGTGTGAGAGCCACTGGTACCCACCACCCTCACACTGCACTGACACAGAACAGATCAGAGCCAGGACACTTCTAGGAAGCGTCCCATAATTTTAAAGCAACAAGCAGAGTAAGAACTGAACAATTAATGCAATTACTTACCAAAGATACAGTGAATTCATTGGAAAGTAAGTAGCACAAGCTGGCAGCTTTTCGGACCAGGTGCTCTTGACTGATTAAACTGGGAGAAGCACCACTGGTACCATTTCTGTACCTCCTGCTCTGAATGGCGTGAAGACTGCAGGCTAGAGAAGAAACAAACACAGGCAGAGTTTAATTTTCCAAAGAGCTTTATGACAAAGGAAACATCAAACTTCTGGTTTGTCTACTTCTGGGGCTAAAAGCAGTCAAATATTATACATGCCATTCAAGAGTAAAGACAGAATTAACCACTATTTTGTGTCCAGTAACATCAGATCAAAACAAAATCTCATTAAAATACTGCTCACCAAAACACAGGTTTTGCCATGTTGGCTCAGAACTCTGATAGTACCCTGCCAATGGCAGTGACTAATACACAAATATTTCCAAGAAAGATAAAGGATGAGGGGGGAAAAAAGAGCGGAAATGTTCCACAAACAAGATATACAAGTTTGCTTTAAAACTGTTTGTTAAGGTAAATGAGGGTTGAAACAGGAAGTGGAAAAATCCATTGAAGTAAATAACACGAGAAACTGACGGGGGGTTTTGTGCAGATATTTTAAGGGTTACAAGAAGGTCTTTCCTTGATAAACCCCAGAACATACCAATAACAGCCTCTTTAATGAATACATGAAGTATTCCATTGCTGTAGAAGTTGAGCTCAAAGACAGCAGGTATTGTGACGCTGGGAGTGACGAAGAACTCATTGTTTCTGCTCGTGTTTGTGATATTTACACAGTTCCCCAACAAGTGGATGGCATGCATGACAACATCATCCGAGTTCCCTGAAAATCCCAAGTCAAAGTCACGGGCCAGGACCTCCTCCTTCATGGAGAAGAAATCTTCTACCAGCCTGGAAAGATCAGTTCCCTAGAAATAAACACAGAATCACACAGTTAAACAATTTTTCTGCACAGGAGTCTATTAGTAAACGACATATTCAGGTATATTTAAAACACATTACAACAACTGCCAATAATCCAAAGCACAACAGTTGTATCAGAAAAACTGATTTCCACATGAGCATTTATTATCATCCCATCAATAATGGCTTGTGTACAAGCACCCACTGCTATCTAAAATAACAGCACTCAGACTACCTGAAACTCACTTTAATTTAAACACATCTTTCTTCTTTTATCAGCATCATGCAATAGTAAAATCCACACTATTTTTTTATAAGTTAACAAGGCCAAAGCAATGCTTGGCTATTTAAGCAGCACAGAAGCCTTACCTGCCTGTGTCTGTACAGCAACAAACAGGCAACAATGTGGGTAGACATCACAGCACAGGACTTGTTAGCAGCTAGAGGTGAACAGGATAAACTTTTTAAGCACCTGATACATTCAGAACACCATTACAAATGAAAGAGTTCACACTATTTAAAAAATAATAGTGATGTGAGCACAGAACTGTACCCACAGAATGAAATACTAGGTGTATTATGTCTGTCTAGAAACAATATTAAAGTAATCAAAGTAACTTGGACTAAGAAGGCTGAATAAAGCTTAAATATTTTCTAAGGTAAGTAATTTTCTGTTTATCTCTTGTACCACAAACCACTACTGACTGAAGCATATACCACATAACCTATAAAATCTGGCAACACTGGTCCAGGCAGCTAGATGAGTTCATGTATGATATTAAATAATGCCATTAAGACACTCCAATAGCTCCTTACATGAAGAGATAAGAAATGAGTGCATCAATATGACAATCAAGCACATCAGAGTACAGAAAGTTTAGTGTACTAGCCCAATAAACAGAACAAGTATCTTCTGCTTTCTCAGAAGAACAGTTTATTAAACTTGGTAGAGGAAGGAGAGGAACAAAGCATAGAGAATTGTCAAGATTATGTAAGTCAGGAAATAATCACCTGAATGGAGACAATTAAGAAGTGTGACACTACCACACAGAAAATTCATACTGTCAGCAAAACCAAACAGGCAGCTGACAACAACCTGATCCAGTGGAAGGTGCTCCTGCCCATGGCAGGGGGGTTGAAATCAGATTATCTTTAAGGTCCCTTCCTATCCACACCACTCTCTGATTCTGTGGTAGTGATACTGTTCAACACTTACTGAACAAAATGTGCTCAGCCAAGTTGGATATCAGCTCTCTCCTGAAGGGTTCGCTGGTGACATCCCTGGAGCTGGGCAGTGAGGCCTCTGCACCTTCATCCACAGCATCATTAGGTCTGAATACAGAATAAAAATTAATATGATGTCATTTAGATTTTGATCACAATGTAAAATAATCTAAACTGATTTTTTTAATATACATTAACTGAACTACAGCACAAAATACCATGACAGTCTGGTAAGGGCAGAAAATGTTATCAGCAAAAAGCTCTACCAACTTTTCCTGATTATTTCTTTGCACTGCACAACGATCCATGATAAGACCACCAAAAGAAACATTGCAAGCTTTTTCTATGGCTGCTCATGACTTTGCTGTAACACCAATGGCTCTTTTTCCTTCAGCAAATATGGGCAACAGTAGAATAAGCAAACCTGCCTAAAAGACAGAGCGCAGTCTCTCTACAAACTAGAAATGGTCTTCTGTATGGACTTACAACTTTCTAAAGGTACAGGACTGACCTTGTCCCTACCAGGACCACACATGTTTGTACAACTCCTGAAAAAACCAACTAAAATGTGGATCTAATGCAGAACTAACCCCTGAGCAGTTTTGCAGTTCTGAGTGACAGTCACCTCCTTGAAAACAAGGAGCACTCACTCACAGGTCCTATTTGTTTTGGAATTATTCCAAAAACCTTGTGAAATGTTTGTGAAGTTTAGAAAAAAATCCTTTACTTTTCACTAAGCATGACATTTTTTCCCCTAAATTATTCCATAAAATTTATAAACAAACCAACAGAGGCTACTAAAATTAAAAAAAAAAAAAAAAAAAAAAGGAAAAAAGCTAACTTGAATTAATTTAAAAAAGCTCNACAGAGCTCATCAGGAAGAGCTCATCAGGAAGAATGTAACTCTTATAATAAATTACACCATTATTATTGTCTAAGTTTTGCACTTTTCTGTAAACAATTAGATTGTCTATGGGGAGTTCAAGCACTGCTTGGAATGTAATGTAGAACATTAAAAAGATAAAAACAGAAATCCCAACCTGTCCTCCATTTCAAAAACACCCCCAAAAAAATCTCTACCTTGATGGAAGTATAGCTGGTAACAAAGCTTGTTCCAAAGAAAGAGGAGCAGGCACAGGTTTTTGGCTTTGGCTGTTTACATACTCCTGTTAAAAAACAGACTCGTTATTTTTTGTACTTTTTCCACCTCATTCTTGCATTCAATTGATAATGCTATTAGAGGAAAAAGGCAATTATTCAAAAATGCAACTGTGATTAAAAATAGCCTACACTAAAAAAGCAGTAATAAGGTCAGAGATATTAAAAGTTTTCAACAGCTTATTCACTTTTGACTTTATTTTATGCAAAAAGCAGATTTCCCACAGCAAGGAGTCTGTACTTCATGAAAAACTTGCAATGAAAACAACACATAACCTCTGTCAGCACCCTGCTGTGAACAACTCCTTTGAGATTAGCTGCACGATTAAATTAATGAGAACTGCCTCATTAACATGAGTGAGAGCAAAGCCTAGCACCCATTCAGAGCCAGCATGGAGACTGTAATTATTGCTTGCTCTTGCCTTCCTCAAATGCCAGGATAGAGAACTTCTCCAAGGCTAAACACTAGTGTACAAAACTCCAGTTGCAACACACAAACTATAAATCTCCCAGGAAGCAGGCAGGGCACTGCATGCTTGGAATTCCTGAATCCCAATTTCTCAAAAGTCAAACTCCTTTCCTTATGGGTTAAAATTTACATTATTCTGTTTTCAGGACACTGTGTTCCCTCAGTTTCTGTGAAGAATGGGAAACTAAAGAGCCACTTAACCTGCTGGTCAGGAAAACAGTTCCGTCCCAGGAAAGCTGCTTTTAAAAGACTTCCAGAGCCTCTTTCACACTCTCTTCTGATTCCAAGCCTGTGCTCACAGAATGGCAGATGCCCAAAATTAACCCCCAAAGCTCATCTACTTTAGAAAAACCTGCAGTGACACAACTACAGTTACTGCAGCAAATCTGAGCTAAGGCACACTTTAACGATTTATGTCATTTCTCACCATTCTAGAGCACAAAAAGGAACACAGGTACAAATGAGACCTGACAGAGGCTGCTGGGAAGGTATAGCGTGATTAGCATTTCACTAGATTATGAGGGCAGATAACCTTCTTTTCCTTACACTGATCCAAGAAGAGTTGTTAACTCCCTACCAAGAATAGCCCAAGCCTGCTCCTTTGGAAGTGAATTAGTATCTTTCCCTACTACACTAATTATAATGCAGTGCAGCCAGTCACAATAATTTCATGCTGTGGTAACCGGACCCTCCAAAGCTCTCCAACCCTAATGCTTTTTCTGAGAGAAGTAGGGCAGAAAGAGGAACACCTAATTAATTTGAATAATGTTCTAGTAAGTTGCTGTTACAGTGCTTAATCTTATTAAAGTCACACTAAAAATAAGGTATACTGTGGCAGAATACAGATTAGTGAAATGTAGATTAGTACCAGCAGATCCTGCAAAGAGATAGAGAAAATTTAGAGTGAAGGCAGATCCTGCCACACTACCCCATTCTCTGAGAAACTACAGAAGAGTACATGAAGAAGTAGTGTAGGTAATAGTTATGAACTAATAATGAATGATGACTTCCAAATAATATATACATTTTTATGATATACTGCTCATGACACTTTTATAGCTATTAATTTGTTTAGGAATTTTAAAACCCTGTGAGATAAATGCCCTTCCTCAACCACAGCAGATGTCGTTAAACTGGAAAACCGTATTCAGCTTCCTTCAACTCCACATGTCTCCACAATGTAAGGAATTACTATGTGGCATTAAGATCATTTTAAAGGTTGCTTGTGAAAGACCCCTACCAGTTTTCAGACCATTTCAAAACTAATATATCAACTATGAGCCTATTTCAGCTTTACACTAATGTGTCCAAAGACTCACACATTCATCAAAAACAGGGATATTTTTGTCCTGTCAGAATGGACTGCAGCAGATAATGCTAGTGATGAGAACCCACAAAGAGAAAATAGAAATAAATGTGTCCCACTATTGAAACATCAAACATGTCAAACCTTCAAAAAGACTTTTAAGATACCAAACTTACTTTTAGTGAAAATGGCTGTGCAAAATCTACTCTGACACACCCATAATTCTTCCGCAGCATTCTGAAGACTCCTCTAGCTATACTCCAAAGACTTTCATTCTTCTTAGGCTTGCCCTAGAAAACAGAGGTGGTTGTTTTGCTTTTCTTCCACTTTGCAATTAAAAAATTATGTTTAAAATTATAATGCATGCAACAGCAGACAAAGCAAGGCCAAAGCTTTTGCCACACCTTGTAACTTCAAGTAAATCTAGAGAACTATTTTTCTCTACAGATACCCTCTTGAACATATTACTTGTCATGTCATGAATTTGCATTTAGAAGTGTGTCACCTGTACCTCAGCACTCCCTGTCAGAGAGGTTTTGTGATTCATGGCTCAACACAAACCCTGAGTCCATGGAACAGAGGAGTAGCACAACATTTAACTATGTCACATTTTCCTGCACATAAGCAGAAAATCCCCTAGGCAAAACAAGCTGATTGCTCTTACCAGCTGTTCGCTGTTATAGTGACCTTCAATGATGCGATCATAGGAGATTCCCACAGGTATAATCAGGACATCAGGAGTAGCATTTGAGAAGAGAGCATCCACCACCACAGACAGAAGACCTGCTCTAGCTCCAGATGTCTTTCCACTTCGAGACCGTGTGCCTTCCAAGAATATTTCTAGAAACTGCTGCTGTCTCAACAATTCTTCTATATGCTGAATACAGAAAGATTGGAAAAGAGAAAAAGCAAGTATCTAATTATACTGGTGTGTACATATATATATATATATATAAAAGTATCATTATATTTCAAATATATTGTTGGCAACCATTTCCTTTTAAAAGCATTTGAAGATCATGACTTGGCATGAATACTTGTGGAAAAAAACCCAGTAATTAATTAATGCCTGACACAAATCCAGACCTATGTGTAACTGAATTTGCATGAATATACAAGCAGTATAATGACATTTGTTCAAAAAGCATCTCTAGCAATGGTTGATGCAGTTGATTCACATTCATCTCTCCTTCTGGTTCCCCAGCACATCCCACTTCCAAGATGCAAATACAGCTACTACACTGAATGGCACAACAGATTACATCAACCCACCGTGAACAGAGACTTCCATTGTGTTAAGTGAATCAGTGTAGAGATGCCTCACAACAAAAGACATCATAGAAACAAGCATAAGTTAACTCAGAGAGCATTAATTCCACATTCTTTAATAAGGATTATGCAAGGTGGACATTTTCTCATCCTCAAAGGGGCTGAGCATGCAATCTTCTTTATTCTATAAATTCAAATCTTTATACAAAAAAAAATGCAGCATGAAACTTAAGACAAATTCAAAGCAATAAATTCATCCCGAGAGTGATGGAACTCACTTTCCCACTTGCCACCTGAGTGAAAAGCTAACTACAGAAAGAGAGACAAGAAATACACACCACATAGAGCAAAGCTCTGTACAGGAAATCCTTACGACCGTCAGGGTTCTGATCCAGCTTCCGACGAATGAAAAATCCTCCCAGCTTGCGGATCAATGTGCTGCACGCCAAAGAAGGATTACACTCATTGATTTCAGTCTGCAGGAAACTACTACACATCCAGCAAAAAATTCCTTGCACACAACAGGGATTCAAATAACTGAAATTCTAAAAGACTAAACTGTATTACACTACTTGTTCATGATGGGACTACACAAATATTTCTCCGTTTCACTTATGAACAGGCTTCTTCACACTGTCCTGCTCCATTTCACTGCACTGACAGGCCACTGACCAGGAGATTCTTGAGACGCTGGTGACCCATGTAAGAGTTCAGCAGAGCTGGCCCCAGTCTGTGCTGTGCTGCACAGGCAGCATGGCCTTGGTGTGCTGCACACTCCCCTCAGCTGCAGCATCAGCTCAGCCAGGTGATTTTAACAGAGCAATCTGCAGGCAGCTCCCACTTGGCACCATCAATTACACCACCTGCATGGTCCTGCATTTATCTCACAGTGCAGCAAGAAGCTCTCATGAGGACATCCCTTCTGCTTGACAGAAGTAATGATGAATAGGGTTGTTTCCTTGCAAGAAAATCCTTTACTAGCTCGAAAGACCAAACAGACCTTTTTCTGCAGACAGGGTGCTGTGTGTGGATCATGGGCCTGCCGAATGCTGCACAACTCAGAGTTCCCAGAGGCTAAAGTAATGTTAGATTATCTATGCTAAACTCTCTCTCTTTATTCTGCTGGCCCTAAGAACTAGCATTTTAATTGATAATTTATACGAATGCCTTTTTCACTGGGATAATTGCCTGGGATTATTTACACCAACTGGTGTAGAATACCCTCCAAGTCAAGGTATTCCCCTTCTTTCCTCATCAATTTCTATAATATCCAGTGTTTTTTAGATATCAAATATGCCCAAATTCTGTCTCAATAGCAAAATATTACCTAAAATACCTCAGGTTCTTCAGCCACCAGAAATATAATTTAAACACAGACTCAAGTGGAATACTTTTCCACAAAGTATTATTCACCCAGTATTGTTGCTGCTTGTCAGCCAGCTCACTAAACTGCATGAAGAGCTGTCCATTCAGAACTCTTTTTCCCATATCATCTTTCCTTAGTCACCTTTGATACTCCAAGAAAGGAATATCCTTCCTCCTTACCTACTAAGGTTGTAACAGAGCTTCTCAGAAGGATGTTGTGATGCTCCCTCTCTGAACATGTCATAGGAACCAAAGAAGTTCTACACGATGGCCCAATAACAGTCAGATAATTTTACACCTGGACATTTTGTGCAATAGGTCAGATCCCACCACCTCAGTCTTTTTCCAAATAAGGAGAGGTTATTACCTGAAAATGGGGATGTTGAGATTGTTCCCTGCAGCTATGTAGGGTGCTTTGATGTTATGGCAGAAAAGAATGAATGTAAGGAGCAGGTAGTCAATGTGGGACTTGTGAACAGGCAAAAAGATAAGAGGCAAATTCATCTATGGTAGGGAGAGAAGGAAAAAAGAAACTAGTCAGTTGGTAAGAAACACAGAATATTACTCCGTTTCTTAAATCCACTGTTGAGACAACTAGCATCATCTTATCTGAACTAATGGTATTTTCCAGTTACAATCACTGAGCTCATTTACTCCTGATTTTCCTTCAGCTCGGACAACAAGGACATTTTAGAATACTAGTCTTTACTCAACTAAAAATGTCTTTAGTCTTAGTTTTCATGGACTGTAGTTTTCAGTTATATCCATTACATTAACAATGATTAATACTCCCAGTTTCTTCAGATTCACAGTGTTGAGACACTAATCAAACAATCAAGGGAGGTGGAAAAATCCTCACTGTCACCAAAGTACTGGTATTTCTATTAGATATTAGCAAGGATTTATGAATAGTGGGTTTCTCAATCACAGTATTCAAAAAACAACAGAAAATAATAGGAACCATTTTTTTTTGTTTCATTTATCTATCAATATTTCTAAGGTAAATCCAGCCAGAAGAGTTAATTCATTTGAGTCTAAAGAAAATCTAGCATATAGGAGTTTGTCTGACCAATTTCAATAAATATTAAAAAACTCAAAACAGACTGCTAGTAAGAAATAGGAAAGTTTTTTCTTAAAAACTTTTATCCCAAATCAAGGTAAAAGTGAAAAATCCTGACTAGATCTATTAATTTATTACTGGCTCCCTCAGCTCAAAAAAACCGGAAATGATGATGTATGCAAGTTTACCTGAGATAATCATTCAGCCTGATAGTTAAAATTTCATCCTGAATCAAAGGTTAACCCAGAGGTCATATAGTATTTTAGGTTACATAACTCTAGGAGCATATATTTAATTAAGAACATGATTTCATAGATACAGGACAGTTCTACCTACAATCTCATTTCGTACATACTTAGCAGAACTCTCACAAAAAGAGAAGCGCTGCAAGCATTATTAGAAACTACTTCAGGAATCTACCTTACTGGATTTTTCCCATCCTCCCTTACCTCTGTTGCTGCTTTGACCATTTCTATTTGACCTCTGTGGATCTGGATATTCCAGAAAAAGCTGTTAAACAACTTCAGTAACACCCAGCCAGTCAACCTAAAGGAGAACAAACACAATATATTGCTTCTGCATAACTAAAGGCAAAGCCAGTTAATCTGATAACTTACATTCAAACAAAATTACTATAAAATCCAATTGCTAAACAAGGTTTTGCCTACAGTTAGCAGCCACATTTCAGCCTCCTGCAGTTACGACATGAATCTTGTATCAACCTCAGTGAAGGCTGTAAACTAGGGACATGACAGAGACAAAATCATCCTTAGTAGTAAATATAGACACCACAGGAGAAGATTTTATCTAAAATAAGACTCTCTCTGAGATATTTATATCTACAGATTGTAATATTGAATAGGCTACTGGAAAAATTGTCTTTCAGTCTATGATGCTGCAGACAGCTGCTCTTGTCCACAAGAGCTGGAAACAACAAATTATGCCAATACTGGTTGAAACATCAGCACCAAAACTAGTTGGTGAGACAACAGAAAGTTTGTATTTAATCTTATCATAAGATTTATCCCTTGGAAAGGCAGAGGGTTTCTGCTGGATCTGAAAATGAAGAATAACTACTATTTTATTAGCTAACATTAAAAAGGGGATTTTTATGAATAATGTATTTTTAGAATAATTATTATTTCTGCATCATGTGTTACAAGCTCTGTTGGTATTATACAGAAAGAGCTTGCCCATCCTTCCACTCACTGACAATATCGATGAGACATTTTTCTTACCTGATTAAAGCAGGTGACACATTTGCTACCATTTCCTGGAGAATTTTCCTAGCTTTTTTCTTCACTTTGTTGATAGCTTTAGGATCCGTCTGAACAAAACTACCTGGAGTACTTGGTTCAGAAGCTTCATCTACAATGGCCTTCTGGACTCTAACATTAAAAAGTAAAGTTTATGAGACAGTGCCACAACAGAAGAGTCCACAATACAGATAACAGCTCGGTATGAGGTATGTATTATTACAGGAGTAACTTGCAAACATAAAAAGCATCCAAACTGAACTATCGCATACTCCAAAAGCATTAAATTTAATTACCTTTTCTAAGCTCTAATTTAAGAGGCAAGTGATGACTGAATGGGTTCAAAGGTGACTACATGAAACAGTATGTACACAGTTCACAGGTACTAATATGAAGTGACTGCCAATTTTCTGAAACGGTTAATGAAGTTAAAAATTCAGGGGGAACAGGTGCAATCTCATTTTTGTTAATGTTTTCTTTTTCCTGCCACAGCAATTTCCCTTACCTCATTAGACAGACTTACGCAGTTGCTATTTAGAACTCCTAGATTATTGTTCGCCTTGAATTCTGTTTTACCCAGTCTAACAAAATTTTATAAGGGCTATTTTCCCCCTTTAAACATACCCAAGAGACAGTAAGTGGCTTTAACACACCATGACCGTGGCACAACACAGTCTGCCTTACAAAGCAACACTCTCATCTTCAGATGGGACTCAAGCATTAAAAATTCAGGAGAATTAGGAATGTTAATGTAGGCAGTGTGTGCCCTCTGACTAAAGTAGCCTCAGGGAGTGAGCATGTGGTTGAATTTCTTTGTGTCCAAGGAAAACTGATACCTGAGCTGATCAGGGGCTCGAGATGCCATTTAAAATGAGGCATATGAAACAGAACACAAGCTCCACAAAGTTAAGGGTGGGTACTCCATTCACAGCCTTTTTCCTTTGTTTGCTGCACTCTCCAGGTGTACACTCAGGGTACTCCAAAATGCTGTTTTCCTATTATTTCTGAAACACTGACAATTTCTGGTAACTGCAGTATGACTTCAGTGGTAATGATTTACATGAATTAGATAAACAGAAGTTTGAAGAGCTCTCACATAGCAATTTATTTTTCTGTGTACTGTCTGCTGTTCCCCCACTACACACCATTCATTTAGAGACTTGTAATCCTTAAACTGTTCTCTTTGACTATTCCAACAGAAATTGCAAGCTACAGTCCTGAAAGGCTGTGCTAAAGATACTGCATCTTCTAGTATTTTAAATAGTCTGATTTTAAAAATTTGCAGTTTCTAAATTAAGGCATATTTGAATGTATTAGTAATTTTAAAAATAGTTATTTCGCATCATCTTACCTGCTGCTATTCAGCACATTTTCTGTCAGATTCTTGGCAAACATGCCCTTATGAACATCCCTCTCTTGCACAAAAAGGACATAACAAAAACGTCTCGCAAGCCACCCTCTGTACCTACAAAAATATGAAGGGCATTTCAGTGTGATCCTAAAAATATTTTGCTGCCAAAAAAATCAGCATTAAAGACAACTAAGAATACAATTAAGAAGCAAAGTAAGTAAAGTTTTATGAATGGCTGACTAATAGCTTCTGTATCTTCTAGTAAATTGCCAGTATCTTCATGTTATGGATGAAACAACTGATGCGTAGCACAAAACATCTGAGACATCAGGGGTGTGCATCCCTTCAATTCAGGGTGACACTGGCCTTAAAACATTCACAGAACCACAGGAAAGCAGCAAACAAACCAAAATACATTTTGTCTGTCCACTGGAACCAACTCGCCAGCTCAGCAAGGCCAAAAGAACTGATAGTGTTGATTTCCAATCTGGTGCCCCTTTCCACAGAGGAAAGCAAATGCCCAGCTGAGAGGTTTGTCAACTTCTTCAAGGAACGCTAAGGCCTCTTGGGAAACCTGCTCACGTAAGCGCAGCGTAAACTCTCACAAACACTTTTGAAAATATGTTTGCACTAGCCACCAAAACTAAAACCACTTTTTTAGTTAGCTTTCTTTCCTTTATAGTGTTTTCAAACACCCAGTCCTATGTGCCTTCTCCACACCTTCTCCTAGCAAAGTTTTAGCAAGAGTAGAACCACTAAATAATCAGTAAATCTCACTACAAACTCAAGTGTTTAATTCAACTTATGCAGACAATCTGTTCTTTTTAAATTAACCCTGTCCTCTACCCTCTCAATCATACAAGCAGAAATCAAACTCTTGGAATATCAAACATCACAGAAGATGCATGTGACACAGGAAGGGCTTACATCCCATCCCCAGTAGTGGATATTCATCACTATTCTTCTCCTCACCTCCCTCATTTACCAGGCCAGCAGTGGACAAGCCACCATTTACACAAACCAAACACCTGGGACCCCCAAACAGCAGAGCTGATGTGATGGGGCAAAATTAACAGCTGGAAGAAAGAATCAATTCTGGCCATTCCTAAGCCCAGAGTAGTAAGTATTATGCAAAAGCCCTGAGCTGAGGTCTGCTGGTGCAATGCCTGGCTGCTGCTCCAGCGAGTGTCCCAAACTGAACCGTGGGTGACAAAGCTCATGGTGGTATCCATGCTGGAGTGCTGCCAACGTCTCACCCGTTGTCATCACCCAAGTGACTGATCTTGGCTGCTAAACCTCCCTACCACATTTCAGTAAATTTATACATGTGTTACAAACAGCCAGGAAAGACGAGACACAGCTTTTACACTGCAAAAGGCCAAAGCCCTTGAGTGCACTGTAATTAAGATGAGTGCACATGCACATCCATGGGCACAGAGTGGCACAGAATGATTACACAAATATTCAGACCAGCTATTCGTGCTGTCAGAGAAGAAAGCTGGTGACTGTTTTAATTGCTCTTTTTCCTCAGTTTCTTTGGAGTTTGAGAGCCTTACTGATTTTTCTAGAAAGCAGAGGTAAGGATTTGCCTCTTTCTGACAATGATTTTGGTAACTATGAACATATCAGAACAGCACACAACCATTGCAGGGATCGGTCAAGGTACGAAGGCTTCTACATTAATTTTACAGCTTAGACACAATGTAGTTTAATTGGAAAAATCTGGTTTTTGATCATGTAGCAATGAGAGAAGACAAAAATGACACAGAATGGACCAGTCAAGAGACATTTAAAACTGGCAGTTGTACCTCAGATAAAGGCTGTCAATACAGTTACAGCATGCTGGCAGTTAAACAGAACGCCTCTTGCTTTCTAAGGCCAGGAAACTGACTGGGTAGTCCCATGAGACCTCAGAACTTCATTAAAATTATCCATTTTCCCACTATAATGACACTCTGAGCTAAATGCATTTATTTCAGAATAATTCATTAACCCATATTTTTTTTCTCCTTATATTTCCAATGCAAGTAACTTTCACCATTCAAAACCATTCAAGCATTAGACTTTTGAAACTAAATTTAAATAAGTTAAACAGTATTTCTGTTATTTTTCTGTATTCCAAATTACAAGCTCAACTCTTAAAAAACCCATAATTAATTCAAATTTAATAAAGAACAGCCGCTAACATTAGCTTCCTCCCTCTCAAGCACACACAATGCTGCCTTTCTTTCACTCAGACACTTTGGCTCATTTCTTTCAGGCTGCTGGCCTCTCTTTGTTTGCTCTGACTCTACAATAAACACTGCTGGACCCACTTATGCTAATGGTTACTGTAAAAAAAACCTAGCAAGCATTATTAACTTTTCAAAGAACAGAGTATTTTTGTGCAACTCCAGTATCTTCATCCCAGAACACAAGATATGATTCCAATAGTGCACACCCATCCTCATTTTTAAGATTTTTTTTTTCATTCATACCACATTTTTCAGAAGCCGCACTCTGCCACTGAGGTAGAGAAGAGACAGATTCATAAGACATATTCAGGTTTAATTGCCATTAGTGGTACTAGTCAACACCTAAATTGTGAGCTAGATCTGCTCAGTAAATTAAAGTGCAGCCTGAAGTCATTCTGCGTAAGGGAATAAATCGGGTCCCCTCAACGTTATGCTACAGATGCTGCCATTTGCACTAAAGGAGAAAGAATTTAAATGTGCTCAGGTTTTTTTGTGAAGCAGGTTTGACCCCTATGCTCCTTGTCTACAACCCCAAAGGACTTTGCTCAGTTCCCAAATATACACAGCCAGATTTAACAAGTACATTACTGAAGTCAGCACCAAATTTCTGCATTTTAGGACCACAATATATATCAACTCAGTCCAGACTATAATAGAGATTTCTCTGTCATAAAATCAGACCACACTGAATTTTAAAAGCAAAAGAAACACTTGCTACATTACCTTGTATGTGTTTCATTGATGTATATGACATTACGTAGACCCAAAGAAGGAATACTAGAATTGAAGAAGTTATCCTGTAAAACCAAGAAAAAAAAAGATTGACGGACTATTTCATTACATAAGAATAGCTATGTCTGTCACATTCAGCATAACATTTAAGACAATGCAATGTTTTTCATTTGTACTATAAGCAAAGCCAAAACCAGAAAAGTGCTGAACCTGCTTATACAGCACACAAACTGTTCTAAATTGAAATTGGAATTCAAATCACTATTCCCAAGTCCAGTACTTTCAAAGCATTCTCTAGGCTTTACTGTGGGGTTGTACTGGTTACACTCTTCAAGCCACAACATTTCATCAGATTCTGATGTAATATAAACCATGACTTGTCATAATACAGAACTCGTCTTTGAGACAGAATTTTATTAAGCCACACTGAGCATTAGTGTAACCAGGAGCATTTGACACTCAGTCTGTAAAATTCAGTTTGTCAGCAGAACAAGCATCATATAACAACAGCCCAAGGGTCAGGATATCCATCCATGGTAGGTGGCAAATCTCCACATTCCTGTTCTGCCTGAACAGCAAACTCAGTCCAGCCTTGTAGATCCTTGTTACAGATATGCCAAGGCATTAACTGGGATGACTTTAGGAGCACTTCCACCACCAATATTCCTTAGCAGGAACACCTAAACTCTACTCTTCCATATTCCAAGCAAATACCTTGACCAAGAGGCTGATTTCTTTCTACCCAAATAACACATAATTATAAAAATGGTACCTTGCCAGCAGTGAATTACAGCTAAAACTACTGGAACTGTACATGCCAAAGAAGATTAAAAAAAAGGATGGCAAAGGAGAAAGATGGTCAGCAGCAACAGCAGATCTGCAAAACAGCCTCCCCAACAGTTCTGCAACAGGAGTCAGGTAAGAGTCATTTGTTTGTGTTTTGTTTAGGACACACCATTTGCCACAAAATTAAAATACATGACTGTCCTATGTAATTCGCAAATCAGGTAGAAATTATGTGCTACAGTGGGAGTGGAGTCTTCTGCTCCCTACTAAAGCACAACTGTGCTGTACAATCAACCTGTTGTTGCTCTAAGTTCTTAAGAGGAAACTTCAAGGTACTGCTAATTTCTTTGACTATACACTGGAGATTTTTTGTAGATCTTATAAGCTGATGACATGTTCTGGCAAAGAGAAGCAAAATGACTTGTTCTTGGTCTCCCAAACAATCAGCAACAAAGTAAAATACCACTGAATGCCAGTCTACACCAGTCTATACCTGTCTATACCAGTGCTCTAAGTGTCAGATCAAACCTCACTATGAAACTCATCCTCCAGCTGTAATGTCACACTTTAGCTTTTCCTTATTTAACTCTTCCCCAATCCTGTGTCAGGCAAAGCATGTGGTTCTGTGAGACCAACTGAGCCAATACAAGATCTCCCCGCTGGCACAAAGAAGCACAGCTCCCACCACCACATCCTGGCCTTTCCTGCTGACCACCACTCCTCACCTCTTAACTTAGAGCATCTCTAGCATTCATTACACCATTTTATGCTCCAACTTCATGCAGACAAGATAAAAAACTAAGATAGACTAAAAAGAGTAAAGCAGGTAGTTTTCTGCTTGGTTAGTGAACTTGATCAGCCCTCAGGAGAGAAGGAAAGAAAACAAGAGGGAGAAGCAAGACTTCCCACTCTCAGCACTGGCAAATTATTAGTTTGGTCAACACACTTAAGGACATTTGTCTCATTCATTCCTTTTCCTTAAGAAAAATAATGAAAAAGGCAGCTCAAAAAAAATTTGGAATCTAATGAGAGCATTTTCTTTGTTACTGTCTGTGCAAGGATGGTGTATTTTTCTTTACAGCAAAAGGGCTTAATAGGTCATGCCCCTTTCTTAAGTGGGATCTCAGATAGTTAATTAGTCTCTTATTAAATGGACAAAATACAGAACAAGATTTTTATTTTTAAAGCATAATTCCCAGTTTGAGAGGAACAGCCTAATTACTAACAGGCTAATTAGTAAATGTATAAAGCCCTAAGCTGAGGATTCACACACACCTCTTCATAAGTCAAAACACGTGACTTGTCCGTTTGAAGTAGTCTCAGTTTATCTAATTGTTTGTCTCGTTGCCCATATCATACACAGCCTTCACAGTACATTTGGATTTCTATACCACATTTGCATGTCATTTCTGCAATTTGCTGCTCTGGCAGAGGAACAGAGTGAAATAACTTCTCTTTGGTCAAAGAGAGAAGCAAATTTCCCCTCTAGCCCAGCCAATGCAGGTGTAACTGAGTGCAATCTAAAGTCCAGGGTGTATACACAGCCAAATTACACGATGAACTGGTTACAAACTGTATTATGCCATTTATCAGCATTTTGCATCTTGAGCTTACAGAACGACTGTCCAATGCAGTTCAATAAAGTTCACATTTTAAATCAGCTTGCACAACCTCTCCAGAGCCACCATCTTGACACTGTTCCCAGCAGACAAATATCCCCACTATCACAACTGGCAGTCCTTGTTCCTAGCCTGGGCAGAGAGGCAAGAAATCAGCCCGGTGTAGAAAATTAACTTGTTCTCTCAAGTACAGGACTGAACGAGTTGGAAAGGAAGCATACTGTTTAGCTTCAAAACTGTATTTATCCTGTGGATAGAGAATTAAAGTGATCTAAAAGCTAACTTTCACACTTTTATATGCTCCAAATTCCCATTATTAATCTAACACACCAGATAATTTTGCTATCACATTTCCTAGTAATAATTCTGAGGAGCTGGAGAGTTTTGTGTGAGGAGTAAGTCCACACTGAGAGATGGGAGACTAAGTGTCACAACTGGTGCGTGCCATCCTTTAATTCCACGACAAATTAAATGTAACCACAAACAACAGTGAAAAACTACAGCACTTTATGAAGTAAAAACATTGTGACCTTCATTCTGAAAGTAAGGAAAACTACTGCAACTTCATTACGCTGCAACTATGCATTATTGTCAAACATAATCCATTCCATAATCTTCTTACCCGGCTCTGGGGAGTGCATACATAGCAACATCGCCCCACAAACGGCCTTTTCCTGCTCAGCAGAGCCTCCTTCCATCTTAAAGTGGCAGATCGGAACAGAGTGGGACGAGAGTTACACTCTCCCTGCAGAACAGAAGACCGCTGAGTCAATATGTAGAAATATGAGTTTTTTACTGTGTATGGGAAAGCTCTGACAAAGAGGAGCTGACAGAAGAAATTACAAGAAATTACCCCTCAATTGCATAAAGCACAATTTCCCCAAGATTTTTCTAAAATTTAAAAAATAAAAGCAAAATCTCAGGGTTGTACTTAGGTATCTAAGCGCTGCTGCACAGGCTGACACACAAAATTTTAAAAGCAATGATAACTGTAATTAAGAAACACCGCAGAAACTGCCAGCTGAGAAAAGTGAAAGTAACACTACATGTTAAATTAACACTACTAATGAAAGAATGTACACTACATTCTCAGTAATGTAAAGATGATTGTAATATGAGCAATGTATTCTAAGGTTCAACTGAATATCACCCTGTAAAATTGCAAGAAGACTCAATGTATCCAAAATATTAACTTCATGGACTCCATAAGCACTTTCAGCAGTTTCATGAAGAGTGATATGAAAAAGGAACCCCTGTGCCTTCTCCAAAGTTACATTTTCTATCTGAAGATTACAGAACAAAAAAATCCAGAGTGACTGCATTCACAAAACTCATTCTTTGTGTTAGGTAATAATGCAAAAATTGTAGTTAGGTGTATTTTCAAAGACTCACTGTTTCCATTAAAGTCTACTGAACTGTTGCTTGCCTGAGAATGAGGACTGGGTTGCCATTTTTAAACCACGTATTTTATTGAGAGGGAAGTTACTTCCAGTATTAAAAGAGAAGTTACAGAAACAAACCAAACCAAACCCATAATGTTGTTTAAAACAGAACTTTTAAGTGGCAGAGCAGCAGGGTAGAACCAGGACTGGAAGACACAAATACAGATCGTCACATACTCAGCCCGGTGAGAAACTCCCAAAGAGTCAAAAGCAGTGCTGAAGATGCTTAAAAACTAAATTGTGCATATATCATCATATTTGACAGGCAGCATGAACTGGCAAATATTGCAAGACTAACTCTTCCATCTGAAATAAACAAGTATCAAGATGCTAAGCCGGCCATAATCCCTCCTCTATCATCTTCTTTAATGCTAACTCCAAAACAAACCAACTTTGTAACAATGCCAGCTTCCTTCTGCTTGCCTCCAATCCCTCACTTAACTCTTCAGCATTTTTTTACAAAACTTCCTTTCTATCTCTTCTGTCTTGCCTGCCCTTATTCCACTTTCTCACAGACCTCTTGGTTATTGCAGCTTGCTGTTCCATGTAACTTAGATCTAGCTAGATAGAAATCCCAGCTGCCAGGACATCTGTCCTTTCCCTCAACTCTGACCATGTCTCCAATTCTCCTTCCGTATCAAGTTCAAACTCCTCCTCTCCAGATCCATGTCTAATTCCTCCTGACCTACCACCCCAGTCCCCATGTGGTCCTCTTGGCTCCACCCAGACCACTCTGCTCACCGCCTCCTTTGTCCCCTCGAAATCCCAAGACTCACTCAATGGAGGACACAGACTTTTAATAAGCTCCTTATTTATATCCACCAGTTATTTCTGCCTCCTGGACAGCACGGAAAGCTCCAGCTTCAAGGCCTATATGACTGTGCAACTTCAGCATCAAGCTCCTTTTCACATGCACATTTTAAACTGCATCACCCAGAAGAGCAACAAGCTTCCTATTTTACTTTTTGTTTGACTTTGGCTACTCCAGAATGAGATATTGCACATTTACTGCTATATAAAATGATTAGCAACATCATTCCAGAAGACTGTAAGACTATCAATAAGGTTTGGCAGGATTTTTCTTTTCTAGCAACATTATTCTTTGGCACAGAACTGAACTGTTGGTTCCTCCTTACGTTTCAAGCTAAATTAAAACCAAACTGAATCATGCATGAGAGACATAATTCCGCATCTTCATTCTTCATAAAAATAAAAAGTCCAACTTCAACTTGAAGAAATAGTAAGATAAATATGGCCAATAACATTCCCAATTTTTACTTACCCACTCTTCACTGGAATGCTTACATCTACTGATGCTGCAGTCTGCTGAGGTGGACAAATAGGAAACATCTATTGTTCCAAGGGACAAAGCAGTTTCATCCATGACACAGGAGTTGAACTGAAGATCACAAACTGCAAAATAATATAATATGCATATATATATTCTTTTTATCGATATATTAATATATTTATATGCATGCACAAAAACACAAGCCTAATTTCAGTGATGGGCATCTAGCAATAAATTAGCAAACTACTATTTTTTCACCCTTCAGTAAAAGTACAGTTCCAAAGACGCTTCCTTGCAGCTAGAAATTGGTATGATTTTAATATGCTAAAAACCTCAACACATTTGACTTCCATAAACACAGCACATTAACCAGCTTCCTGCTTGCTTTTCTCTCCCTGCTCTTCTTCCCATAACAGGTCACTATAGTCCCTTTGTAATTTTCCACTGTTCTTTACTGCATGGTTTAAACCCTGCAGCCAAGCCATACACTTTCAGCAGTTTACTATCCTCTTGCATTCTCTGACCTCGCTCTTTCATAATTTGCTTCTCAAGGACACCTATGATCTACAAAAACTGTCGCTAATGTTCTCACCTAATCCTATCTCACAGTATCTCTTATGTGTCTGGTCTAGCTGTAGTCAAACCAGTTTGCAAACTCCTCGGGAAGAAGGAGTGCTCTATAAAAAAGCACACCTCTAAATGTGAACATGCTGATGACAAGTGACATTTCCACTTTGTGGGATTAAATAGCAGTAAAGAAATCTAAACTTGCATTATTATTTTGAAATGGAAATTTTGTAGCTCATATAATGAGCATAGTAAATAATTCTCCCTTGGCCAAAGAAAAAAGGAAGGGCAAATACATTAAAACAGCTTAGTGTTGTACAGTGTATTTGCAAAAGACTACAAATTAAACTGCTTTGTTATTGAGAGCCACTGAAATAAGAATCCCAGCATTTTCACCATGAGAAACTGTAGAGGCAATGCCTCCTCTTCCATCTGTCACTGTAAGGAAACTTCTATCATGGCCAAGCTGTGGGGAATCGGGAATGAGACTATTCCCACCCTGCATGTTAACCTAACATCTGCAACAGCAAGATCTAAAACTTCAGTCCAACGCTTTTGCCTTTCTTAGTGCCTTCCCCAAGCTGCCACAAACCCATCCCGTGATACTTCCACGCAGAGAGCTCCCACTACAAACCGGAGTCTGAGCCAGTATAACCATGCAGACCATGCATATCCTTGCACAGCCTAAGTCATCCCTTTGTCTTTGCTGGCTGTTACACTCAATCCGCCTTTTATTTAAATTAGTCCTCAGGCAAATTACTATCTAACCCTCCCAATAAATACAAAAAAATGCCAGGAAACCTCAAAACGCTGCAACCGAAATGCGTCCCCCTCGTGCTCAAGGTGACCTTGGCTGCACCGAAATATACAAAAATGAACTTTTAAAAATACGCAATTAAAAGGCCGCTCGAGCAGCAGCAGCAGGCGCCGCATACCTACCTGTGAGCCAACCGACCCCCGAGCGCCCGCTCCCCGCTGCGGCGCTGGCGNAGCGCCCGGCCCGCGGCGGGGCCCTGCCCGGCCCGGCGCTGCTCTCCCGCCTTCAGAGCCCTCGCCCCGCAGCGGTGCCCGTGCCCGGCCCTGCCCGGAGCCGCTCCGGCCGTCCCGGCCCTGCTGCAGTCGCCGCGTGGTTCAACAGCCGCTTTCCCGGCCCTCCTACCCCAGCCCGGAGAGAGCAGCGACTCACGGCTGTTTTGCTCTCAAATCTGAGCTGCTAAACAGGAAAACACTGGAAAAGTGATGTGAAATGGTGTTTAAATGGGTTTGCGGCGACTCAGAGTTGCCACTGAGAACAATTGCGGAAATTTCGGGATGGGTATCGATCTGCCTGCCCGGCCTTGCAGCATTGCCAGTTTGCCTTGTACTGAGCGCAAAAGTAAATGTTGATTGAGATTGCTGCATGTATCCAAACAAGGGGGAGAGTATTTTTTGGCTTTGGCATTCTTGGGCTATTTAAAGACAGTTTCTCTGTGGCTTGACTTACAGCCCAGCAGGAATGCTCGTGCCTGCATTTCTTCTTTGAATGTCTAAATCACAGCAGTGCAATACAGCAATAAACTGACAAAATACAAGATACAGTTCATTCTAAGGCAAATATTTTGCTTACAGATTTAAGTAGCACGAGGTGTTAGTTTTCCCCTTAAAGTCTTCCTTCTAGATGTTGTTTTGAAATTATTACAAATGAGAATTGTGAAGTAAGAATTACAACTGCCTTTCACACATAAAAGAAAATGCATAAGATGTGATAGAAAAAACCTAACTGCTGCATGCATAGGGGAACTGCCCTATTTCCCACAGCTGAGTGCCTCCAGGGAATACCACTGGAGTGTTAGAGCTGAGAGTTTATGCAGAGCATTCTGCAGTTTGTGTATCAGAAGGGATTCTGAATTTTCCTCCTTTAGCAAGGAAAAATATTTTATTGCAATGTGGATGTTGGAATAAAAGACACCTACTTTTCAAATTAAAAAATACAGTAAGATATGAGCTAGTGAAATGTACAACTTGTATAAAGTTTGTATTTTTGTCTAATAAGCAGTCCAGTATTTGTGTATATAAAATAGTTTTCTAAAACATCACATTTTGTATAAAGAAAGGACAATCTGTAATTGTATTTCTTAGAGCACATTAACATACTAAAGTTTTCATCCAGTTTTCTCATAGTCTGGGCCAGGAATTTCAAATTTGTCAGTTCTGGTGAAGGAGAGCTGGTAAAGCAGTGCCCCTTTCTAGTTTTGGCTACGTTCTAGCAAAGGAATGTACCCAGAATCTCTGGCCACTTCTAAAATACAAGCCCTTAGCTGTCCAGCTTTATAACAAAGCTTTTCACTTGATGTCCACTTTTTCTTGGAGTGATTTGTGGAAGGTCAGTTGGGAAAGAGGGGGCAGATTCTGCTTTCAGCTGGCTCTGCTGCAGCTGAGAGGATTTGTAGCTGCTTTGCTAATGAGAGCTGAGCCAGGAGGCCGTAAGTGTTTCACCGACAGTCACAGTGCCACTGTCACATCTGGGCTCTCTGTCACTGCACCCTCTCCTCGGCTTTGCTTCCTCACTGAGCATCTCGTTCCTTAGTGGAGGCCAGAGAAGGAACCACCTGGCTTTGATCCTGTGACCAGCAGCAGGGCCACATCCCACATCCCACACTCAGGGCTGGGTGGTATTTGACCCAGAGGTGTTGGAAGTGTCAAAAAGGGAAGCTCTGAACTGCACTCAGAAAAGCAAAATCCAATGTTACATCATGTGTTTTTGTAACTCTCTTTGTATAAGGAGCAGATCACAGAAGGAGTCAAAGTCCCAGTGAAATGCTGCAGCACACATCCTGATCATTGCTTCCAGCGTGAGTCTATGTGCAAGGAGGGGAGTCAGAGCTTGAATCATCTTAGAAATCAAATTGGAGGAGATGATTCAAGAGCTGGATTACATGAACACTGAATATAACAGAGATGGCAATGAACACTTACATATCGAGTCTGAGAAGATGCAGGACACATAAGGCTGTGAAAGTTCTTACGTCAAATAATTAAATTATTTCACTGCATTTGGGAACTTCTTATTGGTACTTTATAAAAGACCCTCAATACTGCTTACACACAACCTTCTCTAGGTATGGAATCATGTTGATTTTTTTCCCCTTCCACTCATAAAAATAGGGGATTAAAGACGGCACCTGTTTTCAGTGTGCTATGGTGTAACTCAGAGCAAACTCTCAGCCTCTGAGTGTAAAGCCAGCTTGTCTGCTTTGCTTCCCTCTATAAAAGATGAACTACAGTACATTTAAAACCTAAAGTGGAGCTTTTGGGATGTTTTTTTCATTGTACACTTTTACACTGGTATATTTTTTTTCTGGTTGGAAAAGAGTTATTTCTGTGATAAAAATCAGAAGAAAAAGCCTCAAAGGCTTTATCATAATTTTGTGCAGTCTCTGGAGTCTGATTTTAGTATCATTTATGAGAAAATTGCTTAGGCTATTCTTTAGACTGTTTTGAAAAGGATAGTGAATAGATACAGTGTTTTACTTAAACATAACGATTCTGTGTAGTAATGAAAGAATGTCTCTTGTATGATTGTAGAGCAGTTTTCCCGTTTTTCTAACCTTAAAAAATTCTTGGCTTATTGTAAAATAAATCCAGAGATAATTTCGTCACTCCTTTGAAAAGGATCCTGAATTAGTCTAATGGGAATTGCAGCTTAGCAAGATCTTTTTACACTTGTATAAATCCTCAGGCTTAGTAGTAAAATCTCATTTCAGTATTGAAAGCTTGGTGGTGATGTTGTGTTGCCATGGAATCAAGCAAATGGGAAAAATTTTGGAATGCCCTGAAGGAACAGACTTTCAGAGCTGCATGTGCTCCAAAAAGCTCAAATACTGCTGGGTTTCGCTTCCAGAAAAGGGAGATTCTGTCCTGCTTCCATTGAAGCCAATGGGAGGCTTGCCACTGATCTCAGTAGGAACAGGAGCATGCCTGAGTTTTGCAGCCCATCTTTTTAAAGTCCTTAAACTGAAGTGTTTGCCGTGCCAGTGAGTCCAGGGAGGTGATTTGCATATGATGGCAAATGAGCAAAACCCTGGCTTCGTGTGAATAAGCTGCTGACCACATTCGTGCATAGCAGCCTGCAGAGGAGAAAGAATTGGCAGGACTCTTTTTTTCTAAAATAATGATTGGTCTTTCCTCTGTTTAAATTCCTCATGAAGCTTCCAGTGGAGTTCAACAAAGTACCTGTTTGCTGGACAATGCTGTGCGGAGGAGGAGGGAGCAGGGACAAGGGGTCTTCTTTTTACATCGGCTCTACCCTGGGTCTGTTCTCCGAGCTCATTTCCAGCGATTCCCATGATGTCACTTTTAGTAATGGAGACATGTTTACAAAAGAGTACACAGCATCCTCTTTAAAAGAAACTTTCAACTTGGGGAGCGTTACAAAAGTTAGGAAACCAAAAACTGTGAGGAGGGAGTAAAGATGCGGACAAAGGCTTTTTGTTTGCAGTGACCGAATTTGACCTCACATGACTATGAACAATAATGAATATGCAGTTTGGCAGTGGCAGAACTCAGTGTCAGCAGTATTGCCTTTGGTATACAATATATTAAGAGCATCTGAGAGTGGCAAATGGCCACGAAATGGGCTGATAAGATAGTATGTAAAAATGGTTTGGGTATACTTTGTATCTCCTTTCAAGACAAATTATTTTTTTCTTTTCTATTTAATGCCCCTTATCTTGAGAACAAATACAAAATTCATTAAGAGTACAGTGGCTCTCTCCTATGTAATATAGCATATTGTGTTTCTGTAATTTAAAAAGATAAGGGCATTTCAGCCCAAGCTGCTCCTAGCTTTTCCCTTGAACTTCTTGTTAGTCACATTAGTACAAAAAAGGCTTTTGTTCTGACAGAAAGATCCAATATAACTAACTGTTATAACTAACTTTTACACCTCCAGACCTAGCACCATTTTTCTATCAAGAAATTACACATGTGCTTGTGTTTTGTACAAATCAGAAAATCCTAACTATCCCAAGGGATTTGCCAGCATTTTAAATTTAGCAATGTGGAATGGCAGAATTTGGAGTGCCTTGAGCAATTATCTGCCATAACAATGCAAGCTTCCCACTGCCTGCTGTGAGCAAGGGAGACGAGTTATAAGGGTGGTTACACTTCTCCACTTTTGTTTCTTGAGGGTATTTGCAAAGCTGACACTCTGTATAAGAGCTGATTTTATCTGAAAAACAACAGCTGAAGCAACTAACTTACTGCATATAGGCCCTAAATACTATTGGATATTCCAAATTATTATGCATTTATAAATCATTAAAATTTGGTATGTATGGGGGACTCTGGTGTTTAAAGGATACATTGCATTTGCAGGTATTTCAAGTTTCACTAATAACTTTATTGTCAAGCCCAATGAAATGCTACTTGTTGTCAACTTCTCTGCAAAAAGCAGACTTTCTTCTCATCTAGCTTCCTCTCCAGGAATCCAGAACTGCTTTCTACCCTTCCAAAAAAGAAACAAAGGAATATAATAGGAAATAGAGAAGTCTTAGAGCTAAGGGCAGTATGGGCCATTTTGAAAAAAATGACATCTCAGAAAAATCACAAAATCGTGATCTTACCAAATTTACTGTGACTCATCCTTGAATTGTTCTAGGATAACAAAACCCCTAATTATTATGAGGTTCTAGGTTACTGTTTCATCAGTATCTCCAAAGGAGGCACTTTCTACTGCTCAGGTTTGCTCTATTGTGCAGCTGTTGGCTTTAGGAGGACTTGTCACATCTTGTAAAGTAGATATTGGAAGTTGGGATCACAGACAGCTCTTTCAACAACAGTGCACAAGAGGCTTTGCAACAGATTGTGTGACCCAGGTGTTGAATCACATGATGTCCCACCCCTCCCCTCATTTTCAGGTATTTGGGACCACAATCAAGGCACTGCTGGGTGGGACACTGGAAGAGTCTTAATGCCTTTGATGTGAAAGACACAAGACCTGCTGGTTGGGAAATTTTCTCAGGATTTTGGAGAAAACTTTTGAAGCACCTTGGGAGGGTTAGGAAAGTGTCTGGGCATCTGTTCTGCTCTGATACAATGGTCCTGATGCAGTCTACCACTATGAAGGCTTTACAATCCCAGTGTAAATCCCTTATGTGATTATCTCTTATACAGATGAACAGAGAGACACCTCCAAAGGGCAACACTCCCTGCTACCCAATTTAAGCAAACAAAATGGATTTGCTGATTATTGGCTTTGCAAAAAGCACAAAGGAACTGAAAATCCCCATACATGTCCAGATATATTTCCTTTTTGTAAGTCAGTCTCACTAAAAAACAGAAGATCTTCAGGATTTAGTTTACCATAGATATATATAATTAATTTTATGTAACTGAAATTTTATCTATGAGCACATTCATCAAAAAGTAAACTATACATTTTGTCTCAGCATGACAAAATTAACTGAGAACCCTGACAAAAAGCAGTTTTTTGCTTTTGGCCTTCTCTCTGCACTAATCTGGCTATACCAGTTGTTACATTCCAATTCTGACACTCAAATCATGTTGAGCAATTTTCCCACAGTGTGTTTCCCAAACAAAGGCATTTTTCCCACTCCCACTTATGTGTCTCTTGCATCTGGGAACTGCAGAAAAATGTCTTTGTTTAAGTGCTAAGATCCAGCCAACCATTGAACTTGTATTGGAATGCTAGATTTCAAAAACTGTGTATGATCATTTGACCAAAACGATACCAATTGACCCAGCAAAAGCTTAGTTTTTCAGTTACTAAATTACAGATATTCAATTCATATCATGATAAAATCTTACATAGGTTTTTTTTCTGTTTGGAGCATAACCTAATACTTTCCCAAGCACCTAATACCTTCATGAGAACAGAAATCTTTTTATTTGTATATCCTGAACTCTAAAATTGCCTAGTTAATGCGGGATATTGACCTGAAGTGGCAGAGGCCTTGAAAAGGGTATAATCTCATTCTAGATGGTGTTTTTGCAGGTCCTGTCTTTCCTCTTTATAAAAGAATAGAACATATTACTAGCTTGGTATTTCACACATGACCAGCCATTGCTTCAGGAGAATTACATGGGTCACAGCATGACAGGCTGGATTCATAAAGCTGCTTGTGGGCTAAGTCACCCCACAGCTATTTCAGATTTAGGATAATGAAAGGTCATATGTGTCTACTTCATTCTTACTACACTTTCCCCTTTCATTGTTTCCACAGGATGAATAAAGCAAGAGTGGTTTCTGGAGGTTTCTTGTTCATTTTACCTTTACCTACAAAGAGGACTAAATATTTCCTGAAGGAAAGTACCCCAGGCTGTAGGACAGGGGTGTTTTGAGCCAGGTCTTTTGAGGGAGAGTAATGATTGGTGCCTTTGTCATCAACTTAATGTCATCAACTTAACCTGAGGTACAAGAGAAGATTATTTCAGATTTTGACTTTAAAAGCCCTGTCTTTCAGAGACACAAAGTGACAAAGAAGAATTATTTCATCCAGCATAAAAAATTATGCAAATTTGAGCACTTGTTTATCACCATAATTTACTGAAAACATCACAGTAGCTCAGGTAAACTGAAATTGGTGTTAACAGGTGATAGAATTCAGGTTGAAAGACAAGGAGCCTCCTGAAGCCAGTGTCTTATTTCTTCTGAGGAAAAGCATTAGTAAACTGCAGTTTACTAATGCACTTCTGCATTTTGTGACTGAACTTTTGAATTAGTGTTACAGATTGACTATACTGCTGTAATTTTATCATAGAATCTTAAGGGTTAGGAAGGAACCTTAAAGGTCATCTGGTCCCAAGCCCCCCTGCCATGGGCAGGGACACTTCCCAGTAAACCAAATTGCTCAAGACCTTATCCAACCTAGCCTTGAACACTTCCAGGATTGGGGCATCCACAACCTACCTTAGCATCCTGTTCCAGTATCTCACCACCCTCACAGTGAAGGATTTTTTCCTAATATCTAGCCAAAGTTTCCCCTCTTTTCAGTTTGTAAATATTATGATAATATAATAATTTTAATATAAATGATAAATGTGATATTTATATTATGAAATACAAAAAGTAATGAGCAGACCAGTGCATTTTGAATGTGCACTCAGAAATCTGCCTTAGTGGTCAGAATACACTGGACATGCATCTGCCTCTGGATTTTCCTTGCAAAATTTTCTTCTCCTCCTGAGCTACTGCACTGTCTCTGAGATCAAACTGAACTTCCCACTCAGGCTCAGTTGTGTTTCCCCACCAGCTTTTTTCACAAAAGAACTTTCTGTGTATTTTCACCTGTGACATTTCTCATATGGATTTTTGTAGATAGCTAGTGTTTCTTACATGACACATATTTGGAATGTGCTAATTAAGTTAATGCATAAAAAACACTTGGAAAGCACAGCCAGATTGGAAACTGGAGAAGGCTTGTGTGCACTTAACAAGTAATTTCTGGAACAGTCTTCCAAAAGAATCATGCTGCAAATATCAGCCCCAAGTCCAACCTACATCAAGGCATCATCTGACTTTTTTTGGCCATTCCTCATTCAGTTTCAGCTCCTCTGGTAGATCATTAGTATGTATGGGCCAGGAGGAACCATCAATAATCTTACCCAGCATGATGAAACACGGAGCAAAATTTCGTAGCTTGTTTACCCAAGCAATACCTGCTACTAAAAATAACTTGGTTACTATATTTTAACTAATACTTCAAGGACTGGTGTAAATATCTTATCTGCTTTTGATCAGCCCTCAAAATGAGAGCCAATACATTTTGAAATATAATTTATTTTCTAATCTAGGCATTGTTAAATCTCGTAAAAAGGAAGATGTGGAGAAAAAGCCATCCATGTCTATACTTAGAATATTTGGAAGCAGAACAATGCACAGTTAGACTCTGTGTGCCATTTTGCAACTTAGTGCTCAGTAGCTTGATTCACTCTGTCTCTGCTTCTCTGCTTTTCCTATTCCTCTGGGGACTATATGTAAGATGTTTCCAAACATAGATATATGTGATATCCCTGTGGTCAGTTAATATTTTGAATTCAAAGAGGCTCCATACAAAGAAAGATGTGCTTTTTCAGAGGACCACACTAGAAAATACATCCTGGTGGAGCTCTCCAGTGAAGAAATGCCTTAAATGTAACTTGTGTTTGCTATGGGAATTCAAATGAATCATTTAGAAAGGTGTTAAATTAATTATAGAGAAGAAAAGGAGGTAATGTTATAGGTAAAACATTTTAAATTCTAACTGTGTCTATAATCCTTCTGATTTAAACTGTTTCATTTTTGCTAAACAAATTCCTTTTCTCATCTCCATTCTCTTTAACTTCTCCCATTTTATGCTACATTCTGTATTCAGTGCAGCATCCAAGATACCTTTAGACTCTTTTTCCTCAGTGCATATCCTGACTTAGCCTAATTAAAATTAAATGCAAGGAAAAGGGCTAAGACAGTAAACTTAGTATAAAATAAATTAAAAACCCTTCTTTTGAATGTTGACCATGTCTTCTGATCTCTTCTCTGTCTACATGTTATTTGTGTTTCAGCTCATATAGCCTGAGATCCTTGGGGTGAAATCACAGCATGACAAAAGCCAATGGCAAATCTCCCCCGCCCCCGACCAGGAAAGCTGCATCACAGTGGTACAAATATCACAAAACTTATATACTCTATTACAGGACAACCACAGGCACTTTCTGAGCCCTACTTGAGCTTATACTGCACACTTCTGTATTAATCAAGCACTTGGCTTGCACAGGGAGGATTTAATTAATGTAAAATTTATTCAACCGAGAGTAACCTTTGTAAGCACACTCACACTATCAGCTGTGATTTGTGCAGGACACCTCACGGAGCTGCAATCTCTGCATCCTTACGTAACAGGCATTAAGAAGCAGTTACACAACTTAATGCAAACACCACCGGCAGATGAAAATCCATGGCACAGACACGATCTTGAGTAATCATCAGAGCAGTGCCAGAAAGCAAATTCTACCTGCAGAAAACCTTTTTTTTTTTTGTGTTAAATCCATTTCCTGGGATGCTCTGTAGTTCTGTTGCTGGAAGCCTTAATAGTCTGCCACAAAGTGGATTTTCACTGTAAAGTTTTTATCCTTCAAAACCTTTTAGTACAAACTTTGACCAACGCTGCCAGAAAATGTGTGTGCAATTCAACTCATATCTTTACTGACTGCAATAATAAACTTTTGGTCTAAAACAAACAGGTCATTAGCAAACAGATACTTTTGTGCACTGGGGTTACTTGGGCCTCTCTCGTCATCCTATTTTTCACTCACTGTTCAGACATTTAGAGTTTGATATCTGTCTTCATGGTGCCAGGGCACCGCAACTTTCTCAAATTTAGTACAGGGAAAGAGCATACTCCATTTTTCAGTGCACAAAGTTTATTAGTGTCCTTTAATTAAAACCGTTAATTCAGGCAATACTTTATTCTCAGGGATTAACTTAGGTTACAGAACATGCCTGAAGTCAAGCAGTTGTGGCTATCCACACCTCTATTCTAAACTGAAGAAATGGTATCTGGTTATCTTTGTACTACCTTCAGAGTATTTTCTGAAGTTGATGTAATTTCTTGATAAATGTGTTTCATTTTTAATGAAAGGAGCATTCCAAGACCCACTTTAGATACTTCACAGTGCAGAAATTGAAGTGCTATACAAAGTATTAAATGGGACAGACTCTGGTCCCTTTTACATCAATAAGAGATTGGGATGACTCCAGATTTCCACTGGTATAACAAAGTAGAATTTTTTCCTCAGCCAAGAAGCACATGGATGGCAAGACATAACTATGTGGCCAGAAATTCTGTTTGAAAGATGAGTAGTTTATCGTAGTTTAACTAGGTGACATCTGTAGAAAACACTCAAGTATTTAAAACATCATCAGGCTCCAGATAAGACACAGGTGTTTTTTTTCAGTCTATGGCATTGCTTGCTTCCTTGACTGATGTATTCATAATGGATAAAGAGGTGATAGTTTTGGATGAAATATATTTAAACAGCAATAAAATAGTAATACTGGATAACCAAGGCAGACAGAGTTGGGCTGCAGTAAGGGGGGTAGAAGTGCTGAAACAAGCTTGGGAAAGAACCTTTTTCATAGCCTGATAAGAATCCACCCATTCAACTTTCCTTCTAACCCACCAGTCTATTTGCCCTTTCAAGTATCCTGTTTTAGTCTTCCATCTCTCCAAACACAATCACTTGGAAATGCTGAAATAAATACATTCAGTCACTGAAAATTCTACCCAAAAAAGCCCAAAGACCAGGTTTAAGAGTCAGCTGAAGACCTGACCCTTCCTGGTTCACCTTTTCCATTTTTTTGCCACCTCTCAACACCAACTGGAAATTGGAACCACATTCCACCAGATGGAAAACACACCATTCCTTTGGGATTTTTTTGGTTAAAACATGGTAGTGGCAAAATATATCCCTCATCTGGGAAGCGTGCAGTGATCTAGAGAGGGGAAATGATCCACCTGAAAAAGAAGTCCTCATCAACCACCGCACTGATCCAACTGTAGAGGCAGTGGAATGGTGTGAGGAATAACTGAGGGAGGGGCAGGAGCTGTGCAGAGTAGCAAAGCCATTAAAAGAAGTGTCTGTGGAGCTGTGCTCAGACAGTCACATCCCACTGCTTGTGAGGAATAGCACTGTTTCATGTTATTGAAAGAGGCATAAACATGGGGAGGGAGAGCCCCAGAAGGAAAACTGACTTCAGAGAGAATGAAGTCAAATTGTGGCTTTAAAAAGTACATGCTTTACATGATTTATCCAGGTTAGGGCTTAATTTGGTTTTCTGGGAGTCAAAAAAGGAAAATAACTTAAATACTGATAACATCTTTTCTTTCATTTAAATTCCGAGTGAAAAAAATAATAATCCAGTTTGTTTGCATGCCAACAATTCAATTTACCAGAATATATTTGTATTAATTCTCTAATTAAAACTACACTGCATTTGTCAGAGCCCTTTAGGCCACAGGAATATCAATGGAATTAATTGCCAAGTCATTCTTTTTTTGATCAAGGTGTTTTCCTCGAGTATTGCTACAAGTTACATCCAACTCAGCCATGCTTGAGAACACTGTAATTGTGTTGGACAGGAACATCATTCTTTCCTTAATGAAATAGGTTTCCAAAGTGGTTTCTGCCACCTACAGTTTGGAAACCAGTGTGCTGCCATATAGGATGGCTTCTTTCCTTGCCTACTTTTGGCAAACTACCATTTTATCTCTATATGCTCAGTTAACATCTCTACAGACAAACTAAAGGATCTATGAGTACAGAAAAAATCTGGGAAATGTGATGAAGCATTTATGTATCATCTTCTGACCTTCATATCTTAATTTTTTAAATGTTTCTATGTACTGGTTATTCCAGAATTGTCTGTCATCTACAACATCCTAATTGTATTGTTTTAACTAACAGGTACATACAAACATCATTCCACAGACTTATTTTTAATCAGGGATTTCTCATGCTCAATTAAAAAATAGCAATAAAGGAACTCATGGAAAGATAACTGTGAAACAGGCAGTGATTCTGAAAGAAATTAAGCTGCTCTGCTTCACATATTGCTCCATTTCAAGACACCTGAGAAACATTTCTTTTCCACCCTGCAAGTATCCTGAGCTCTGTATGGACGCCTCTAATTGTATTTTCTTTTATGCAAAAAATATGGCAAAATAACCAGTGCATTACCATGGCCTGCCAATCCTGCCATGTATGTGGTCATGAGAAAGGACATAGATAAAATCTACCTGGATAAAGAATGATTCATATGTAGACAGGAGACACCCAGGAGAGGTGCCAGGGATGATCTCTGTCCCCTGCTATTTTATCTGTCTTGCTGAGGTATTTACACAGCCCCCATTACTGGGATGCCAGAATATATAAGGCCATACAGCTGTTCTTACAACACTCAAATGGGGTGGACAGATTACATGGGTTATCCCAGGTCAGAAGTTTGAAGAAGATCATTGCACAAGCTTCACATGCTCTCAGTTGGTAGAAGGTGTTTATTGACCATTCCTGTATAAATAATCACCTAACCTCATTCCCAAAGCATCCAAGTGTTTCTCAAGCATTCATGCTAAAATAGTCAAGAAGTCCCATCTTGGAGGTTTTATTGGACATGAACCAATGGTTGAAATGACTTGTAGCAACTTCTTTCAGTGCACAACTGCTCTTTAACTATGGTTGTCAAGGTAAATATATTCCATAAAAAGGCTTCTAAATGTCTATTTCAGTCAATCATTTTAATCATACAGTGCTGAGTAAGACTATATTTCCCCCATTGTCCATGTGGTCATAAAATTGAGTTACTTTCTATTAGATGAAGATGTTAAGCTCAGACATTATTATAAAGATCTTGTTAAGCTACTCATGCCTTTAGGTTTTCACAATTTGACTATCAGATCATGCTTTAAGGCAGCATTTTACCTGAAACTGATTTGGAAGCAAAACATCCCTGTTTGCAAGCATGAAGAAGTGATCCCCAAATCATAAATAGATGAATATGATCTTGTTAATTTACTGAAGTAAGCAGTGACATTTCTGCATGGGACACAGGCATGTTACCATCTACTCTGAGTCATGTAAGTTGAGTTTGATGACCAGATATCACCTGGTGCCTTCTGCTCTAAAGGTATCCATTTCTGTTTGGCTGAGTAACACTTTAGTCTATAAATTCTATACATGTGCTTTACCACAAGTGGAGGAATAATGTCCTTTATGCAGTTGTTTATGATTCCCAGTCAGAAATCTTTAGTATTTTTATAATGTAAAATGGCAGAATACTTACCAACGTGGTAGGATGTTGGGTAGGATAATTAATTGTTAATTGGAGTTGCTGTTTGACTGATGAATGTTAAGTCCTGCAAGAGAGAGAAATATGTGATCCACTGACACTTGATTAACACACACCTATGGCATCACATCTGCAGCCTTTACTGCAAGGAACAAGCAAGGCTGGATTGCTCAATTAATAATAGGTTTGGATAACACTTGTCAATGAAATGTAATGTGTTCCCTATGTTGACATCTTTTCCATTAAAATACCTCATTTTACAGTTTCATCTAAACATTTTTCATCCAGTACAATCTTTCTAGCACAATGGATTCCTGTATTGCCCATCTTTTGGAAGCTGACTTGATGACCTCTAAAGGTCCCTTCAACCCAAAGTATTCCCTGATTCTATGGTTTTACTGATGCCAATACAAGTTCATGCTCAATAAGATTTGGCAGGAGTAATTTGGTTCAGATTTCATGACAGCTTTTTAAAAATAATTTTACTTTCTAAGACAACTTATATTTTTTATCAGTGATTCTAAAGCCATAAGGATATGTTGTAACTACCTAGACAAAATCTTCGTGACAGAAAACCTGCAACCAATAAAGGTACCAAGGAAAAAGCATGCAAGAACAAATGTCATGAAGTTCCAGATGCCAAAGACACTTTCTTCTGCAGCATCATTGCAGCACCATTGCAGCAATGTAGTGAAGGATGTTTTCGGCATGTATTTAATACTTTTTAACTTTTACTGGTGACAATTCAAAAGGTTAATAAAAATCAGAGGGGTTGGACTGGAACTGATGGCAACACTGCTAGAGAGTTTCACACAATACACCTGTTCAGATTTGAAAAAGCTATGGGATCCTCCTTTCATATCGTCATGCTGAAATGTCTTGGCTATTTCAGCTGTAACCATTGTGAGCTTTAAGACTAATTTAATACATTAACCTTAATATGGTGCAGTCAGATTTTGCAGCCAACCAAATTTAAAATGCTCTTTATAGGTTTTAACAGCGTCTTGCACTGGAGCTGGTTGGATATTTTTGCATGAAAGAATGGATGGAATTATTACATAAAATTAATCTTTATGGGAATTTTTGTTATTAATCATCTCTCATTTAATCTAAATATAAGAGCAGCTTTGTTCAATCACTTGCTGAAAAATGAAGATGTCAGCTCAGAAATACTGCAACACTTGTGGAGAGAGAGGATGAGGTCACAGTATAATAGTGATAGCTTAATATCAACAATATCATTGTGTTTCAAGAGAGATGCAGTCCAGAGGCAGCTTCCTCCCTTCCTTCTCTCCATGCCAGGAAGTTATATGTTCTGCAACATCTGCCCTGGTATAATTCATCTTGAGATATTTTGTCTGAGATAGAACTTCATGCACTTAAATGCATCTCCCCAGGTCTTTGCAGTGATATTTCTGAATAGAAAAGCTTTTCAGTTTTCTCGTTTTGAAGTCTGTGGACAAATCTGTGATCACAGCCTGACTTTTCTCTCTTCTGTTTACGTGCACAACATTGCAGATACACACAGCAATATTTCCAATAAGTTTGGACATGCAGGGCAGTTTGAGGCAGAAAAGCACCAATAGATGATATTACTACAAATTTGAGTCCTGACCCTCAAACACTTGAGCTGAATGGTTCCCTTTCAGGAGGGGAATCTCAGTGATGCTGAAGAGGCCTGTGACATATGTATTACTCACAGGAGCCATGGTGCAAGACTGGAAATCCACTTCCAGCTCATTATGCATGTATGGTTTCAGCTGTCCTAATGGCAGGCTCACACAGATACACACATTTTACCTATACAACAGTATATATATATACACCTCTCCACAGCAACTGGGATGAGCTAGTGCCTGCTGCTGTGCCATACTTCAAACCAGCACTTTCCATGGAGAGGAAATAGGGCAGAATGAGAGCTGTGAGGAGTTCTCACATTTTTACATCAGCATGTCTAAGTGTTCATAATATGCCTTTGAAATTTCTGTTTCAACCCCTGGATATTCATTTTGGAAAGAACAAAATTGAAGATGCAATGGCAATAAAACACAGAATAGAAGGATAGGCACAGTTCACTCCAAATCAGAGGATTCATTATTTAGTCTTCTTAAATGTATCCCTCTAAGAAATTAGATTATTATATACTAATACCTAGGAAAATCTAGTTGCTGATATATCTAGTAGATATTCAGATGAGTGAAAACAGACTTGGTGATAATCAGGTGGAAAAGACTGAAATAGCAACACAAAAAAACCATTGTGGGTTCTTAATCTAGAGGAGTTAACCTTCTGGGGCAATATTGCATATGTTGTGACCACAATTGTAGCCCCAGCTTAGCCTGAGAGGAGCTGTGATTCTGCCTCACTGGGCATCTGTGAGACCTTCAAGGTCTGCAAGGTAGCAGGTGGTGCTCTAGTACAATCAGAATGGGTGATAATTTGGAGGTTTTTTTTTAAAAAAAAAGCCTTATTAGCACAAAACTGGGGTGGACTTACAGTCTGAACAAGTTATAGAAATGTTTTGCCACACTTGCTCTTCCATCTGCTTTGTCTGTGCCTCCTGCAATCTAGGAAAAATTGCCCTAAGTCCTACTGAGTACTGCTAATACTGAGAGATTACTGAGAGGCTAAGGAAAAGAGGAACTGCACTGAAGAACCAACGCAATGGATGAGCTTCATCCAGCTAAGCCTAGATATTTATATCTGTCTCTCACACCAGGAAGAAACATTCATTTCTAGGGCACAGTCCTCCTGATCCCAGAGCAGATGCCTCAAGCATCCAGATGCATCCAGACCCAATTTCTCTGCACTGAATATAAAACTTGTTTAAGTTGACTATTCCAAATATAGACAAACAATTCACTTCTAGTCATTCCAAACCCATCCCAACTGACAACCTTGACAGTCTGGTATTAAAGCAAATCAATGAAGAGTTTATCTAGATGCACAGGACTGATAGGAAACCCTAAGGGATTTGTAGTTACCCAGTGCTGCTGCTCAAGGAAGTCTAAGCCTGGACTTTGAAATATAAACAACTTCAGATTGATCATCAAAGGCTCTAACCAGCTCACATCTCCTCCAACAGAACTTTGCAGCTCAATCTTCCCTGCAGGGTTGCTTCTGTCCTTGGAGAAGACATTAATCCTCCCGCTGAGGATCTCCAAGGATCTCGCTGTGATAGAGCTAATTAGAGGTAATCTGCTGATATACAATTAAATATGCTCACCAGCATATTGTGGGGTGCATGATATGCTTTGCTACACCAGGCAAAAGGATCTGAGTGTGGACAGGGATAAATACCAGCTTGGACTGCAGGAGATTAGTGATCTGAAGCACCTGTTGTGTGACACAGACATCCAAGCTTGGATGCCAGTTCAAACAAAGTCCCTTAAAAAAGGATGCTTTGTCATGTAGTGTTAGGAAATATAATTCTTCCTTAATCAAAATTAAGGAATCATTTTTGAATATTTGTTTTTACTAGAGACCAGAGGAGGAGTGAGCAGAACTGCTAATCTCCCCGGTGAGCTACAAACATTGTAAGAAGAAACAATTCTCCCGGTAAGGAGACTGAAAGCTAAAAATATAAGGCAGAGGCTGAAGGGCAGCCAAAGGCACAGGGTGATATTCCATGTCTATGATCCCACAGCTGGCCTGTGCCCAGGGCCTGTTTTCTGTCCCCACAGCACTGCTTCAAAATATCCCAGAGTGTGACAGTACAAATGAAAAAAGCCTCTAGAGATTATAGGGGGAAAAAAGGGGTTGCATTGAATGATGTCTTACACTGTCCATAAGTTAACATGAAGCCAAAGTTCACCATCAGTGCAAGAGCTCAGCTGGCAGAATCTGCTGCTGGATCACTGATCCCATCGACTGAGGACTCATGGAACCAGCAGTGGGAGTGGGTTAGGAGCAGTCTCCAATTGGATCAGAAAGTTGTTTTACAGAAACTATTGCACAAATCAGGAGTGAGCCTTAGGAGAGATCCAAGAAAAAGCAGCAGTCCTTACTGAACTGGACACACAGATCTGGAAAGGGGCTTTGTACTACCCCGAAGTTCCCCAAGTGCTTCCAGTCTGAACATGAGATCTAAAAAACAGGAATATGTTCTACATATTATCACAGAGTCTTTCTGCCTTCCACACCTAACAAAACTTAACCAATAGAAAAGCAATACAAACAAACAAACATACCTTAGCTGAAGAACCTTGGTGGGAAAGTCAAGGGGAAATTACGTCCTCTCAAAAGTTTCTGCAACTGTCAAAGACACCCAGAGGTTGAAAATACATGAGTGACCCTCAGTGAGTTTCAGAAAAAAGTCCAAAATATTTTGTTCAAGTCATTTCTTCAAAGTTAGGACCAAAAATGAAGCAGCCAAATAAAAAAAACAACCAAAACATCAAAGTCCTCGTAACAGAATATGAAAAATCCAAGGAAACTGCACAGTATATGTGATTCCCTGTGCCAGGGCTAGCACCTAGCATGTACGTACTTGAACATAACAGGATTTATTCCTATCCATGGACTGCACAATGTATTTATGTTTGCTATTGATGTATTGCACAATGCAATGGATAGCAAAGTAATAACAGAGAATAAATCAGTTTCCTTGGCAGCAGGTTCTGGATAGTACTAATCTGCAAATAGCACATGACTCATTGGCAATTCCCTTTCATATGCCAATTTAAAGGGAATGATATAGAAGTTCATCACATTCTGCCCATACAGACAGCTATATCCTGTTCAAATAACCAATTTATATAGGTGTATTGTCTACTAACCAGAGTCCTGAGCCAAAAATTATTAACCAAAAGCAGTTATGAGAGAAGGATGAGCATGGCATAAGTAAAACAATATCTTTAGGCCATTACATCTAAGAAAAACAATCATCACATAAAAGCAGACTATAACCTTTAGGTAAATTAACAGCTACCTGTTTTACAGGTGGGAGAGAATTCATTTTTTCCAAAAAGAAGGTGGCAGGCAATTTGTTTTGGAAAGGCTGAATGCCCTCAGTGTTAAGATCCTAAGACTTAAGCTACCACCGTGGGTTGTTTCAAGAAGAACAGCACAAGACATTCCAATACATCACACAAGGATTCCTGGCCTCCATGACATTTCAATCAAGAAATGTCTCTGTTCTGAGCTTTGCTTTTCATTACTCTTGGTAAGAACAGCACAGGGAGTAGAAATTTAGCACAGGGGAGGCAAGTGGTGGATGCAACACACTTCCAGACACTGCCTAGTTAATTACAGCTGTGGAATCATACTCAAATAGATTCCAGGTTTTTTTAATTACTTGTTGCTATATAATGTTACTTCTATAGTGATTAGAAAAGCTGTGACTCAGAAAAGAACCACGACAGGAATGACAAGAATTTCAAACTGGAAAGAAATGCACTGGTCTTTCCTGATGCAAATCCACCAAGTGGTAAGGTCATGAAAATAAAAGGGACTTTTAGAGCAGATAAAAAAATATTCTACTTAGCTCATGCTTATTACTAAATACCTATGAGGCATGAATAGCAGAGGGTCTTGTGGAGGGAAAAAGTGGTGAACTCAGATATGCTATGCAAGTGGTTCAGGAAGACCAGACCCTTCTAAGCTGAGAACTGGAATGAGTGAATCTCCACTGTCTCTGCATGATTGATTCCTGTATCCACTGGTGGGTGCTCAGCTCAGGGGTATCACACCCACAGCTCAGCACACACACACACAGCAGGCTGCGCCTCTGGCTCGGCTCAGGATAATGTATCCACATAGCCATGCACACCCTGAAGAAGCACCCATACACCCCTCTCTGTCCTGCCCTAAGAGCAGTTTCCCCCCTGCTTTGTGCTCACTTGGTCTCCCATCTTATTTCTTTTTTCTCATTCACTTACCTGGTTGCGTTCCTTTTGCCTTTTGATGTTTTTCAAAATCAAATGAATGCCATGCAAAAGCTGTTTTAGTGCAATGTTTACCCGGCAGGGTCGGGAAGATGGGAAAAGCTATGTGGCATACAAGGATGAGGGAGAAGTGCAAACAAGAGCAGTTATGTCAGACACTCTCAGAAGCACAGCCAAAGGCAGGATCAGAGAGACCAGAACAGTTAAAATCACTCAAGTCCTATCCTGAGCACTGCAGTAAGGCTCAAGAAATACTCAAGTAAACCATTTCAAATCTCAGGAGACTAAACATGTATTTAAATTTTCCCTTGCATTGTGTAAGAAAAGGATTTTCACCTGAGAAGCAGATATTTCCTATCGAAGACTTTTAACCTCAAAACACTGTCTGTATCTCCTAAAGGCATCTCTCATTTTAGGGCAGAAATAAAAGCAGGATGCAGAGGCTGGGTATTCTTCCGCTCCCTATCAGCTGCTCGTTAGCTATTTAGAAACTCATTAACTTCCAAAAGAGACCTTGGCCCTAATTAGTGCCTGGACTGATCAGCCCGCCCCATTCTCCTTCACCTCTGACTCTCAGAGTCTTCTGCTATGATTAAAGGAAACCACACTTCTTTCGTATAATTTTTAAAATGGTAGTTTTTGAGCTATCAGGATCTGCACACAACTGTTGACTTCAGTTCTGCCTTGGAGCATACCAGACCACTCCAGAATTCTCCAGCTTGCTTTGGCACCCTAGTTCTTCATGCATACCTGTATCACTCTTAAATCCTTCTCTAAACCAGGCTCTGTAATTTCCTTTCCTTGGCCTTTCATGTAACAGAATCTTTTTTAACCGTGATTGAAGTGTCACCAAAGCCATTCAATCAACTGTAATGTTGGTGCTAATCCTGCACGCTTTTAAACACTATCAATAAGAGGGAAATGAACAAAAAATGGACTAATCCCATCTTCCAAAATTATAATGTATTTTGCCTGTAGATATGTACCCTCCATCACAGTGACAAAAAGAACTTATCAATATAATAGAAAAACAAGAGGACTCCTCACTTTAATTTCTGTGGAAGTGGATGCAGTTAACACTCTCAAGTTCAATAAGTATGAGCACTAAAAGATAAAATGTAAAAAAACAAAATGAGAAAAGTTACAATTGCAAAGCACAAGCACAGTCTTACTTGGGGTCTTATGCAGTTTAATGTCTCTGCCCAGTACATGCAAATTTTTTTTTCTTGAATTTCTTCCTGTTTCTCAGAAATATATCTCACATTCATCATGTCTGCAGAAGAAAATAAAGGCTGCCGTGTCCCGAAACTGATCGTTTTGGATGACTGGACATGGAATCTTCTGCTGCATAGCCACAGGTGCACTCACAGTCCTCTCCATGGCTAACTGTGATAGTCCTTATTCAACAAAATTAGAGGAAGCAGTGTCCTTGCACATGGACTATCAAAATAGTCAGTACAAGGGCTATAAAGTAGTAATACTACCCCAACAGCTCTCTAATTAATATAATTAATGTAAATGCTATGTACAGACTCTTATCTTATTGTAGCTATGCACACAGTGTTACAGGAAGGCAAACTTAAGCTGTCATAATTCATTATCATAATTATATATTAATGATAACCCTAGATTTCTTTTTCCAAAACAATGTTTGAAAAACATCATCACTAAAGCAACAGAAATTCCAGCAAGAGTGAGGATGGTAAGCTCCGAAGAGTATCCTACTAGTAGCAATTAAATTAAAATAAATTAAATTGCAATCGAAAGATTTCTCAGCCTAGTAAAAATAATAAAATATTTCAACAAAACATGATGCCATTCCACACAAGGATTTTCTTAACTTTATATTCAAGAGAGCCATGAAGCTACAAGTCCTTTTAAAAAAACAGTCAGTGACCTGTTAAAAACGTTCCTGGTCTGGCATCCTTACCTTGAGTAGTCACATATTTACCAAGCTTGAGCCAAAGGTATGGTCAAACCACTGATTAAATATTTCCTGGATTCTATTGCTGTTTTCCTTAGGATTCCATATATGTGTGTACCCTGACCACATTTGCCTATTTTTGGCTTCTTTACATTCTCATACAGAAATTTCCAGTTCTGTATTAACTTTGTATTAACCAGTCATTTGTATTCAAACACAATTTCATGCACATACTCAGGCATTTTCAATTTCTTAAAGAGCAATCTTTAAAAAGAAACATACTAATTAAGTGTGGTTTTCCTAAGTAAAAATTTCAGTCTATATTGCTCTTGAGAGAAAAGACTTCTGCCTCAGAGAATTCTGTGACAGAGAAAACTTTCCCAGACAAGAAGTGCTTCCAGATCTGTAAGCACAACAAATCAAATACCAGACTTTTGACCCTGAAGAGCACTGCAAGATTTCCACATTCATTCTGTGTAGAATTTGATTGAAAAATTCAAATAATGAACTCTGTGGAAATAAGAATATATCCTAAAGATATACATTCCTGATGGGATGGAACATTATCTCCTTACCAGTTCTTGTTTTTAAAACACTTAAGGGCAAGAGACCTTTTTCAGAGTGAACACTGCTTTTCCAAATAGCCCTCTCTGCCAATATTCTCAGGGCAATAACTCTAAGCTGCCCTCAGTAGTGCTGGAGGCTCCTGTTCTTGAAGGATAAAGACCAATCTGAAGAAAACATGGTAGGCTCAACAACCCTGTTGTAAAGTGTGACTGCAGACAAAGAAGCTTCATTGGAAAAGTTAAGTGGTGGAAGACAGGAGTTATTTGTTAAAAAGCTTTCTGAGTGAGACTCAAAATGCAATAGATTTATTTGGCAAATATAGAGGAAGAAGCGTCCAGTGCTGGTATCAGTAGGGAAAAGTCCATCAGTTTTGTGATCCTGAAAAAAACTACATTTAGATTCCTAACTAACTGCTTTTTAAAAATATGAGTTAGGCATCTGAATCACTTAGATAATTTTTTAAAGGTATTTAGGTGCCAAGCCCCCGAGACTTAAGATATTTGCCCATAAACAGAAAGTTTTGCAGAGAATACCACATAATTTAAAAAAAAATACTAGAGAATACTGGCCAAGCAGAAAAAGCTATTACCATCATGATCGTCAAGCACTTAAATAAATCATCAGCATGATTGATCTCAGTGACCTTTAATCCCAATGGCTCTTTTCCCAAACCATCCAGGACACTCTGTCCAGTATGTTACATCTAAAAGATAATAATCATTGTAGATAAGATGGCTATATACTGCATTTAGATACAAATACCAGGGCTTGTCCCTGCACCTGAGCTACACTGTCCATTAGTCAGGATGCCCCCAACTTTGGCATGGACGGGCAAATAAGAGATAAGAGAACCAGAGGAACTGCCCTTCCTGTGTGCAAAATGAGAGGCAAGGGCAGGCCACAAATCAGGGAAGGCAGGGGCAGGTTTCCCCTGCACACTGAGCTTCAGAAACCTCCCTGAGGAAGGCAGAGAAATGAAATATCAAGGTACAGCTTCCCTCTTTGAGCTTTGAGCTCCTGGGGCCGGGCTGTACCTGGCCTCCTCACTTCACTGCAAGAGGGCGTGTTTAGACTGAGACTAAAGGGACCAGGCTGGCTGTGACTGTGCAGTAACACAGGAAGCACAAGAGCCTTTATTTCCTTCTCTTTGGATAGTCATGATTAAAATACCTTTAAAAAGTGCAAAACCATGCATGTATTACCTTAGATCACAGCAACAGCCTGATGCCAAGGGATCATGTTGGCTGACCACCACTGTCTGCCCAACACCAGCTCCTGTCTCCCTGCCTGCAGAGCCTTCTCTGGCCAATGTCATACTGCTGGTGAGAGGAGCAGAGGTGAAAAAGCCAGCAGGAAACCACCATGGAAACCCTGCACAAAGTGAAGGACTATTGGAAGGAAAGATTTACAACCAAAATTTCATACACAAGCATATTTAAGCATGAGCAAAGTCATGAAATGAAGGAGATTGGTGGAGCAGCAGTGTTTGCTGAGCTCAGTGGAAGGGGTAACTGAACAGAAGGGTGGTGGGATAGGAAACATGGAAGGAGGTGAGAAGGTGAGAATACCAGAAGGTGACATTACATAGTAACACCTTCAGACATTGTGGGTTTAGTGGCATATTGGACAGACCATGAGGGTTGCAACAACATGAGGAAAATGAAGACTAGGAAGTGGAGAAATGAGCAGGTAAGGGAATTCACAAGGCTGACTGAAAGGCTTGAGGTCACCCTGCAGTTGGGGATCTCAGCTGAGTTGGCTCCTGATGGGAGGTGCAGAAGAAAGGGAACATATGGCATTTGTTGTCCTAGAGAGGAACACCTTTCCAAACTACTTGCTACTAGCCACAAGATTAAGGTTGGAAGAGAAGTAAAAAGGGTCTGGATGACTGAATTTATTTCACTCACATCTGCTATTCCTGAGTTATGTAGGCTTTGATCTATTTTTTTTTACTTATCTGATAATAAATGACTTACATTATTAGCTAATGAATGTATCAACAAAGATACAAGAAAATTACGTTTGCCTCATACTGTTGCTTCCTTGCCATATTGAACCAGCAACACTAAATAGTTATTTTGGATAATGCAAATAATCAGAACAGGCTAAGGAAGGGTTCAAAAGACAGGGCACCATTCAGAGGAGGATGAGATGTCTTCACCAGATTTCATGAGTCACTTTGCCTTTCAGTGTCACGTGTGTCTGTTTATAGTACACCACTAACACCATCTCCTGGCCAGTTGGTGTCTGGACTAAAATCTTTATAAAGGTCTCAGAGAGCCTGAAAAGAAAGGTATTGCAAACATAGAAAATGCCATTGTTGCCATATCTTCTCTATATTCATATTTACTGATTTCGTCTATGCCAAAATAATACCATACCCATCCCCAGAATTAGATGCAGAGTGTGGGCATCCCAGCTACTTTTTTTTTTTCCAAAGGGTTTCCACGAAGATGTATCAGAATACTCTCAAAGCAGCTTACATTTTCAGAAATTACTGTGGATTTGGGTACACTTTGTTTTGGAGCCCACTGAGAAAAACCAAAACTGATATTAAGAAAAAGCCTGTGAAAACAGATCCTTTCCCAGTGTTTCAAGTTCAGCACCTAAAGTCTTACACATTTTTGGAAACAACAATAATGTATCTTCCCAATTTATTGCTGTAAAAGATTCAGTATTCCCTGTTCTTTTAGTTCTTTTTTTTTAAGATATCAAGACTATCCAGAAATGCAAAGAATCCAAGCAGTCAACAGATCAAGGTCTGTCTCTTTACTGAATTTATCCTGCTGTTTTCAAGCATTTAGGATTTGACATCTTCTTGATCTTTCAAAATCTTACATATCTGTAGATGTCCAGTATAGCATGTTAAGGCATTACCTTGGAGACTTCTCAGGGTTTATTGCTACTATACATCAACTGGCCCAGACATCTTTCATTTCAAAATCACTTAAGAACTGACTCACAGCTCAAGGAGCTTTGGCTTTCAAGATCATATCTCCAGAAAAGAAATCATCAGAATCAGTAACTTGAATTTTTGTCTTTAAATTAATTCAGGAACATAAGGTCAACTTCTAATTTTAGCTAATCTTAGAACAAACAAACAGCAGCAGAGCTTCCTGCGTCATTTACAGCATAATCAATCTGGAGTCTTCAGCACAGTCTGTCCTGGAGGATTGAGTACTTGGAGCTGTAGTGGGTTACTGAGGAGAACAACTCTATGAATCCCTTGGAAGCTAATCAGATTATTGTATTCCTGAGGGATTTTCATAAAAGGGAACTGAAGTGTCAGACTTTCTGGAATAGCTTGTAGGAAATACAACATGGTTGCCATTGGTATATTATAATTGCAAACACTTTTCAGATGACCGCAATGCTCTGTTCAGCCACCTTAGATCTGATGGTTTGCTGCAGACTGTTTATTTCCTCCCATTACATTAATGTAAGCCACACCAGAAGAGAGAAGCTGTCATTTTAAAAGCTAGCAAATAGTACTTTTGCCCAGGATGGTCAAATTGATTTTGAGTGATCAGTGCAACACCAGCCACAGCTCAGCAGAAGAAAACACAAAGGTGTCAGCTTTCTCAAACCTGACTGTCAGAGGGAGCCCATGAAAATCTCTGAAGAGCTGTACGTGGGCAGTACCACAGCCACTTCTTGCATTTACTGTTTAAGTGAATTCTACAAGTGAATTCTACTATCTCCAGCTAATTAAAAAAGTAAGATCTGGATTTTATTTGGTAATGGTTGAGTCATAATGCAACAAGGAAATGAACCCCCAACTGACTGCCTGAAACCTTTAGAGCAATTGCTCTGCTCCATTCCACTGCACGAAGCTGTTACATGAAACATGGTGAATGGAAAGAACCATCTCAGTGGATGTCATCAGTAGTCTCTTGGTGCAATTTGAAGAAAACAATACCCTTTAACTGATCTGAAAATTGGTCTGTTATCTGTGGGAAGTCTCAGAAAGTGACCTTTTTGGAGGCTGAATGCTAAAGTATGTGTCTTGACAAAGAGGGAAGAGAAGCTTTGTTTATGGCATCAGAAGAGGCAAATCCACTGAGACATTCAACTGGTAATGGATTGTGAGTCACCAAATCATTGTCAATAAGCCATAGAGGCCAGTGGGAATGGTAAACTCACAAGCAGGGGGAGTTTACCATTTCAGGTGGCAAAAGAGCCTCTGAGATAAATGTGAGTCCCCTGTTCCAGAAGACATGGCCTGGCACTCCAGGTGACTGTTCCACAGCTTCCTGGAAAGCTTTTCTCATTCACAGACAAACCTATCCAGAGTTTGCTGGGACACCTTCTGCTCCAAGCTGCTGTTTCAATGGCACAGGAGAAGTAAGAGCAGCATGGGCAGCTCAAGAGCCCTACATCTGGCTTTGCCTTTCTGTGGCTCAGTTCCATTATCTGCAAAACAGAGATAATGGTACTAAGATTGTGATAAGCATTATTATGATCAGTTTACAAGCACAGCACCAGCTAATTAATGCAGCTGAGTTTGATACATGTAGCTCTCAGAACCACATAACTCTCTAGAACAAACAGATCCCTTTCACAGCAAAAGAGACTGTCTCCAAGGATGATGCTATCAGACTGCCAAAAAATCACAAACTTTCAAAAATGAGGACAACACTGGTATAATGGGTACAGTGTGCTAAGAAAAGTAGGTCTAAGAATGAACTAGCAGGATTATGTAGCTTGGGAAACCAACACTGTGATTTTAATCAGCAGCTGCCACTGATAGAAGTGCAAAGGTTTGTGTTTGATTTGAGACGGTAGCACTACAGATACTGAAAGTTTATTTCCTAGGGAAAACAAATGGATCTTAACTCTTCAAATGATGGGAATTTTGGTGAGGATTTCAAGAACACTATTTTTACCAGTCCTTCATATGTGCATTCCCATCTGGATTCCCACAAAGCAGGTTTATAATTCAGATTATAATAGATTGAAAATCACAGGAAAGGTTCCTGGTCTTGGGAATGTGAGGCACTTCCAAGCTATGTGGCAATCAAGCCCTTTATTGTGATTCAGCATTCCTCCTGCTTCTGAAATTTCTTTATCAATTTGCCCCTTCATTTGCCTTTGCTTTGGTTTTTTCTTACTTAACCATATTTTTAAAATAAGCAGCATAATTTGGGATCAGTTTCTCAGCAATCAATGGAATTGCCACCAAGGGGCCCCAGAGGATAAATTTGTCTTTAGTATACTTTTTATGTTTTATTGCACTGCAGTCCTGCTTTAGTCAGGTTTTCTGTAGCAAAGCATGCAGGGTGAGCAGCATTATTTATGGCCGACACACATGGCCAGGAATCAGGCAGAAGATCAGACAGCTGCTGCAGACTTTTAAAGTTGTGGTGACATACCCCAGCTCTAGCTAAGAAACATCATATTTCAGTAAGCTTCCCAGCACCAGTGGGATAATGCCCAGAGAAGAGAGCATTACTGGAGCAAGAAGAGCAATGGTCACTGTGTCAGAAGCAGCTGCCAACCTGAGAAGATCAAACTAATGAATGACACAAAGAGTCTATTCTTTGTTTTTTCTCACTTTCCTCTTAAAATCCTCCCCCACAGAGGTGAGATCCTCGCCCCACACTGCCAAGAGACCAAGACCTGTTGTTGAGATAACAAGAACTAAAAGGTTTACAAGGTGTTATACAGGACAGCATGGTTGAGTTCCAAAAAAGCACTCAGAAGCCATTTAGGCCACGTTCAGGTGATTACAGAATGCTATTCCACTGCAATATCATTCCATTACAAAATACTTAATCCCTGTGCTCTTAACAGAAAACCCCTGCATTTCTGCTCTGACACAGACCAGGTGGGACAGCAGCTCTGGACACAGTGGAGCTCAGCAGCCACAACCACACCCTCTTCAAAGAAGAGCTGGAGGAGACGGGCCTGGTGGTCAGAGCCCTCACCCAGGATTGCAGGAGACCCAGATGCAATTCTTGCTTGTAGAGATCAAAGCTATCTTTCTCCAGAAGTGCTCCAGCTTCTGCCTGGAAGCTGTCCTTGGGCACTCAGTGAGTAATTGGAGGGTGCTGAAACAGGCTCAGGCATGTGTGCTGCTGAGTGTGCAGGGCTGCTCAGGCTCCCAAGGCAAGCAAAAATGAATGTCAAGCCAACCAGAGCAGCGTGTCTGGCTGGTCTCCACTCAGATGCCCACACACAGACATCCAGTGCCATTTAAGATGTCTTTGACTATCCTGCCTGGCTTCCAGTTCCCACTCCAAAAGTGCCCGAATGGACTAGAGGTCCTGTGTCACAGGATCTCTTGGGCATCTTACAGATACCTCTGCAGGTATCTTGGCCACTTTACAGCACATGTTAACACAATACATGCCTCATTTAGACAAATTAATTAAGTACATGGCAAGTTTAGGCATCTCCAACCAGAGGCAGTCCAAGGACGAGTGAGGTCTCACATGACCCATGTAAGTCATCAGTTCTGGTCTCACATGACCTGTTTTACATGTCTCATATATTCATTAAATCAAGCACCATGTCTTTATTAAATCAAGCTCCAAATCCTTATCCTTCATAACTAGCTAGCTCCAAGACATCCCATAAAAAATTAAATCAAATAAGGCACTTACCCACTCAAAGGCTTCAAGGAAACTCAGCTGGAAACTGATGTTCTGTTCCAGCAGCAGCAAACTGCAAAACAGGCAGGAGAAGCATCCAAAGAACATTAAATGTGCTGGCAAAGCTAGACAGCAATAGGATCAGGCATTCAAATGAATATGAAATATGATTATTTACTTCAGCCACAATTTTGTGTTCAGCAGTATTTGCTGTTGTAAATATCTGTCTTGAACAGCAGAAATGTCAAGGGATTGCTTCTTCAGCTGAGAGACTGTCCTCACCCACACCCCAGGAGTGCATGTACCAACAGCAGCACTGTCTCACCAAGCCCATGGCTGCAGGTGATTGCTGGAAAATTATGATTCAGCATTGCATAGTTACACAGACAGCTAATGCACGAGGAAGTCGAGAGCAGAAGACTGTCTCTTCCTGTGGCCCAAACATCCATATCTAATTTTTATGTGACTCTTACAGAAAGACAATTCCCTCTGATTTCCCCTTCTTCTGATAGGTCTTGTGCAGTTACTGAGGAATATCAGCCACTTGGGGACTTAGGGTGCAGATCTGTGGGTTCCAGGCTCTCTGTTCTATAATCTGCTCACAAGGCTAAAACATTCAGAGAATAGAATCATAGAATCATTTAGGTTGGAAAAACCTTTAAGATCTTCAAGTCCAACAGTCCTAACTGCCAAGTCCACCACTAACCATGCCCCTTAGTGCCACATCTGCACAAACCTCCAGGGATGGTGACTCAGTCATGTGCTGAAGTGAGTGACCAGCCACGTGCCATGAGTAATAAACTACTGGAAAGGTATTTACACTGTAAAAGGCAAAACAATCCTAAATCTGTAAGGTATTTATGACTCTAGGGAATAAATCTACACCGTGCAGCTCAATTAGGCTTCAGGAAAATTTGGTTGTACCAATACAGTGCTGTACTTCCAAGAGGATCCACTCACTCAGATCAGGCCAAATATAAATACAGGCCCAGCATGGATGACTCTATGCCTGTGAGATAAATACACCCCTTATCTCAGACAAAACTGACTATGCCAGGTTTTGGTGTGTGGAAGCACCATCATTTATACATTGCAGCCTCTAGATGAGTGTCAGCCGATCTGCCTTCCCCTGGAATCAGCCACCTGTCTCCATTGATCCTCATTGTCCTATAAAGTCCTTCCATACAGCTAAGGGACTCTTCAGGTTTATTGTTTTGTCCAAAACCAATGAAAATTGGATGTTGCAATATCCCTTGCAGGTTTGAACAGCAGAACCTCATTTGCTTCATGTAAGAACCAGACAGTTGATACTCACACAGCTTTCCATCACAATGTGAGGAACAAGGCTGGAGACACAAGCTGCCCTTGTAGGTGAAATCTACAATAAGGCCTTCATTTGCTCTTGGTTGAAATCTTTACAAATACTTAGATTGCTGAGATGATTCAATGGGCTTGGAAAGAGTCAGGGAGCTGCAACAATCCTCAATGGTCTGCTTTGCAAGTTAATGGCTTTCCTTTTTCTGTGTGTGCACTTACTAAAAGAAACCTAACCGTTCCCCAAGCCTTCACCTTTGATCAGTGCAGGTATCAAATGCTGGTTGGCTTGGGTACATTTTGTGCTTGTTTCTTATGCAAATGCAAACTACTATACACCAGCTGGCACTACTGCCAAATTTGTTTCATAGCGTTCATTCTGTTTTCTACCTTTTGCCTAAAAGGAGTATTATGTACATGGAGATAAGTTTTCTGTGAGAAGATAGTGAGAGATTTATTTTCCTCCTACAAATTATGAAATTAGATCCATTTTGGAGTAATTCCACTGAAACCTGTAGTATTATATCAATGATAATTTGATTATTTGCTAAAAATCATCAGTAAAAAGCTAATCTGTGTTTCAAGAGCTTTGTTAATGTTATGGTGAGGTGGACCACTTACATAATTTTTAGGAAGGCATTTACACTATGCCTAATCAAGGTTAGCCAAATACCTTATGCTCCAAATCAGCCCTGTGTGGGCAGGCCTGATAGGCCAAGTCCAACCCCAGGACTGAATCTGAATCCTTTGAGTTTGAAGAATTAGCTTATACATGGCCATGAGTCCTTTCTCATGCCCAGAGTCGCAAGCTTTCTCCTGCAAGCCTCCCCTTGTTTCTGGGCTATATATTCTTGATAATAGGGTTGACCATAAAGTCTCACCAGAAACCTTGCTTTCTGGTTCCAGACCAATACACATGTACAGAAAGACAAAAAGCAAGTGGATGTTGACGCAGTGTATATTCAAACTTAGCCTTAGGGAATCAAGGTTAGGCCTGAATCCCTGTAGTATTTGGGGTGAGGCTGTAAAACAGATACCTGGAGTTAAATCTTCCTTGTTTTAGGATTTCTGATTAGGATAATCTATAGTTAGAGAGATCACACCAAATAATTTATGAGCTTTGGTTCTTGTTCAGTGGATTATTCTTTAATTCAATTAAAATAACAACAGACTCTGGCCAGAGGACTTTATCCATGTGTCCATCTTTAAGTAATCTCATTTAGATCAGAATGTGGCGGTTTGCAGGACTTGGCTCACCGGAACAGTGAGAGCAACTTCTTACAAAGCTTAAATCTAGGTTCAGACTTGATATTTGAAATTAAGCACAGACATTTATAGGCTTTTCAGCCTTGTTTAGGGCTTTGGATCAGTTTCCCAGAGGAAGTCACCCATATTACTTAATTCTTCATGTCTTTGCAGATTGACCTGCACATGACCATCGCTGCGAAGCCCTCACAGTGCAGGTTGCCCTCATGGCCCTGCTTTGCCCAGTCCTTTTTCTGGGCTTTTCACTAAAAGCTGACACAAATGGGATGTAAAGAGTCACCAGAAAATCCTGCCAGCTGGCCAAGACTGTCATAGGCAACTTCATGACTGATGGCCATATGGAGAGCAAATTTGTTTCAGGTTGCTGTGCAGTGATAAATCTTACACAATCTATAGTTTAACATTTAATGTATATTACAGAGTCTTACATGCATCTATTATTATGTACTATTATTATGTAGTATAATGTTTAGGCTTATGGAGGAGCCTACCTAAACTCAGATTACATCCCTGTGAGCTTTTATAAAAAAATAAGTACAAAAAAATCAACTTCAAAATTGGTATATGATCTGTTGCCATTACTTTTGTCCACTTGCATGGCACAAAACTTGACATTGTCAATAAGCCATTTAAGACAAGCATCTAATTCCTATAAATACACTTTCACTGAATTCTGTCAGGCAGTTGTAGCTTCACTTCTGCAGAAATTCTACATTTTCCTAATAAACTCACAAACCAAAAGGTTTTGTACCTTCTGCAGATTTCTGTTCACTTGTTTTCAAGATCTGTAAAAAACTACTGTAGAAAGATTTTTAAAAAATCAAGTAGCAGCAATACAGTCCCATCTAGGGGAAGAGAACTGCTTTTCTATAACTTTTTTTTCCCTCTCACACTGGACAATACTGGCGGGTTGAGATTTAACCAGAGATGAGCTCCTTTTACAAGATTGCTTATATAAAGCGAAGATAACACCAGCTGGGTTCATTTGAAAGAGGACATCTTGGGAAGAGCTGACAGCGCTGCTTTTGGAATAAGACTGGAATGAAAATCTGAAATAATTAGCTCCTTCCTGTCTCGTACGTATAACCATTCATTTCTTGTAGAATGTATAGGATTGTAATTAGAAGGAATTGTCACTGATATGTACTTTACTACCCTTTTATAAATATATATTTTTAAACTGAGGCTGAGTGAAAATGTTGAAATCAATTGGTTTTGTTAGAACTACTGAATTACAATTTTTTTTTTGCTTTACTTGAATGATATTTCTTACTTCTGACTCAGCCTGCTCAGTGATGGGTGTATGAGGGCTGCTACTGAAGAGTGTCTACAAAGGGAAAATATGAAAATTGCAGTCCCAATCCCATAGACTGTATATGTTTTTCCCCTGTGGGAAACAGCTTGCAGGCTTGAGACCTGAAATGTAAATGTAAATTAATGATATGGATGTTTTCCTAGACGCTCAACATTTAGCAGCAAAAGAGAAAATGCATAAATTACTAAGACTGAGCTACATGACATTAAGATTATATACATCAGAATAGCCATCACCACAGAGAATAGTTTCAGCACTAAATTTTAGGCACATTATATATGTTCTTGCATCATATTTCTTCTGCTAATTTCTATTCCCTCTTTTTTTCAAATCCCACTGTTTCAGTTTCATTTGGTTATATTAACACTTTAGATTTAGACTCTTTGCAAGAAATCAAACTAGAATAATTAAAAGCCACCACTAAACTGAAATAGTAAAATTGTCACAGTAGTGACAATTGTAATAGTAGTTATAGCAGTGATCTTTGAACGATTTACCCTGTAGTTGCAATTACATTGGGTGACAGAATATCAGTAATGTTATTTTTTCTCTCTACGAAAAGGACATTTCTAACAGTATCTACTACAAGTTCAGGACTGCACACAATGCATCGATTTTATTTCCACTTTTAAAGACATTTTCAGCTTTTATTTCCTGTGTCCTCAGATCATTGCAAGAAATGGTGACTCTTGCTATTTATCTGCTGGTCATCTTGGCTCGAGCTCTTGCGGGGCCTTGCACCCCAAATAAAGCAGGTAAAATAACTTAAGTCTCCTAAGATTTTCTCCTGTAATTAAGTTGCCAAAGGGTTTTTTCATTCAAAATGAAAATGTTTTCCTTCCAAAAGTTAAACTGTGGATTCTGTAGAGCTAATCCTTACATTTCTTTTATTGATCTGCTTTGAGCTAGCACAGTAAAGAATGTACCATTCAACTTCTAACCCCACAAAGAATTAGGCATATACTTAACTCTGTGCAATAACCATAGTGCAAGAAAGTTAATCAGAGAAGCAAAAAATGGCAAAGAAAACAAAAACAATTAGAAATTTTCTGTAACAGAACAGGCTAGATGCAGCAGATCTTTGCTGCCCAAACTGGGCTTTAGTCCCACAGACTACAATCAGATGGCCAGTGGTGATTGAATGTGCTGGGCTGAACTCCTGAACCACACTGTTATATTAAAGCAAGAAAATAAAAAAAATCATTGAAGATAAAGCTCTAATTGCACACTGATTACTGCCTAGAAACTGAAGTGATCTGGTGCCAGACAGACCTGTGATGTAGATTTCACTACAATTACAAAATGCGCTCTAGAAACATGTTGGAATATGCCTCAATTTAGTGTTTGTGTTTTAGTGCTTGACTGCTGTCAGATTACTGTCACTCATTTAATGGTATCTCTAAAGTATTTGTCCCTCTAGCCATTTATTTCAGTACCTTTATTTGCACAAGCAGTTTCTCTGAGCTGCAGGAATTTTCATAGCTGTAAAGTTGCCAGTTATAAATCTGAGCATTAACACAAGCAGAATAAGCTTGCATGTGCTGAAGGTTTAACCAGAAAAAAGCAAGCTGTTAAGGTCTCTAGTTGACTTTCCCAGAGTATTCCCTAGCAGACATGGAAAGGCTGCAAAATGAGGCTTTTAGCATAAAAATGAGTGGCAAGGGCTCTAAAAGAAATAATTGAATAATTCCAGGCAGGGTGCCTTTTTTTCTCACTGTAGTAATTGGAAGTCTTTCTCTGTTTTCAGGTCACTAATGGTTAGTCAGTATTTGCCCTTTAAATTTCCATCAGACATTCAAATTAGCTCTGCCTTTGAAAAATATCCAATTCTGCTATCATGAAGCAATCAGCCTGTCTGTTATGATGTTCAGCATTCATGTCTGTATTAGCAATCACCATGTTTGGAAATACACAGCACTGCTCTTAATAGGGCTGGGAGTTTGGGTCATTTCCTACTGTTGTTAGCAGGCCTAGGTTCTTCAATTCATTTTATGATCTTGGCTTTTGACGTGACAATTGGAAAAATTCAGTTTGTGCTGGCACTACAGTGCCAGGCCAAGAGGAGAATGGGTAGAATATCTATTGTGGCCAAGATCCATACACCAGTACAGAACAGTGCAGATCTACAAAGCCTACCAAACAACCTCACCAATATTATTTTTCCAGAGTCAGTGGTGTTACAGAAGCCAGCTTTGCAGCAGAAGTTAATGAGATATATTTCAGTTCAGTCCTTTTTTACTTCAGGTTTCTCAGCAGTGTCTCTGCTTTTCAATCAGCTATTCCAGACAGATAAAAAATTTACAGAAAGTTCTGCATTGATTAGAAGGCAAAGACCAAACTCTTCCAAAGATGACAGAATTTAACAACCTAAAGGTCAGTTTTGTGTAGCAAAAGCTGCACTCATTAGGGGACCTTCTAGCACACACCCCTGTTTGGTTAAGCCCAATGGAAAGTGAGTGGGCAGACCCACCTCTTTGAAAGGAAATTACCACTGAATGACTCTAGGTGTTTCATTTTCCTTTCAGATGTAATTCTGGTATACTGCTATCCTAAAACCATCATTACCAGAATTCCAGAGTGTCCTTATGGATGGGAGGTTAATCAGCTGGCACTTGGAGGTATTTGCTACAATGGAATCCACGATTCAGGATATTACCAATTCACAATCCCGGACCTGTCACCTAAAAACAAATCATACTGTGGGACACAGTCAGAGGTAAGACTATGACGGTCAGCATTTCTGACTCAGGAAATGACTGGACTCACTTGAGAGAGTCCTCTTCAGCTTGGAATAAGCTTTAGGTACCGATGGAAAAAGGAGGCAAACTGCAGTATCAAGGAGAAGGAAGAATCACAGCTGTGCTTTGCAGTTACAGGAGATATACTCACAGGTTTAGTGATATTAGTCTGCTGTTCACTTGCACCCATGTTACACAGAATTTATGTTTAGTAAGGCTTATGAATAGCCAGCACAGCATATAAAGAGCTACCAAACCATGTTCCCTTGGGGAGGCTGTTTTGACACCAGTCTTCATGTTTCAAAGTACATTCTTGATGCCTCAAAGACTCAGTACTGCCCACATTTCTCTGTCTCACCATCCACAGTTCAAGAATCCTGTGTATCACTTCTATAACTCCATTGTCTCCAATGACTCCTCAGTGATTGTGAAGAACCAGCCCGTGAATTACTCATTCACCTGCACATACAATGCCAACTACCTGGTGAACCAGGCTGCCTTTGACCAAAGGTATGTCCTCTTCAGGGAGTGTGTCTCACCCTGTCCTCATCATCACGCCTCACTCATACAGAATTTTGTCCTGTCCCCAGGGTGGCCACTGTCCATGTGAAGAATGGGAGCTCTGGCTCATTTGAAAGCCAGCTGTCCCTCAACTTCTACTCTGTAAGTGCTCTTTGCCACTCACACCTTCACCTTCACCTTGCAAAAGCTTCAGCTGAAGAGGTGGAAAAAAACAGGGCTGCTGCTCTTGACTTTTATGTGTCATGGAGCACATCACTAGCCTGGAACAGATAATTGCAGTGGGATTGGCAGGGGTTCTTCTTTCTGCTGATTAACAGGGATATACTTAAAGTGAACAGAGCAGGCACATGCCAACTGTTCTTTTAATCCCTCAAAATCAGGCAGATTTTTCTGCTGAGAGGTACATTTCTAACCTGCTGTCAGGTTTTGTAAGAAAAATCAAAACTTGTTTGTAGTCCCACTGCAAGAGCAGCATGAATCTGCACGTACTGCTGGCCTTGCATGGCCTCTATAGACACAGCAAAGCTCCTTGCATTTCTTTCAGCTTTCTCCCTGGTCTTCTCACCTGACAGATATTTCATGTACCCCACAGATCTTTAGGTCATGCTGGAATTTTGTTGCCAACAAAATACTGTCCCTTGATATCAGGCAGATCTTTTGAAGCATCCCTCTCCTCTCCACAGCTTCACTGCACTGCTGGAGCAGCCAGTTCCTCACCCTGGAGTCTTTTCTCCACAAAAGCACAGACAAAAGTACCAAAACAGCCTCTCTATTTTAGCACAGTGAAGAAAAGCTCAACTAAGAATGTACTGTGTTAAAATTATAGGCCAGGTAAAAGGAGCATTTACCACTGGTAAATCAGTGGTAGGATTAAACATGTTATTCTTTGTATAAATCTGGTGCTAGCTTTGTTACCATCTTACCCAACAAGATGCAGTGGGATTTAAGGTAGGCACTTCAGTGTAGTTGTAACCAAAACTGAGTAGAGGTGCTTTTTACCTGAGCACCACACTGCTCCATATTCAGCAGGCTGACTTTTTTCATGTGATTTCTGCTTGTCTTCATTCCTTTTCCCCAACATGTGGCCATGTCCCAACTCCATTCCCATTCTATACATTCATCTCCACTCTGTCACACCCACCAGCTTTCCCCAGCACCAGAAGCAGCAGCAGCAAGCTTGCTTCCCACCCATGCTGTGATATAATACACACTACAACCCAAACAGCATCAAGTTCTGTCACTTATCATCATTATATGCTAAATATTAGCAAAAATATTTTTAAACATCATCTTGGATTTGCAATCATCCTACTATTGGTGTAGAATTTAGAGGTTGCAGGTTATAAGGACCCAGATTGCTGGGGTCAATCTCTCCAGTGGTGTTGAATCATGCCGCACTTTGCATGTTACAAGTAATGTATGACACCTTTGTCTTTGTCTTTCAAAGAATGCCAAGTTCTCAAGTATAAAGGAAGCCCCCTTTGTTGTTGAAACTTCAGAAATTGGTTCTGACATATTTGCTGGAGTGGAAGCCAAGGGCTTAAGTGACAGGTAGGCAAGGAAAGGAGGAATGAGTAATAAATTGGCACTTGGGACATTCTCTGCTAATCTGGGGTTTGTATCTCCCCAGGTTTAAAGTTGTTCTCAACAACTGCTGGGCAACTCCCTCCTCAGAGTACTTCTACCAGATCCACTGGCCTTTGATCACCAAGGGGTAGGTGCTGGTGGGACTCAGGGGAGCACCTCTAATCAGCCCAGCCCCAAGGATGCCTGGAAAGCTGGTGATGGGGTATAAGGGGGCAAAGGAAAAGCTGGCCCACAGCAGGGCAAATGCTTTCATCAGATTGTCGCCTGAGGAGAGGTTTCACTGAAGCCATGAGGGCTCTGACACTGCCTCTCCACACACAACACAGGTGTGCCACGGACTACTCCATCCTTGTGCACGAGAACGGGAAAACAAACCGGGCCACGTTCCAGTTCAACGCCTTCCGCTTCCGCAACATCCCCAAGCTGTCCAAGGTGTGGCTGCACTGTGAGACGCACATCTGCGACAGCGAGAAGTTCTCCTGCCCCGTGGTAAGGCCTCCCTGCTGAGAAACACACAGTGGCACATTCAGACAGAGTATGGACAGCCCTTTCCGAGGGCATGCCCAGTGTAGAGCCGGTGCCAGGGCTCTCAGCAGATGGAGGCATGGCACTGTGTGAACCTGAGTGGCCCAGCTGTGCACCCCCGACCTCTGCCATGCCACAGGCAACATTGGGAAACTTGTTTAAACCTATTGAGAAATAAGGCAGCTATTGAAAAACTCAGCTCCTGTCGATATCCCAGACCTGGCTGACAAACAGCTACAGTTAAACACAAGCCTGGAAAAAGGAGAAAGTTGAGCTCCTTCCATTTCACCAAGTATGCTAAGAGCACCCCAGGGGCAGTGGGAGAATCTGGTCCCCCTTCCCAAGGAAAATACTCCCCGCCATGCTGCAGTAAGTGATTGCTCTTGCAGCCATCCTATTCTGCATAAAATACATAAATTGTCTCTGGAGCAGGAACTGAGGTAGAAGAGGAGGTTCATGTGTCCTTAGGTGGGAGTGAGGTGAGGGTGCTATACAGGCACATAATTTAACTTGGGCATGTGCTTCCACCAACTGATGCAGGGGTAAGGTTATCAAAGTGTCTCTCTAAAGACTTCTCTCTCCACCCTTCACCAAGTCAGAGCTTTGCTATTCTTTCTCTCATGCAATGAACATGTCATTGCTATAAAATGACATTGAATTTCATTTGGCCAACATGCTGTCATTTCAACAACAACTGTTTCTTGCTGGAGAAGAGAAAGCATCACTCCTGGTGAGCCCAATTTTTCTTTCCAACCCCTTTGTCAGTCCAGGAGACAAATTAAGGCAGCATTTTGTATTATACAGCCTCAGTGCTAAGAGGGGTGAACTGACTTGTGCAAAATTTGCATGTTTGACAAAAACACATTGTTAGAAATCCAGTTCCAAAGGTAACAGAAAAAACTCTTAGATTTTGTTATTTATTTTTCAAGATTTCTTCAACTTTTTATCCAACCACAGATCAGAGTTAAAAGAAAACACAAACCCATTACTTCATATGTGCCCCTCTGGCAGTACTGTCAAACACCTACATCATCCTTTCAGGCACTGTGTGGAATTCCCACCTCTCCCACCAGTGCAGAATAATTGCTGGATCAGGTGACATCCCTCAAGTTCCCTTCCCACTCAAAAATGCAGCTGGTGGTCTCCTGCAATTAAGGTTGAACCAAGCTGGTAGTCTGTGCTTACAAGTAACTCATAACCAGAATTACCACATGCTCAGTTTGTAATAAAAATGCCCCCAGCTGGGGATCTGCAAAGGTCAGGAGATGGACAAGGACCTTTAATGTGTAGAGCACTGCCTCCAATACAGATGTTGTCAGCTGTGACAGGCATCATTAGTGCTGGACATGAGCTGATCTATATGAAAAGGATTTGGTTCTTCTTGTTTCTACCCAATGGGCAACAATTATCATTAGCAATAAAAAACCACAGAAGACTTCACAGAGGTCAGGGGTTAAACAGATGGAGCTCAATTTCCCCTGTCTTGACAGGAGTTTTGTTTAAGGCAGGGTGGGAAAACCAGCCCACCAAAATCTTCAGAAAATGAACTGTAAAGACTCTCCTTAAATCTCTCCTGCACTAAAACTCCCAATAATTACAGGCAGAAAAAAAGAAGTCCCTAGAAAATATGCAGCGATTTCCTTGGTTGGAAACATAAGAATTTTGCCTGGGTTTGTTTTATAATTTTTAATTCTTTTGGTGTACATGGCTTTCTCTCTGCTCTCTTGAGACATGTGACAAACGCAGGCAGCGCGCGGAGCAGACCGGAGGCGTTTTGGTGGCGGAGATCACCGTGCGCAGTAAGTGCCTGCGTTAGGGGGTGCTTCTCCCTTTGGGAAGCAATGAAGCTGGCAGCAAGCAGAGGGAGCCAGAGCTCTCTGCCAGACCCCTTTCCCCGGGGGCAGCAGGAGTCTAGAACAGAAGCTGGTCCCCTTCAAGCTCTGGCAGAAGAAGAGCTCAGTGAAATTCTCCTCATTTGCCAAGTGAGTCAGGGCAGCCCTTCGGTGTTTATGATAAATGGCCAAACCACTGACACACTGAGCTGGCAGTGAAAGCTCTGCTCACCTGCCTGTGACTTCAGCAGCAGCTCAGACACGCTCTGACAGGCTGCACAGGAGTGGGAGAGAGGTCAGGAGCAGCAGGAAAGTTTTTCTTTACACAGAGGGTCGGTACTTCAGCGTACCCACCTTCATGTGTTTGGGGATGCTGTGTGCCTGTCCCTCCTGACACACTGACTGCACTGCCATCAGCCTACCCCACTGCAGAACAGCTGTTTCCTCTAACTGCTGCCTCCTGCAAGCACCAGGGATTTTTCTCTAAGCTGGTTCACCTTTTGAAACAAGTCCTTGGAACAAACAATGTTTTTACTAGAGCCCTTTATACTAGTTTATCAACTACATCACACAAACTTGAAAGCCAATTTAAAATTACAAGTACATATAGAGTAGAATTATTATAATCCATTATGTTGCACCAGTAATCCCCATCGATGTTAGAGATAAAAGAACTGAGGATCGTTTTATAACTTCAGACAGTAAATCCAAAAGGAAGAAATATTCAGAATTTCAAAATGTGGCAAATATTTTCTGTTCTGCTTTTATAAAGCATACTGCTGCACTTTGCCATTTTGAACGCCATCCTGATGTGATCTTTTTCCTCCTCTTTTATACAGGCAAAGGTTTATCCAGATTTTACACACTCTCAGGTAAACAGCAAAGAATGACAGTGAAAGTATCAATCCCAAACATGGATTTTGAGTGTCTTTGTCAGCATAAAATCCATAGCTCAAAGAAAAAACCTGAAATATCAGTAAATTTGAAGAGTGACTATTTCAAAATCTGGTTTTATTTCCCAGTGTTACGTACTCTGTTTTCCTTCTTTTGGCACATTCCTCACACTGGACAATAAAATCATAGCAATAACTTCCAATACTGAACAATGCTTTATCTAATTGTCACACCCTCTTCCCAAAAAGGAGCAATCATGTTTTCCTGGGTTAACAGGGGTGTCTGAAAGCATTTCTGATTGGAAAGGGTTTGAAACACACTTTTTAAAATCTCTTTGTTAACATTTGGTATATTGACAGAGCCACATTAGGGCATGCAGTTTTATTGAACAGGGTGGGAAGAGAAGGTGAAAGGGAGCTGACAGGGAAGAGCTTACATTTAGTCTGTGTTTCTCTTGCAGATATTATCTTCCACCTACTCTTCGTGATTGGATTTTGTGCTGTTTTATTATAAAATGCAGCCCAGCTGTACGTTGTAACTTTCCCCAAATCCTGTTTGGACCTGGACTTCTTTACTAAAGATGTTCTTTACAGAGTAAAAAGGAAAGCCACAAAAAATCCTTGTGCACCATTTTACCAGAAAAATAAAACATTCCATGAGCTTTGTGCCTCAAGTACTGGAAAATCCCAAAGCAGATGTGCTTCTCCCAAGTGTCTGCTGGCATTTGAAACTAGTGAAAACCCTTGGGTTAGGTATTCTACTGAGGCTTCCTTTTAAAAAGCTGTGATTGCAATAGGACTTGTTTCTAAAAGGAACATAGGTATGTGCAAACTCAGCATTTTTCAATGCCAGACTTACCTTCAGGGTCCTCTTTCCCTGTCAGTCTCAGTGTGGTACCAAACTCCCCTCCAGGCCTGGTCTTGCAAAGTCCCAGTTTGTTCTGTGAAGCCTTTGAACAAAACGAAAACCTACCTAACATGTCAAGGATGGGAGGAAAGGGTGTTTTTCATGTAGCAGTAATTAGAAGGTGCTCAGAGTTAATTACCTGACATTTCTTTCCTGATACTCGGTCTTGTCAGTATTGATTGGTAGGATTAAGTAGAGCACACTGTAGGAGTAGGATGTCTTGCTGACTGGACAGGCTCAGTGCTGGATGGTTACATGGTGTGAGTGCGTATTGAGAACATCTGAGGTTGGAAAACAAGCTAATGAGCTTTGCACTTCCTTGAAGACATAGCCGGTGGCAGACACAGCAGGGTCCAGGTGTTAGGTCTGTACCTGAGTAACAACAGCAAGGAAAAATCACTGGAAAGGGAAACCATGATTTATAAAAAGCAGAAAATATCAGGACATGAAACAATTCCCCAACAAGTAGTAGGTTCCTTACTTCCAGGTGTTAACTAGAACAATATTGAAATAAACTCTTAAAAGTGTTAGAAACATTCCTAGACCTTTTCCATGACACTCCCAGGATCCTAAATGTGAAAGAGGGAAGAATGACTACAGTTGTTACACTTCCAATCAATGAACACGGTGGGTGTACCTGTGTCTGCATATACTGAAGCATAAACACATTATAGAATTCTTGCTATTGTTTGTAGAGAGGGAACCTCCTGAATAATTCTGTGAAGGACTTTCAGCTCCCTGTTCTTGGTGAAAGCTCATTGTAAGGAAGATAAAGCAGAACTAGAATACTCATCCATCACCCCAGAGCGTTAAAATAAGCACATTTCAGTCCATTTCCCCGCGCTCCTCTCGCTGCTGCAGCTGCAAGCTCAGCCCGGGAGCTGCGCAGGGCGCGGTGCCGCTCCCCGCCGCGCACAGCAGAGGGCGCTCCGGGCCAGCAGTGCCGGCCCCGCCGGGGCCTTGCCAGCGCCGTTAGGCTCCAGGGCTGAGCCCAGCCCCGCGGTGTCTGTGCTCCTCAGGGTGTTCTCATCGGAGATAATCCCCCCGCAGGTTCTTCGTCCGCCTTTGCTGCACTGCCTCCCTTTCCTCTGCCCTCGTCCCCCTGACACCCCGCGTTTCAGCGGCTGCCAGGCAGCGTTACCTGTTCAAATCCTTGTCCATCTCCAAAGCTCGTTTCTTTTGCCTTGCTTTTACAGCATTCACTGCGCTCCTATCGCGGCTATTTTGTGCAGAAAGCCTTGAACACTGTTTCCTTGGTAGGTTGATTAATTCCTTCCTGGTTATGCAAGGAGTGTGGCTTTGGAACGAAGCTTGCAGGATTTCACTGGCTATGAAGTGCGCCCGTGAATTCCCAGGCCGTTCCTGCCGGCCGTGGGAAGGAGCTTGTGGGCACACAAACCTCCTGTGGGCACACAAACCTCCTGTGGGCACACAAATCTCCCGTGGGCACACAAACCTCCTGTGGGCGCACAAATCTCCTGTGGGCACACAAATCCTCCTGTGGGCACACAAATCCTCCTGTGGGCACACGAATTTCCTGTGGGCACACAAACCTCCTGTGGGCACACAAACCTCCTGTGGGCACAGGAATTTCCTGTGGCCACACAAATCTCCTGTGGGCACACAAACCTCCCATGGGCACACAAACCTCCTGTGGGCACANGAAGGCAGCCACAAATAAGGACATTTCAGCTCCAGAAGTACGGTTCGTTAAGAAAGCAAAAGTTGTCCATCCTAAATAGTTTGCATAAAAAATATGGAATATAATCCACCTCCTTTCTTCCTAACCTACATATGGCTCATCACTACTTCTCCTACTAAACACTATTTTTGTTGCCAGTATCAGAAAATGCAATGATTGCTGAAGATTTTAGCACAGGATGAAGTTTGATAGACTTCATCATTTCAGATGGACTAAAATGATGGGTCTTTTCCAGCTGTCAGGGCATGAAGATGCTTGCCCTGATCTCTGCATCTGAAAGTCAAACACAAGTCTGGCCATGGAAACACAGGGACAGGAAGGTTATTTAGAGAGGACGCAGATAATCTGTTTCGATCCCAGCATTTGTCTCCACAAAGATGCCAGTTAGGTTTTGTCCCAGTTCTTCCTTCCATTTGGATGATCTCTAACAAGACATGAATTTTTGCATGCTTTCCTGCCCACAGTTTGGCACTGCAGTGCTGAAGCACAAGGTCACCGAGGTCATGACAAGAAGTAGGAGAGAAATGAACGCGCACAGACATCAAGATGATAACAGCACAGGTTGCAGCACAATGTTGCCAGTACAGTGACACATTTTACATAATATTTTTTTCATTAAATATAGGTTCACTTCTCACTTGCAAATGGTAAACAGCATTAACCTGGGTGGCCCGTATTTGACAGTCACTGCAGATGCAAATAACAATTAAGAAGGTGCAACAAAAACTGCCAGTGAAAGAATGAGTCAAATCTAACACAAAATGAGCAAGTATGCTACAATGCAAGCTGGTACCTTCCATTATGGACAATCTATCGTTAGTATTCCCAAACAAGCAATGCTGTTGGCACTGTGATTCCTGTCCTGCCACCCCATGTTCAATAGTGAAGAAGAAGGAGCAGTTTCTGTGACTGTCAAGTCAGAATTAATTATGATCAAGCATTAATGCCTCATATCCTGTGCTGGAATCTCACAAATTCAAATCCAAACTTCAGAATAAGCTTCAGTAGGTGTTTACTGGGGGACATGCACATGATCCTGCTGCAGAGATGCCAGGCTGGGTCTGATCTGACATGCCCACCTTGTGCAACTGCTGCCAGGGCAGCGCTGGAAGGAGTGAAGCACATCAGGGCTGAAAGTCTTTCTGTAGGGGGATCTCAACTCCATAAGACACTGAGGTAAACATTGCATGTGCTGCCAGAATTGGCAATACATTACACAATATAAACACAGGCAATGTTCCAGATCCAGATGCCATGTATAGAAACTCCCCAGTCTTAATCCTCATTTAAATACCAACTTCATCTCTTCATTCTGTAAATCCGTGACATTTTGTTTAAATGTCCAGGTCAGGGACAAGGAAAAACCCTACATCAGAATAGTATTATGACTCACTACACACAAAACACATCATAGAGGTACATGGTCTGTATGAGGAGTGAACCTCTCACTCCGTACTGAAGATCAAGTCTTTTCAAGTTATTCCCATCCAAAGGGCAGCTCACAGGTGCAGAGGAAAAAATAGCTATTGATTGATTGGACCCCATGGCCCTTTCATGCAGCATATCACTGCAGCCCTGCAAAGGTCAAGTTCAGTGGTTTCAGAGAAATAAATAGTAATTCTTGCAGCCTGGCAGTCAGGCACACAAGGCTGAGAAAAGTGTCCTGAGCTCTATCTGAAGCCACATTGCACTGAGAAGCAGAGATCAGCCCTGTTTTCCAATACATTTTTCTTCACTTTGTTGTTACAGTCAAAACCTAGAACACACCTCTTAAAAACAATTACCTTAGAAAATTCCAGTTCTACTAGGTATTAGAACCTAATACCCATTAGGTATAAGGTTCTAAGAGAAATATCCTGAGTTTTCATGATATGAAGCCCAGCTGCAATGCAAACTGCTGCTCTGAGGTGCAGAGTCTTCAATCTCCAGCCTTCCCAGATTGCTTCTTGCCTTGAGCAGCCTGTGCCTCCTCCCCTGCTAAATTTTCTCTGCACATGGTCTCATCACACTCTCCTCCCACAGACCATCTCTCTGAGAATTTACACACTGTGACACAAAGCATCCACTGGAAGGGATCGCACCCTGTTGCTCTTCTGCTTACACTCACCTGCTCCTAAGAGAAAATTAACATCAGCATTTTTCTTCCGGGAGCAAACACATCAACACACCTCAGACACACATTCAGTATGTGTGTTCTATTAAATTTATCTTAAAAAGACAATCCACACAGACTTGTCAGTAACATGGCCCTGAAATACGTTTTGAATCTTGCAGATTTAAATTTCATTCTGCTTTTCCATAAGCACATTCTGCAAAGTGCAAATGATGCAGTAAGGCATGACAGGAAGTGAGGCATGTAGATCCTACAGATTGGTGAGCACTAAAGCTGAGGCCTAATGCTAAAGCAAAGGTCTAATGCTAAAACAGACGTCTTATCACTGTGAAATGTTTGCCCAGCACTATAAATTTGCATTGTGATTAATAAGCACTGATAAGAACATTCTGAGCACTTCTCACTGTCTCCATGCCCAACACTTCTGTGCTAGTACCTTATAGTGAATACTTCAAAATACTCTAAAAACAGTAACTGATTCATCTGGAAGATTTAATCTTCCCTTTACAAACTGAGACATGTAAAGAATGTCATGAGCAGGTCATGGCAGCGGATCACATCAAATTGGCTCTCATTCCAGTACAGGGGACTGTTACTGGAAGAACAGAATATTAATCAAGGAAAAATATGTAGCTTGATCTGATGCTTCTGAGAATGAGTTGTGCATTGAGAAAACTTGCAAATTTTGCATTTATTTTATCTGTCTTGGGAAGAGAAAATCCATTTATACAATAAAAAAAGGAAAATCAATACAATAAATTCAAGAGTTCTGATGCACAATTTATTATGTACCTGGTGACACACAGTAACAAATCACAAGTATAGCTAACATCAAATAAAACTCAAAGGTTAATCACCTCAGAGGAAGCTTACATCAACAGGTTTTTCCCCATACTTGTGCTAGGTGTGCCACTGTGCCTCAGTGGGTGGCAGTCCTTTCCTTCCATTGTACTGGACCCTCACCCCCTCACAGCCAGCCAGACCTCGGTTGTTCACTTTGTGAAGGCCAGCAATGCAGTTTCAGCTTCTGTCTGGGAACATGGCCTATCTCTAAAGGAATCACAGCACTCAGGAATTGCACAGACATAACAGATATTTCTTCAGTGTTGTTGATCCCACTGGGGATGGGTAGGCTGTGCCTGTAAGCATCACCAGTGGTTTATAACTTTAGCAACAGAATGAGGACAACTATTGTATTGCATATGCGAGATCTGGAGTGCATGATGCAAACAAACCTGAATCCTCAATCCTGCAAGTGACTATTTTCCGATATGTAAAGAAAACAGGAGGGGAAAAATGCCCCAAACAAATATTTTGAAGTTACTGTATCAGTGATCTTTCACCAGACTAAACTGAATTTTTTTTCCATTTTTTTACCTAGGAGAGATTTTCAACCACTTCACAACTTTATTTGTCAGATGGGGAAACAAGTTTCTTCCTCACACCCATTAATAGCACCAAAAGTAGGCTGCCTAGGATGTACAGCTCCTCTTCTGGTGCCACATCTCTCCTATCTGCTCAGCAGCCTTTCTAAATGTGTTTTCCTTCTCCAGAGTAACTGGGATAATGAGCTTGGATAAGGCATGATATCCTCACTATTATTCCCAGTTTTGGACTACATCAGGGCACTCTTCACCAACTACTGTCGACCTGCTGAGAGTCTTCTGGCAAGGTTTATAATTTAAAGGAAAAGTCCCAGGATAGACAGACAGATCCCCATTGAATTTCCTTTACTTATTAGTGGAGGAAACAGGCATTCCAAAATCCTTTCCCTAGAATGCCAGGCAGGGAACAGCCTGAGTATTGGCTGATGAACTGCCTGAGCCACACAGGACTGGCACCAGGCCAGTAATCTGTGCTGCTGCCACAGCTGGTCAGATTATAAAGTCATTGTACTTTAGTCAGCTTCTGCCGCCTGTCTACCCTCAAGCAGCAGCTCTTCTCCCTAACCCAGCAATCTCATAATGTCCTGGACTTAAAAGGCAAAACAGAAGGTTATCCTGAAAAGTGTTTAAGGTAACCAGGCCATTTTTGTCAGAACTGCCTGGATCTGATTTAGAGGTATTGATATCAACCTCGCTGGTGACAGTTAAAACAGAACATTTAGCTACCACCTCAAAATATACCTGTAGCTGATATTTGTTCAGAAGCCCTACAACCACTCCTCCAGCTACAAGCTATGATGGGAAACATCCAATCCATATCAAGAACTAGCTAGTATCATCAAGTAGGAAGGAACAAAAACATACCTAGGAACTTCACTCTTACATGGAATTTGGGATTTTTTAGTCCCTGAAGACTGAAAATCACACAAAGGTGCCTCATTTTGATTGGAGACAAACTTATTTGAGCATACAAACCTGGGGAAACCACAAAGTGGAAAAAGGAGGAAGCTTAATTACAGTATCATATTCAGCAAGTGTTTGTAAGCAGAGAACACAATATCAAATCTCTTTCTCTGAAGAAAAGGAGCTGTGAAAGGTTCCTTCAAGTCTTTCCTAGCTCTCTTCCAAAAAATAGAAATACCTAGTAGATTCCGCAGGAGAGCTGAGGGTGACCAGGAACCCACGCTGGTACAGGAAGATGTCCAGAAACCATGCCCCTTCTCTGGCATCCAATTAGTAACTCCAATATTTAATCCAGTGAATTCCCTGGAAAAGGCTAGAAATTAAGGTCAGCTCACTGCTGGATTGTAAGAAGTGTATGCATTGGTATATTTGGTATATTTGTTTATTTTGTCCTATTGACCAACAAGTACATAATGAAAAATTTAAGTTAGACTTACTGCATTGCTGCTGACCTTAAACTGTGAGACAGCAAAGACAAGTTTTCTGTTTAGTGGAGCTGTTTAACTTCTAGCAGAATTGACTGACACCTGAAAGACTGCAAGGCTGAAGGGGAAGTGAAGAGCCACATACAGCCACTTCCCTTCCAATTTGTCACAGAACAAACAGAGCTGCTGATCAGTACTAATATTATGTTAATTATCACCCCATAGTGAACACTTACATACAGAGTTTAACCACAGACATGTCCTTGAACAGCCCAATGGACTGCAATTGAGCAGATAAACAGATATTGCTTGTTGAATATCAGTTGGCTGATGGTCAGTTAAATATCTTGTGGTGATGGAAAATTAAGCACTTTGTGGCAGCTGGAAACTGCCACCAATATTTTACCTATTAATAGTCTTGAAAGTAAAGTGCCTGGAGGTAGTACAAGGAACAACTGCTTTTTATGCAAGAGGATTGTCAGCCGCAGGCTTCTCTTTGCTGTACAGAAAAAGGATTTCCAGAATATCAAACCAAAACTATCAAGTAATTAAAATCCCTATGAAAAGCATTTCCTTGAGTGTTGGAGAGCAACCTGAACCAATACAGAAACATCTGCAAATAAGACATCAGTGACAACTTAAGACAACCAGAAACAGCTTCATTCATCCTCTCATCTTATTTTTCCTCTCCTTTTGTGGAGGAAAACTCACTTTCTGAAACAAATATTACTTTCTTTTTTTTTTTTCTGGAAATTCTGTGCTAAAATTCAAAAGTTTGATCAATATCTTGGAATTTGGCAGCTTTTCCTGATGGGTGAAAGCAACAGTAATAAGAACAAAGTTCTTCCCCCCACTGCCTTGCTCAGGGAAATTATCCCGATTTTCCATCCAGAATTAGTGACAATATTTGTCAAAGTCCAGCATGTGAGAGTTCAGGAGTAACTGCTTCCTCCAGAGCCTTCCCAATGAACAGACACACATATAGGCTTTATTTCTGTCCTTCAGTGTCTGGAGAATGTGGGTGGCAGGGACACCACCTCATTACAGTGGGCATTAACTAAGGCTGACAGGCAGGGATGGTTTGAACTCTGCACAAAAGGTGAATCATGGCTGGCAGCAGAACAGTGTCCCAGAAAAGCCCAGGAGGACTGGGGCAGACTCTGTTCCTGTTTCACTGAAAATCAGCAGCTTGGCATGTAGGCTTATCCCAAGCACTGTTCACAGGCCCAACCCTGGCATCAATCACGTTTATAGCCACAAATTCCCATCACTGTGATAATTAATAAAATGCAGTTTCTGCCTTCTCCTATTCCATTCATTCACTCTGACTTGTTTCTAAACAGGTGGAGGAGACGGTTTTCTACTTTCTTTCTGATCTTTCACCTCTACATATGTTTTCTGACTTGTGTCACTTTTTCTGCAGTTTAGGAAGAAGAGAAAGTTACTGTTCTGATTTGCACTGCCCTGTTGAAATTCTGAAATGGGCAGTCACATAGAATTACGGAATATCTCAAGTTGGGTGAGACCCATAAAGGTCATTATATCATATGTGGGAGTAACTCAGTTCAGAGTTTATTTTATTCCTAGTGTCACTTGTGAACACTTTACCTGTGCCCTCCTGCCAGGTACCAGCAAAATGCTGAATCTATGGTAAGCAGAGCAAAGTCCTCCTCCAGCAGAGCGGGGATGCACCAAGCAAAGGGGAAAGCAGCACATGCTATCTGCACCATTCTGGGGCTAAGTACAACGCCAGCAAGGAGTCTGTCAAAAGATCATTTATTTGTGCCTCACTTCCCCAGCTAGACTCAGTGGCCTCTGTTTGGGCTGTCTATTGCTGCAATACAGAATTATATATCTAAGTAACATGATAGAAGATAATATATATGCATTTTTAAAATGACAAAACAGTGAGTTTGAAAACTACCTAAATGGCAAACCTTCAGTGATCCCATCTTCCAAAAACTGTGCTCACGCAAGATGCACACAGCAGATGGCTACAGACTGCTCAGATACAGATTGCTATGAAATGGTCCTGAGTACAGGCATCCAAATTAGAGATACTCCGGCAACTGTATAAGGTGTCCATTTGGATGCAGAGTTTTGCCCTATGTGGATGAACTGTGTTTTTAAGATACTGGCTACTCTAGATGGAGATGCATTTATCTCTGTGCCAGTGTCAGGCACACGGTAATCCTTGCTGAGTGTTCTCACTTGCACTCTGCAATGGAAGTGTAACACAGTGAAGTCCATAAAATAAATTGCAAAGAGGATGGTTGAAGTATTACTCACAATAGCAATTTTCAGTGTTCACTAAGAGCTGCTTTCTAGCACAAGAGTAACATTTCCTGTTTGTAAAGCTTCACAGTCTTTCTGCAAGAGCTAGTAAGAAATATAAATCATCCTCCAAACAGTTAACAGTAAGGACAGAGTCCACACAGATTTGGAAACACTATAATCTTTGGGAACCACATATAACCTTAAAACCTGACTGCTTTGACCAAGTGTTTACTCTTGTATATTAGCCATAACTAACTAGGAAGCATTTATTTACTGTTAAAACCCAAATATGCACCTCAGATGAACTTCCAGGTAATGCAGCAGAGGTCCTGTCAGAGAATGTTTATAAAGTACTTGTGCTACTCATTGCAGAGGGGACACAATTTTGACAGAAGTGTCAGAGAAGGACATTGTCCAGTTTTGCTGTCTGACCATACCAAAACACAGGGATATTTCAGTCAGAAGACCAAAAAATAGTGCTCTAAAGATGATCACAAGAAGATGGCCTTTTATTTGTGCCAGAAAATAAAAAGGCCAAAGTTATTCTGTAGTGCAACTCTGAATTGTTTTATCATCTTCAATAATCCCAGTTCCCACAGACTTCCTTTTTTCTTGTAGGTCAGTTTGGATTTATTGGTCCCCCACAGATTTCAGTTGTTTGCATATTTGATAGTACTATGTAATGCATTCCTTACCATCATAGCTTCAGACAACACCTGTAAAGTTCCAGAAAAAAACATAGTTATGTGTTTTTCCCAAATATTTAACTAACATATATTTGTCTTAACTTCCTCTATCAATACACGAGTGATCTTTATAATATGGGAATACCTAGATCAAACACAAAACTTCAATGTTTTTGCCCTCACATTCACACTGAAAGGGACCATACTGAAACTGAGGAGCTTGCAGGAGAGCTAAAGGATGCAACAGATGACAGTGATCCAAATCAGAGGGCAGAATTAACTAAACGGGATCATGTGTTACCTAAGTAACTATTAGGCAATCAGCAATAAATAAATTTTTTCCTATGATGTATGTCTGTATCAAGATTTATTTCCAGGGGCTGACAAGCTTTGCCCTCAAGTCTCCAATTAAAAAAAAAAAAAAAAAGAAAATCATTTGACTTGGGAAAAGGTCAGTAAGGAAGGAATGAAAAAAAGTAATTGAGCAAACAAAAATGTTGCAAGATGAAAGCTAACAACCCTTCCACAGAAGTTCATCATGCTCTTTGCATCAGCCCAGATCAGAGAACTGCTGATCACTCCCTGCCACCTGAGAGCAGCCCAGCGAGGCAGATGTGAGCAGGAACAGCTGCATTGGCTGCTCTTGGAAAGTCTTTAGCTTGAAAGGTTATTAAACACAACAGCAAGATCTCTCTGAGAGACTTTTTTTAAAGAATAACAATCTCTGCAGCCATAGGCAACTGCTCAAGCTTCTGGCCATGCAAACTGGGGTAGAACAGAGAGGGACTTCCCCCAAACTCTGGTAAAAGTCCACGTAACTGGCAGTCACTTACATGCATTGTCTTAAGCTGACTAGAAACAACAATCACAAGGGCTCTGGATGAAAAGGTAATTTACTTCAATTTTAAACTCTCTGTTAAGTCCGGACACTGAACCTCCATTAGAAAAGTTTCGATGTCTGACAAGCATATGGAAATTCTACTATCAAAGTGGATTCATTGAGAAAGTACTATTGTGAATCGTTTCAATTTAATGGGAAAAATCAAATTCAGACTGAAATTCTTTACCATATTGATCTACAGTAAATCTGTACCATTTGCTATGGATCCTTGAAGCCATACTGGAAGTGATCTTGTAATGACAGAAAAATTACCCCTAACAGATTAGACAACTAGAGGGTAGACAGCGTCCCATTAAAGCAGTGTTTTCAGGTTTGTAAGGTTGTGAGTAGGCTGGGCAAATCACTGAGGTGAATGCACTGCATAAAAACAAGTTATTATTAGGTGAGGGTGTAGCTGTCACAGTATAAGAGATGGTTGAGTAAGCAGATCGAATAGCAAAGAGGAGGAAGCTAACAACAGTGCTAAGGAGACTACAGAAACAACAACTGATATTCCACTGAAAGAGGTAAGTGACTTAAAACAAAAATAACATAAAGAAAAAAAATTTTAAAACAGTTGCTTGCTTTGTCAATTTCTTGGGCAAAGGTGCTTAGCTGAGCTTGCCACAGAGTTAAGACTTCAATGATATTGTTAATCTCTTCTGCTCTCTCGTGTGTCACAATGCATGTTTTGATCTGTCATAGTAAGCTCATTAAAAGATGCTAGGAGATTTTTATGGTTTTATGTATGAGGAGTATCCTCTCTAGAATATCTAGTTCCATTTACCAGTCTTGACTAACAGCTACTGTGTGATCACTTGCTTGGTGTGTTTGCACCTTTGGGTGGAGATGAGAAAAAGAAAGGGGATGGAGATAGGAGAAATAAAAATTCTAAATTCTTAACTTCTATGACACTATCTGATACATGGAAATATGTGACATAATGAATCAATGTGTACTGGTATGTATTTTTGAAGAGCATGTGGAGTTACTGCAAGACTGGAAGAAAGCAAATAGCACTTCAATCCACAAGATAAAAAGGAGGATCCCAGAAACAGCATGGATGCTATTTTTTCCAATAATGAAGTAGTACTACGGAATATTAACTACACCAGGGACTACACAGAGCTAAGTGAAGCCATCAGCTCTACTGCCTGGATACATCTCCTCAGACAAGGTTTTTTCTTCCTTTTTTTTATTAATTTTTTTTTAAACAGATTGCAAAATTTGAAGATGAGAATGCAAATGAGATGAAATCCATCTGGGTGTTACAGAAGTGTTTCCTAATGTATCTTCTTGCAAAAACTTAATTTAAAAAAATTAAAAACACCAGTGTGTACCACTTTTGAATGAAATAGAAGAGAAGTAAGGAAAGAAAAGAAGGACTCATCATTTCCAGCACTTGTCAGAATCTCCAGAGCCTTGGGTTGTCCTCCAGCTGTGTTGGGAGACTGAAGTCAAACACCTTCTATAGTAGCTCCTGCTCTGTTGGAATATGGGAAACTTTCCTTACATTTGGTCAACCAGATGGGTTCAGGATGTATTACTCTAATATGGAATAATTAATGATATTACTTACACCAAAGGTTTTACAACAATATGTGGGTGAATAAAATGAAGTGTGGCATGTGACAGCACCTCAGGAGGAAGCCTTTGTCATAAAAAGAGACAATTTCAGACTCGTGGGTTCTTAAAAAAGATGTTTTATTCCAGAGCCCACAAGGTCCGGTGGATTCCGAAGGGGAAAAAAAAGAAGGGTGCGAGGAGAAAAAAAAGAAAAAGAGTCCCGGGCAGTGATTAGACTACCCTGGCTACCGGTTGGTAGCCAAAGATAATCCTGTTCAAAGCTGGGGTGAACTTGATCTAAAATCAAGTTCAAAATAATTAAGTTCGATTTATCCCAGAGAGGGAGGAGGCCAAGCACCCAGCTTCGAAGAGCTGCTGCACCACTAGTTGGTGAAGGAGCTCACAGGGACCACCTGCACTGATGGGTGGTAAAAAGGCTAAGGGGTCCCAAGGGCAAAAAGCCAAAAAAAGTTTCTCTCTGATTTGGTCTTCGATTTTTATAAGTTTCTGGTTCCGCCCAGATCCGCCCCTGTCCTGCCTCCATGGTTTGAAATGATTGGGTATACTAATTAATGAGGGGAGTCCTTTCTGCCAATCAGCTCGATGTTGTCTAGGGGTGTAAAAATGCTGATGTCATGATGACTGGAAAGGCGGGAAAGACCCTTATTAAAATTCATGGTTTCTATGGAGGCAAGTGACAGGGCTAACTGTTAGTTTCTAAATTTAGAAGTGGTGGTGCAGTGGGGCTCTAATATGAAGCTGGGTGTTGGGCAGCCAAAGGGTTTTACACATTAAATAAAATATTAAATACATTCATTCTTAATAAAAATTACATTAAAAAATAGGATTTTCACATGGGATTCAAGGTGTACAGTAAGGGGTTACAAGAGTTGAATGCAAATAACATTTACAACATTTTATTTTAAACAAACATTTTTATAACTTGTTTTCTTTTAACTTTCTCTTTGGTTTAATAACATTTGGTTCTCTGTTAACTTTAGCACTCTGTAGAACTGTTTTAATTTACCTAGAAAACCTTAAAACTAAATTAACAGCTCTTTCATTATTTTATAATAGTAATAACTTAATAAACTTTATAATAAGGATAACCGGCTATAACAAGGACAACTGATTAACTTATAACAACCTATAACATATAACATGAAACCCATTTCACATTTTAACAACTATGATTTAACTAAGTGTGTTGTGAATATGCAAAAGATCATGAGGTAAAGTTCATGTATGACACCTTGCAATGATTTGCACTCCACACCATGGGCTGAAACATGAGTAAGCTCTGGATGACAGCAGCAGAAGAGGACAATAAAGGGTGTTACCACAGAACAAGTCTTTTTTGTGGAGCATATGCACAGTATAGAGCAGATACTGCTTATTATATTCAAGTAGTTTCTCGAATTTACAAAGTGACTGAACAGTTTAACACTCTTTCACTCTTCTGTTCCTCTGCTGTTCAGAATCAGCTGCTAATGCCCTATAATTAATGATCAGTTTCTCACTGCTGACACTGATTTGACATTTATAGTATTTACAACATTTATTGCATGCTCCTGCTAACAGACAGACAGATTTCCTTGCGTGCCTTAGAGATGAGCCCAGCTTAAATGCCATCATTTCCTCAAGGAAGATTTGAAGTTGAATGTTACCAGTTACAAACTGTGGTATTGCAGGAATATTTTCTAGCATTTTGCATTGCATATCTCTACTAGGAAGCACCTTCTTTGGATTGCTATAGAGTGAGTCAAGATGCTGTGACTGCAGTCATAGCAAATTCATCTAAAACTATGGGCAGACTGCCAGAGAAGCTCAAAGCACAGTTTTGGGGCAAACTGTACCATGGTGGGTGTTATGTTTGAAAGGCTGAGAAAGGAGCAGGCTGTGTGCCAAAGAAGAGGAAACACTTAGGAGCTCCAAGCAGCTTCAAGTACAGTAACACACCATGGTACAGAGATTCATCCTGGCAGTGCTGCCTCAGGCTTAAAAGTACTCAAGGCAGCATGAGCCAGTGCCTGAAGTGCCACCCCAGGATGTACAAGACTGGGGCTGAAAACACAGTCTGCTTCTGACTAGTTAAAGTATTTCTCAAGGCTGGTATCAACTGCAGCAAATCATATTGCAAAACACCCAAGCCCAGCTGGAAATTCAGAGAAGACATTGTGCTTCAGCATTTCAGAGAAAAATAATTCAGTTCTGTTCAGCTAAAACTGTTCTCTTGCTTTTTAAAGTTTGAAAGATCCTTAAAGCAAAATAGGGTTCAGCTTTCTGAAACTGCTAGAGACCAAATAAAACTCCTTCCTAAATAGGAATTCTAAGGTCTTCTAGAAAGTACTTTGTGGGAAACAACCTGAACAGAAGTCAGCTACTAATGAGAGAAAATGATAGAGCTGACTGCAAAAAAAGCTGACTCAAGAGTTCAGTGCAGCTGAAGAGCACTGCTTGCCTGGGTTTGCTGTTGAGTGCTTACACTTCTGTAATTTGTTACAATTACCAACCAAACAAGCCCCCTTCCCTCCCATTTCCTAACAGAAAGTACCAACTTCACAGCAGAAGGAATATGCTCCCAGATCTGGCACAGGCACAAAGCAATCTGTATCAAAGGAAGTTCTCACCACAAGCGGATGAGAAGCCACAGGAAAATCGTGTTAACACTGTGTTAATTTACACAAAAGACTTACAGAGAGGCAGCAATTTTCAATCTCCTCCCCATGCCCAATTTCCCAGCTTGTTGCCTAAAGTTTCATGCCATTTTAGCAACTACTGGCAGGAGCATGGGTATGTCACAAGAAATTCAGAAATTTTTGCTGAGGGAGAAAGTGAGATGCATGCACTGCAGAAACCTGTGAGCTCAGAGGCAGAAGAAACAATGCCAGAGAGTACAGAGCCCCTGACAAAATCCTCCTGGCTCCTCACAGCAATAGTCTTATGCCAAAGCACTCCTCCAGAAAAGCCTGGAAGTGGAATACAGCATCTATGGGAAAGTAGCAGTCAAACTGGGTTTTACCAAAGAAGATAGATGCAAATCTGAGTCAAAAATTAGGCAAAACCTTCTCCCATGCCAGAACTTCCCACTGAAACTGGGGAGATATTGGTCCAAGCACTGTTCTCAAATACCAGAATCACAGGACTTGGAGGGCAAAGGAAGCAAACCACAGAAAGATACTCCACCTCAGCCTTTGAGCAACCTGGTCCAAAGGGATGAAGTGTTCTCCTGCTGAGCCTGACAGGTGAAGGCATCAGAAGACTTCCTGGCATTTCAAACCCAATCAGCATTAACAAAAACTGGGATAAAGTTACCTAAGGACGACTGGTTGGAAATGGCTGCTGACAGCAATCTGGAGAGCTGAGCCCAGCTTGTGGCTGCCATGTGGGTAGGAAGCCCTCCAAGGTGCCTGGGATGCCACAACAAGCTCAAAGGTATCTGGCACATTAACCAAAGCACTGGCAAGGTTTACCAGAGCAAGAGCTATTGCAGCACTGACAGGCAGGAGTGGCACTGAAGGGCACAATGAGATGTGCTGTCACCAAGTGGCAGCACACCCTTACCTCAAACTCTACACTCTCCTCTTATTCCTCTTTGTATTCTGCTGGCTCTGACTTCTTTATGTGTCACCAGATATTAATGAAATAATTTATCAGAGCATTTTGGTTTAATTGTTTCAATGGCATCTTGAGTTTGGACTCAATATATATTGCAAGCAGGGCAGGTCAGATTTTCCAGCTTATCATATATTGTTTATCACACTTCAGGTGGAAGGAAAACAACTTGGTATATGTGACAGAGTATAAGAGTAATTGAGGATGAGGAAGTACCACTAGCAGTGAAGTGCAAGATTGCCTCAGTGGTAGTGGTGTTCATCTCTCTCCATCTAAACCAGAAGTAACATTCTGTATTATACAGCACAGGTAGAATTTATCTTCGTGGACAGAAAAGCACAAATGTCTGCTGCCATCCTAACCCAAGAGAAATCCCTGTTCTTGTTATATATTTATTGCAAGTACTTTCTGCCCAAAACAAATCTGGGAAACATGCTAGTTTTGAAACATGTGAGAAGTCACACTGAACACAATGGAAATTCAACTAAAATGTCTGTACTTAAGTGCTTACCATGACAAATCTCTTTTGTGATTTGTTATTACTTCCTACAGGCTAAAGTACCTTTTGACAGTCATATCTGCTGTAGCTCAACTAAAAATTATCAGATTCATCTCTTTTGCAAGTCTATTGCAGTGACTGCACAGGAAATGCCTTAGAAAGGCATTGGAGCATTTACACACCCGTACATCACACACTGATTCTGAATCACCCTGTACTGAATCAGGTACACAAAGTCATGTACTCACCTTGCTCCAAACCCTTACTAAATATGACCCAGGGGTCACAGTTTAGCCACAGGAAGTACTGACTGCCTGAATTTGAATATCACTACGGTTTTTCCTCAACATATTCCCCTGAACTGCAATATACAACTATGTATTTTTAGTCAAGTCAAAAGCAAATGGCTTTTTCAAGGTCAGTAGCTTCACTTGGCACAAAATTGACTTTGAAAATTCTTTATCTGTACAACCCTGAAAACCCACATATGCTATTGAAAAAAACCTCAAACACAGTCTCTGCATTTCTGAACCTATTTTTAGGCACCAAAATACAAGTGCTTTAATCATTACATAAGCAACTTCAACAAGAGAGGCTTAATTAAAATCTAAATTCTCAGTGCAAAGCAATGCTTTTTTGTTTGTGATCTTGCATGACAGTGATCTCAAAAACCTTCTTAAATTTAGCTCCAGTGGTTTGTTTACACAGATTTCTAAAGAAGATGCTGTGGAAATTAAAGACCATGCCAGTATTGATCAAACAGCATAATTCATTTGTCTTTTAAATCTATGTATCTAATGAAAAGCATAGAATTAAATCGCAAAAGCATTGGACACCTCATCTCACAAGCCATGTCTTGAACTTCTTATATTTAACCTGGTCTTTAAGTGGGGCAAAGCTGACTCAGTCAAGGCTTGAGCTGAAGCACAGATCAAGGGAAAAGATTTCAGAAATTACAGGTATTCTGCATTGTCTCTATAGCAATGCATAAGTAGAAGATCTGCCTTATTTTAAAGGCTGAACCTCTATTGGTTTCTAATTATTGGTAATCAACATCAATGGCACTACCTCAGCCTGAAAGGAAAAAAAGAGTCCCTGTATTAGAGAGTTTCTAAATTAGAGATGGACCTCAAGTGTCCTCAGAATATCAGAAAAAGAGCTAAACTCCAAGGGTTATCCTTAGTGTTAAGCACAGGTGGACAGATGAGGTCTAAGACACAACACATGAAGGACTGTAACAGACATCTTAGCAAACCATTGTATTTACCTCTGCAACATCAAAAGCTTGTTATCTTAAAAACAAGAATTGAAATTCAGTTGTTTCAATAAGAATATAACTCCCTAATGAAATTACAGCACTGATAACACTTAGAAACAATCCAAGTGGTCTTTAAACTTTTCTCATCTAAATATTACACATCAGGTATTGCTCACTTTGAACATCAGCTTTTTCCTTTTATTAGTATGAAGATCCAAAGTCTAAAGTCACTAGGAAAGATTTGCTCCATCTTCCTATTTCCAGTTTGAATGGTCAATAGTCAAAGTCTCTGTTCATAAACTTTCATGTCTGTTTATGCTGCCCACATTTTATCCTGGCGGTAGGGGAGGCTAAGTACAGCAAAATGTTCAGTTAAATGTGTAAGTGGAATAAAAGAGCTGGACTTCGAAAACTACTGAGCAAATGAATTAGTAGCTTCAGTTCTTGGGTCATCTATACATCTTATCAGATTAAACAGAATTGATCAATGCCAAATATTTCCTTTGTGTCAGAGCTCAGAAGAATTGGTCTTTTGAGGACAAATTCTGATCCCAAATAGACCAATGTAAATAAACTCTATAGCATACTAAAAAGTTTCCAGTCAAATCAGTAGAATTATCTGTGAGTTGTTATGCTTAGAGTCAGCAGGTCAAGATAGAAATCAGATGCTTTTTTTTCCTGCAAGGTAGATTGTACCAGTTCATTCTTGTATGTAGTTGACACCTATGGTTATCTCAGTGTTCTGTTTTGTCTGGGTTTAAAACCACAGTCATGGGCACACACCACTCAATTTTGCATGAAGAAAGAAGAATGAAAGATTGTCAATGGTAACACAGAAGCAGCAAATTCACTCAGATTCTTCAATTTTATGCAGCAGCCACATCCTGCAACAAAAGTAGTATGCAGCTGTTCCTGGGCACCACAGAGCAACTGCAAATACATGTGCGGCCTCCTTAATTGTTAAAATAGTTCAATGACACATCCATGCCTTTCACACAAATGTTTTAACACAGGAAAAATTACTTATGATGTCCTGGCACCAAATTTTACTATGTCAGGACAACTATTTAGGCTGAAGGGTTAGAGTTTATTTTGTGTTTATCATTCAACAGCCTATTGCATTTGAGCAGATTTCACAAGACCAATAAAAAAAAGGCTTCTTATATGGTACCTAGAAGTGATTAAACTCCAGCTGTGTGTGGTAATGACCTTTAGCTCTACTCTTTCACAGCTCAGACTGGTTGCACAATCTCAGCAAGAATAAGTTTTAAGCAGTGTTCAGGGATAACCCACAGTTGTATGTTCATTATCAGGTATCTAATATATACCTCTGAGTCCTGCATTCAGGAATGGAGATGGAACAAAACTGTAAGAAACACTCTTTTTCAATTTCTTTTTCTCCTTTTTGGTCCCTTTCTTCATCATTCAAGAGTCAAGTGAATTGCACTGGGGGCAAATGATTACATTTGAAAGATGTGTTAATCTGAATAGTGATACTTTAGATCAGCACAGAAAATGGATCTAAACAAAGAAGAGATGCTATTGAGCTTTCTGTCACCTGTAAAAAAAACAAAGGAAAAATCATATTCTCACCATCTTGAAAACCTCATGCATGCAGACACTTCTGTCAAAAAGTAATAGTTTGGATAAATATTGAGCCATAACCTGTTCAGACTTCAAAAAATGACTAGTCTGATAAAATTCATAGAACTCCTGCTAACTTACAAAGAATTCATCATGGCATTTGTCATCCATTTTCTTAATAACTAAGTCTTGAGGGGGAAAATTATTAATTTCATTATCCAAATTTTTTTTCTAATCTTATGAAAAAAAAATCAGTTTGTGAGTCTGCCTTGAGCTCCTCATTTTCAGAACTGGGACATAGGTGATGTTTGCACAGCTGATCTAGGTTATTTTATGTCATTGGTTGTGTGGTTTGGTCACTGAGATCACAAACTGCAGCATCACTCCTTTGGAAACAACAAGGAACACAGATGATGTACACAGACAAGCCTGCACTACAGAGCATAGCCCATTGTTTTCTCACACCTGCTTTCCAAACAGGCTGAAAAAAGGTTACCCACCATTAGCAGTTCAGCAGGACATCTGACCAAGAGCCCCCTGCCAGACTCAAGGATGACACACTCACTGCTCCAAGTGGCTCAGTTCACAGCTTTTAGCAGTGAACTGATCAGTAGTTTTCATTCATCAGGAAGAAACTATACGGGTGAAAGGTGACAAAACACCACAACTTGGATTAATTTGCTGTTCAAACGAGGTAAAATGCCATGTACTTTATGTACCAGAGAGAAAGGGTGGAGAAGGAAAAGCAGTTACAGCTTTACACATACAGCTAGCTCAGGTAATTGTCTTTGTTCCCTTCTCAAGTGACTCTGCTGCACTTCCCCGCCTTCCTCCCCCACCTCCATCGGTTTATAAAACACATCTAGGAGCCAAAACCACAGATGGTGTCAGTCACTCTGGCTCTTCTGAGATGATGGTGCAATATCCACTCAGCCTGAACGGGGACCTGCCCAATACTAATTATTGGTATCTGTTGCATACCTTGTAACAGCCTTGAATCTACTTTGTTTCCCACATGCAAGATGCAGCACAGACAGAAGCCAAGAGATTGGTGCCATCTCTTTGCACTAAGTTTGGAAACCCCTCCTATTCGTTTTCTTTCATCCTCCTAAAACCGGCATTTTCTAAAAACTAAGAGGAGGTTGCAACCAGAAGGTCTAGGGTGCTGTGTTGGCACAGGTACTTCCACTTTAATTCATATCCACTGATACAGGCAGGTTCCCTTATACCAATTAAGAATACTTAAGGTCTTTAGTGAAAAGTGTTAGTATTAGTTTACTCCTCAGATATTATAAAGAAGTCAAATTCCAGTACCAGACAAACCAGACCTAGATCAATAAAAGCTCTATTTTCTTGACCAGTCACAGAATCACAGAATATTCTGAGTTAGAAGGGGCCCACAAGGATCAAGTCCAACTCCTTACCCTGCACAGGACCATTCCCAAAAGTCACACCATGTGCCTGAGAGCATTGTCCAAACACCCTTTGAACTCTGCCAGGCTTGGTGCTGTGACCACTTCCCTGGGGAGCCTCTTCCAATGCCCAGCCACCCTCTGGGTGAAGAATCTTTTTCTAATATCCAACCTAAACCTCTCCTGACACAGCTTCAGGCCATTCCCTTGCATCCTGTCACTGGTCACCACAGAGAAGAACTGCCTGCCCCTCAGTCTCTCTCCCTCATGAGGAAGCTCTCACCCTCAGTCTCCCCTTCTCCAGTGCCCTCAGCAGCTCCTCATTCAGCTTCCCCTCAAGGCCTTTCACCATCTTTGTTGCCCTCCTTTGGATGCTCTCTAATAAGTGAGTGCTGAATGGACTTTGCTATTTAGCCCTATCTCTCGGATCATGAGCAGAAAATGTCTTCCAAAGATCGTATCCACAGCCTTTGGAAGCAAAGCCAGGAAGCTCCACCTGCCAGCCCAGCCTGCACACCTCACCTCACAACTCAAGCAGCATTAAGCACAAGCGCTCTCCTATTCCCATTTCAGAGATAGAGGAAGGCAAAAAAGACCAAACCAAAACCACAGTTGTTTACATCAGCACAAGAAATCTCTCACAAAACAGGCTTGGCCTACTTGGCAGTTGAGCAAGTGCACTAACCTTTGCACAGTGTCAAGAGGGAGGGTGCACCATGGGGAGATAACAAGCCCCCCGTGCATCCCAACTGTGCTGAGAGCCCTGACCCCAAAGGAGTGGCTGCTTCACAGACCCCTGGAGCTGCAAGGGAAGCCCCTGCCTCAAAGGCTGGACATGTTAAGGACAGGACACTACACAAAGCAGCTGGTGAATAATATTGGAATATTTTTGGAATATTATTGGAATGCTTGCTGAAAGTGCAGTCGAAGAGGCATCTTTTCTCAGTGGAGCAAGACTTATTCAGTGCCCCTGCACACTCGGAGGAAATGTGAACCCTATGAAAAACCCAAGGCTGCAGCTTTCACAGGGCCGGGGTTGGTTTTCACAACACGCTGCTCTCTTCTAATGCTGTTGTGCAAGATTTGTATGTTTAACATTTCTAACCAGCCAAAATTGCTCTTTATATTTGATCAGGAATAATTTTTTTTTTTACCTTTGAACCTCTTGCAAGGCAGTTCAAAGGTTACTTGGGTGCAGTGTCGCCTGTTTATTAAAGCCACACTGATGATTCGGGGCTTAGTCCTGCCACGGGAGCTGGGGAAGCACCACTGGAGCTGGGGAAGAACCAACCTGAGAACACCCCTTGGGAGTTGTAAAGCAGCAAAGGAAGCAAGCTGTGCCAGCCCCTCCACCCTCCTCCAGCACTGAAGGAAGGTAAGCAAATCCCTCTTGATCAGAGCCTGTGTTTCCCAAGTCCTGGGCTTCCTGCTCCTGCAGAGAAGTACTGCAAGTGGGGTAATAACCTCAATTTGCTGCAATACCTGGATCCAATGCACCCTTCTTATCACCCTGTGCAGCTGCACGTTATTAAAGAAGCAGGTCTGGGCTCAGGGGTGGCATACAGGGAAATCACAGCTTGAGTTAGAGCAGCCACCTGAACACTCCCTGTTGCTATAGACTGGCTGGAAGTGGAAACCTGCCTACAATCCAGGCTGAGGCCATTTTCTTATCAGTTTGTCAGTTATGCCTATTTAAAGATACAGTGCACAAAATAGCAGTGCCAGGCTACCATTCAGACTAATGTTTAAACCAGGTTCCAAAAATATAAGAATATTTGTTTCCACAGCATCACAAGAGGTTAAAGGTTGCAATATGCTAGATCATTTATATGCACAAGCTTATTGGCAACATTTACTACAACAGAGCCTAGCTTAATCCCTAACTAAGAACATAGAAGCTGGCTATAATGCCTTTTGTAAGGGTTTAAAAGCCCATATCATAGGGTATGACACACCAGACTGATGCCATTGCCTTGGTACAACTGCTTGTTCTAGCTACAGAGATGGAGCCTTTTCCAAGCTCTTGCTTGTGTACAGAGCTGCAGCTGTAACAAAGGAGAGAATGGTGGAGACAAAGGTTAACCTGAAATCAAGCTACAAGCAAGAGAACTGGCAAAAAGCATGCTGCTCTTCCAAGTCCTAAGCCCATCATCCTATCCATACCTTCTTTCCTGAGGAACTTGTGCTCTGAGAAGATTATTTATGTTCAAGTGCAGTTATTCTGCTTTACAAAGCCAGACTCAGCCCTTGAAAAGCAGAGCAGAGCAAAAAAGAATTATTATTTTTATAGCTTTAAGAAAACAAACTGGAATTCAAAAATCATTGAAATAAAATGAGCTCACATCTCCCACAGACTCATAAAATTTAAATCCAATTTTTGAAGGGACAACAGAGAAAATGGTACGTGGAGCCAATGCTTTCCCTTCATTTATTTACATCCTCTGCTATTTCCTATATGTAGAGAGGTTCTTTTTGGCATTTTTGGATAACAGAAGCTCATGTTGTGCCATGACCTTATGGTTTGTTGCAAAGGCTCACCTGATTCATCCTCTATGCAAAAGTTTTTTGACGGTGATAACAGAAATGAAACAACCAGAACTCTCCATAGACATAAACTACCTACTGCTCATCTTATGTCACTAATGGGTATGAGGGATGCAGGTGTATATTTTATATACGTGTACAAGGAGAAGCAAAGGCTGAGATTCATAAATCTATTTTGTTTTTCAACAGAAAATTACTAGCAAAAAAAAAGAAGATTGGTGCCTTTCAAAAATCTGAAGTTTATTCAGATCATTTATGAAAAATTAAAAGCCGCAACATTTGCATGTCACTTGTTATGTGTATCAGGGGAAGAGTGTCAGCTGTATTCTAATTTATGAGCATTGTATAGAAGTGATCATTAAGGAGACGCTTTCCTGTGTGCATCCTTTAATCCAATTTATGCTGGAGCTGTGACACCCACTGGGTCCAGGCAATAGAGTGCAGCCTTACCAGCTTGTGGAGCTCTGCATCACATTCTGGGCTCCTGGCAGGCCAAGTAGGACAGGGCATGTTCTCCCACCCTGCAGCAAAGTCAATGCACCCAAGATACCCAGCACTGCTACCCAACAGCTGACCAGTGGCAGGGCAAACTCACTGCTTTTTCTCTTCCTCCTGGAAGAATAACAGTCTGAGGCCAGATATCTGAAGGGAGAAAATGCTCAGGGAGGTGCACAGAGTGGGTGATAATGGAAATGGCTGGGCTGGGAGCCTGGCCTTGTCTCCTGACAGGCACTGTTAAAGCTGAAGCTCATGGTTTCTCTGAAATGCCACAGGAACCGGTCTGGGAAGGCAAAGCCAAAGGCAGACGAGTTTAATTTTAAAAAGTTATTTCTTTGTCATGCTCAGCTCACAGGAAAATCAGTGAATCAACCCTCAGTTTCCCTCAGAGATACCTATGTTGCTAACTAATGCCACAACTACATGTAAATTAGCTTTAGCTGAATAGTATAAAGTTTACAGCAGCAATAAAAACATAATTGCAATTTGTAGGGGCTACGTGTTTTAGCAAGCCAAGGTCCAGTACAGGTTGTATTTTGGATGCAAGTGCATACTATGGTAATTTCATCTCAGCTTTATGGTTTGTCTAGCTAAGCAGATTATTCTGAAATCATGCAACATAAGAAAACTTTCAGATGGGGAAACTCCTAAGAGGAGAAAACAATTCTAAAATCTGAGGTTAAGGCAATAAAGAAGAGACATCGGTGAAGTTACTGTCTTCCCATCCCTCCAAACCTACTGCAAAATTCCAGTTCTATTAGACAAGCACTGAAGAGAAAAAGGGAAACTGCAACAGCTATAAACTTTTAAACAAAGAAATGAAACTGTGAAATCATAAAGAAAATCCCTGTCATAGCAGGAAACAAAACTGAGGCTTGAAACATGATTCACTGTTACCTTGTACAAATAATTGCACCTATGTAAGTCCATAGCAGAGAAGAAAGAACTAGGAAGCTTTTGGAAAAAACAAAATAGGAAAAAATCCAACTACAGCAACGAGAAACTTAACACCAAAACCAAATAAACCAAAACCAGCAGCAGAAATCCAGCAGACCAGCAAATCCATTGCAGCAGGATATTAGAAATAGTGTAGTCAAAACATTTTGTTGGTATTACAGTCTACAAAGCTCTGCTCACCTTAACACACATGCAGTTATAATGAGAAAATTGCTATTGTTCAGAATGCAGCTTTATACATAGAGAAGATAATAAACAGATTAGAAAGAATATAAACTATAAATATAATTTCAAAGTGCTTTTGTTTACTTTTCATTTATATCTCCTTCAAGCTGTTTTTATTAACAAAAAAGCTCAGTGTCTTCCTCTTGTGTGGGTGGGTTGTTGGGGTTTGTTTTTTTTTTAAATCACTCCAGTTCCCCCATGCAAGTTCCTCCCCTCTAAAGCTCTCCTCCCAAGGAGATCTGCTTGCTGATCTATTTAAACTGGGGACAGGAAACTGGCTGTAGTTTTTAACATGAGTGTTACCTAAGTGTTGTTTGTTTTGTACTGTGCTACTAAGGCTCCCTTTTACTTAAGAAGAGGTTGACTCCCTACCTTATATTGAAAATGGTAGGTGCCTTTACTCACTAGTTCTCATCTCAATATGTGCTCTGCTCTGTGTAAGTAATGAAGCTCTACTTTATTTGTTTCATTGCTCATGAGTTTGCTTGTTGTTACTCACATGGGCTTTACTAAATCCAATGTGCAAGTGCAGTGATTAGAAGTAGGGTTCAAGATAATGAGTTTTTCAGGAGCCTCCTAGGAAATCTCTGGTAGTGTACTATCAGTTAAATGTGAACCTTGGGCTGAGTTAAGTCCAGATATGTGTTTGTTCTTTGTTCTTCATAATAGAAATGCTGTGATAATATGAAGTAATGGACATTAATATCTAGAAGCTTTTAGTGCTACCTTTTCTCTGTGTGGCTAAGGTGTCTAGTGATAATATTCTAATTTTCTTTTGAGTTCTATGTGAATTTTCAAATCAAACTTTAGTCCTTGCTGTTTAAACCATGTCCTATCACTAGAGAAAACTTCCTATTAATATAGCATTGATGCATGAATGTTTTGCAAGAACTGAACCCGTATTATCTAACAGGATAAACAGTAACATAACCTGCTATACTGACTATATTTTAAATTCTTAAAACCTTCAAGAGGCCAGTTGAGCGTGTTTCTGAATAGGTAGTTACAAGGAGAAAATTTGATATAAGGACTGTATGAAAGCTTGGCTTTTCAATTTATCTGAGAAAATAACTTTTAGTACTAAGTAGTGTCATGATGTTGTTGCCCTCCGGATGGAGAGACAGTGATATCCAACATAGTAAAATTCCTTATTTAAAAATGATCTTTCTGTTTAAATATACTGAAGGCTTGAATTCAACAGGTTTCATGAGCAAGGCTCAGAAACCACAGCACTCTACTTCCTGCAAGTGAGTTACTGAGGCCTCGTCTTTTCCCACCCTCTCGCAGTGTTTCTCAGCAAAGATCAGAGGGTGCTTGAACTGTTTGGCTCTGCCTCTCTGAAGAGGTACTCCAAAAGCAAAGCCTCACTGAAGCATATCCTGGGCTCAGTGCAGGTTACTGAGCATTTTGCTTCATTTTTTGCATGGCTCTGCTCAGAAGTCACAGCTGAGCTTTTGTGCTTCAACTTCTTTCTGGATGCTCAAAGTTAGATGTTCCTAAACCCTGTGGAACACAAGACTTCAGCTGCATCAAGGAGGAATATGGAATATAAAGTTTCCAAGGAGTAAGAACTGGCACAGTGCCTCACATCTGCAGGATGACACCAGGCAAGAGCTGCAATGCTTCAGCAGATGGAAAAAGTGAGTTACTGGTGGTTAAGTAACTAATTAGTGTAGGTGGCTGTACTCCACTTTTCCTGCTTGTAAACAGTCAGTGTTACCTTACTAATGCTGAGAAAAAGATGTCATGATCATGTCAAAAGCTTAGGCAAACCTGATACAAAGTATATAACTCTAGAAGATGTTCTCCCCGGCAGTCCAGACTGTTGCTTCCAAAATTGTGCAAGTACCAGAGGTTGCTTTGTTGTCCATAAGGAACTCTTGCAGTGGAGATGACACTGATTTTTCTTCATATTTATGTACTCAAAAGTGCAAAGATGAGCCACTTTCCAGTGGAGAGAATCTCCTCACGTGGAGACCACAGAAAATAACTTTAATTCCTTCTAGGTAATGAAGTAATAGCTGTAAAGGGGGAGGTACACTAGAAATGATAATGTGTACTCCTGAACTCGAAGCTGTAAATGATACCACTGTAATCTCTTCTGATAAAAACGAAGCCTTTGACTCTGGAGCTTAGTGCATCTTATCCCTGACCATTGATCAGGGCAGACGACCTAAGTACACTTTCAACTGTCCAGCATCTTCTTGCACAAGAGGCTTAACAGGTGGTTTGAGACATCCTGTGCATTTTGTCTCCCTGGGAGCTGAGCCTTCAGAACTCAGGGGTTTCAGACACTGCACCTCTGACCCCTCTGGTGTTTAAAAAGGCAACTGGTGCTCAGACTTGCCCTGCAGTGGAAGCTGGTGTCTGTCCAAAATGCTCTGGTTTTGTCCTGTTCTGCACTGAGTTTTCACTAAGTTCATATAGATTGGGTATTGTGAATGCACAGGGCACTTGGATTTGTGGGTTAAACTCTGGCTGTAGCTGTTCCATGGCACAGATTCTGGCTGCAGCTGTTCTCTTACCATGGACAGGGCCTATAGAGTACAGATTCCTGTCCTCTGTCTGGCTCTTCTGCTTTGAGTGCCGTTCCACAGGATTAAGTGGCATTTGGATGATACCAGAGGTGACAAATTAGCAGCTACTTAGACTGACAAATAGTTACAGTAGAAGCTCTAGGCATAGGAAACAACGCTTCTAATTCTGAGAATTGAGGCAAATTTGTTGACAATCTCTTGCCACAGCTTGAATAACACACCCTATGTGCTTTGGTAGAAGAGACTAAAGCCCATTTGTGGAAAAATTGTTGGAAAGTAAAAGCAAAACATTGTCACTATTCTATTAATAAAGGAGTTGAAAATATTTTTTCAGATATGAAAACCATTTTGTTTTGTATTACATCAGTGGGTTTGTGCATCTGTGGTTTTTTTGACACAACACTAACCTCTCTAGCTTTAAAGGATGTATATGCAAAGTCCTGCATATGTAGTCTCAGTCAGTGCTGTAGGTGGGCTAATGAAGACAATTACTAAAAACACCCAGCAAACCCTAGAAGCTAATGAGCATATAATGCTTCCCAGACTTTAGAGAAACTTGTCAACAGGTCTTTCTTTAAGTTAAAAATTCATTCAAATATAACTGAAAATCATCCTTGACTAGCTATAGGGGGATGCTGGGTGGGCTACACTGGGATTAGAATACTGCCTGATCTTTCTTTCTTTCTATTCAAGAGACTTGTGGAACCAGTTCAGAACTTTTGAAGGCAAAAGTTTTGCTGCATTTAATCATAATTTCTTGATTAGGTGTTCTCTCTGGACTTTGAGTTCTTTGCTCCAAGCAAAGAAATCATATCCTTCAGGGCTCAATGTTCAGTTCTCCTCGATGTCTTGGTACAAACTGCTTTGCGTGTGAGTCAGTAAGAACATGAAAATACCCCAATGGAAAATTTTTCAGTGACTTGTCAGCTGCTACACGGAGCATTTGGGGTTACTGGGTTCTCTGATCCTTATCACAAAAAGGTCTGACAAGTGTCTTCAGTAAACTTTCTGTCAAGTAAGTCCATGTAACAGACAGTAGCTGTTTGTGACGACTGCTCTGATCTGTCTGACTAGGCAGTGTTAATGCTAAGCCATATAAATAAGTTGAAGAGGACTTGGTGCCATAAATAAGATAGTTTTGTTTCTTACCTCTAATGTGACACTCTAAAAACAACCAATCATTCATGGTTTCTGGGAAATTGTCTTAAAAGTACTATTAAAATGAGCAGATGAGAGCACAGTCCAGCCAATAAAACTGGTGCAGCTGTACAGGCCTGCAGTTTCTCTGGTTACCTGCATTTAGCTCAATTCTCTCACTGCTGGTTGAAAAATTTCATGTCCAGGGAAGAGTCATGTGAAATGCACTGAGTGAAAACTCCTTTTCACCACCTGGGCATGGGAAAAGACCGGGAAATAACCCCAAACAGATTGCTAATAATCAATATTATTAGCAATTGTTTTAACATGAGTATTCTGGCATTCCTCTGAAAAGATGTGAGAAAGATGTTTCAGTCTAGAAACCTTCCAGTGTACTAATGGTGCAAATGTGATTTGCTCTGTCACTTGCATTTAATAGTGGGCTCTGAGCTAAAGGAATAAAGTTTGTATATCCAAACTCATGATGGAGAATGGAGATGCCTCTACCAAGCTGCCTCAGTGCTCATGCTATAAAAAAGTGTCTTGCTCATGTTAATGAAAGAGGAAGTATAAACCACAAACCAGATGCAGTTTAATCACTGCAGAAAGCTGCTTGCTAACTGCTTCATTAATGAGCCAGATATATATTTAGTGTCAAGAGCAGCTGATTGCCAAATTCACTTTGTTCACAATCTCTAGTCCTCCAAACCGAGCAGTGTTAAACCTAAACTGCTAAGTAGCTTTGCCCTGAATGTAAACTTGATCAGCAGACCTAGATTTAGGTTCTGCGCTTTTTTTATCCAGGCTCAATTGATAAAGGCCCAAAGGAAGGGTATGGAGATGGGTGATATGCTGTGCTACAAAAGAACAGGTCTGTGCTGCCATAGCTTTAATATGCCCAGTGACTGGAATTGCCCATCAGTAGAGAGTCCCAAGGGCAGTTCCTGCTTTTCTGGCTGTAGCACAGTCTTTTTGGACTCTCAGTACATGAAGCCAAGGTCAGGGGTTTGAAGGACACATGGCCAGGTTTAGAGTAGGAAAGAGGACTAGGGAGTTGGTACTTCTCAGATATGTAGGTGATGTGCATTTGGCAGCTTGGACTTGCTGAAAAGCCTCTGAGGTATCCTTTCTTATCCAGATGCTGAGCAGGCAAAGCATGCCTTTTCTCACCAGAGAACACATCAGGATTGCTGGTTAACACTGCCAGTGGAAACTACAAAACACATACGAGTAATCTAAGTGATCAGTGTGGGCTTAGACACCCAAATTCTGTCTTCAGGTCCTGGCTGAACTTACTAATTGTAAAATATCTTCAATTTCATTGGAATTATAGTTAAAGGGTAACTGGAACTCATTGCGTCAGGAGTTCTGGTATTCTTCTTGTACAGAGATTTAGTTGATAGCTGACATATTATCTACTGATGGGGTTCCTTTGATTTTGTATGAAGAACTTTGAAAGAGTGTTGTTATTAAGCTTGCAAAGTGTGAGGTGGTGTGTCCTGCATAGATATTTAGATACTAGCAAATACAAGTAGCTGAGATCTGAGCTGATTTAGACAAAAAGCAGTCCTTTCTCTTGGCAATTCAATCTTAAACACATCAGAACATTTTGGAGATAAAAGCACTTGTTTCTCAGGAAGAAAGCTCAGGTCTCTTTGTCTCTTATAAGAAAGTCTGCATTCTCAGATTTTGTTTCCCTGCCCTTGACAGAAGATACCCTGGGGGATGCAAGCAGCAGAATTGTTTCTGTATTTCCCAGCTAGACTTCCATTGCACACATTGACTTCCAGGTCACCATTTCCTAGTGGAAAATAACTTTCAGTTTTGATTTGTGCTATTTTCTCTGGCTGAACACCCTGTCACTCTCTGAAATATTTGTCTAGTATGAACAGTAAGAGCAGTTGATAATGAATATACTGCTTATCCTGCAGACATATGTGTAGGTGTATCAAACATGTAATTTATCAATACCCTTCCTATTTCAGCAAAACCATTTCCTATTGAACACTTAAAATATTGAGGAATTTTCTTATTTCCACAATTCACATCATTGAACTGTAGGCATTTTTTGGTTATACTTGGGGAAATATATTTGGGAAATTATATACTGGTTTTCTCCAGGCAGATTTTTTTACTTAAGGATGGAAAGAATATTTCCCATCCCTGACTGCATCAGGCTTCAGCTTTTTGTGGAGGTGGAAGCAGCATAGATTAAGATTTATGGGGACAGGTGATCTGAGATCTCTTAAGAAGCTTAAAACATTGCATAAGTGTGCTTCACTATTGTACCAGGACTCTCCAGGGGCAAACTGCTGAAATGATTTGCAGTATTGTTTAACAAGCTACTTAAGTAACCATGGCTCATAGGTAATTAGAGCTTCTAACTCAAGTCTACTAAACCTCCTGTTTGTTTCAGGTTCAGCTCTGGCTCCACTGATCCAGCACAATGATCTGGATACTTCAAGTACTGTTCTCACCACTCCCAACACCAGCATTGATCAGTCTTATTGCATTTGGAGCTCTCATCTTCCTGTGGGTGATAAGCAGGCCAAAACCTCTTTTACCCCCTGTTGACTTGAACAAGCAGTCAATAGGAATTGAGGTAATGCTTTCTCTGCTTGTGGGCATGGTCCGTTTTGGAACTTAATCTGAATACTCATCCATCCTGACTCTGGGTGTCAGTGGAAACTCCTGTGCAATGTGCACAGCCTTCTCTCCCAGGTGTACAACTCGAGAAGGGAAGTCTTAAGATGCTAAGATGAGAAACAGCAGCTCCTTCCAACCAGGGTTAGGTGGGCTTTTTACCAGATGGCTTTGGCTGTCACTGACTTTTCCCTGTATTTTCAGTGCACTGCATCAGGTTTGAAACTGGTGCTAGACTTCATGTAATAATGCAAGTGGTAGCACTCAGTCAAGGCCTCTCAATAACCTGTAACTGAACGTTAATGTGGGCCATCTAGAAAATTCCTCTGCATGTGACTGAGTAGATCAAAACCAGGAAGGGAAAAGACTTCCCTAACAATGCAGTGCTATTGAAATTCTTTAAAAGTGTTTGCTGAGAGAATGTCTGAGAACAAATGACATTTCCTCTGTTCTACACTGTGTCATAACCATGCTCTGTTCCTAGGGAGGAGCCAGAAGAGGTGCAATCTTGACAGATAATAACCTGCTTTCTTATTACTTTGAAGATGCTAAAACCCTGTATGAAGTTTTCCAGAGAGGAGTGAATATTTCTGGTAAGCTTTACATCTGGTAGTTAGTACTTGTCTATCACAAGTAAACAAATTTTTTCCAAGATCCTTTTCCTTGTGTCTTGGCTGTGGTAATAATGCAAGCTAGCAAAAGCTTTTCTAGCCTTCTGTGGGGTGAAGAGACAAGTGACCATATTTCTTCCTGTCCCAATTTAGCATTAGTCTTATTTGGCAGACTGGGCGGGAACAAACATTGGAAGCTGAAGATGGTAGAGTTCAATCAAGAGTCAGCAGATACAAAGCATCAGAGGAACTGGGGGGGAAACACCTCTCCTTTGTCTTGATGTGAGTTTTCCTGTGAAATTACTGCCTGCTTACAACAGATAGGAATTTCTGCACGTCACTTCACAAGTCCCATGCATGGAAACATGCAAGTTATTTCAACCTCACATTGTTGTGCAATGGAAAAAATATCATCAGATCTTAGAAATATTGCTTGTAAGGATTAAGCCAACAGTCTTACAACCTTGGTTTGGGCAAAGTGCTTAACTGTGGACACTGACCTGCTCTCCATGCAGTTACCTGAATGTCTGACAGAAAAGATTTCCCACTTCATGTGTTTCTATTGTAGTGTTAGGCAACTTCAGTACTGAGCTTTGAAACTGCTTTTCTGAACTCTTTCATTAGGAAATGGTGACTGCCTAGGCTATAGGAAACCCAAGCAACCTTATCAGTGGCTGTCATATAAACAGGTGAGTATTGTACATGACAGATGAAATCATTTGGGATACTGCCTTGTAACACTAAAGTGAGGGAATAACTATCTTGCAGGTTTCAGACAGAACTAAATACCTGGGATCAGGGCTTCTGCAAAAAGGATGCCAACCATCATCAAGCCAGTTTATTGGCATTTTTGCTCAGAATAGGCCAGAGGTAAGCAACATATTGTGTATTCTCTCCTACACTACTCTGACACCTTGGAGTGAGAGGACAGTCTGTATTTAAATAGCTTCAGGCCACATGAGGAACAATCACAACTTTTTCCTTCCCAATTCCCTTTTTACTGACTGAGCACATACCATTCCAAGCATGTAATACAATGATATCTCACAACTCTGATTCTCATGGATGTGCTCCTTACATAACCTCCCCCTGCCATGTGCATGGGCTAGACAAGCAGCATGAAGTCTGTAGGCAATCCTGTCTTGAGAGCTCCTATTTTTCCTTAGCTGTGCTTTTTTCTCTCTTCAGTGGATCATTTCAGAGTATGCCTGCTACACCTACTCAATGGTTGCTGTTCCACTCTATGACACTCTGGGACCAGAGGCCATTGTATATATTGTTAACAAAGGTAAATATTGACTTCCACTCTTTCATAAGGATTTTTCTAGGAAACTTTGTTTTGGGAGGGCTAAGTTCAAGGGGATTTGCAAAAATCAGAGTGGCTTTAACCTTACTGCTCTTACAGACACTTAATTTCCTAGTGAAGCTGCTTTGCAGTGCACAGGGTTCAATGCCTAGAAGAATCCAGTGGGCTTCCTAGGTCTCCTCCTAGTGCCTTGATTGCAAGACCACTGGAGGATCTGCTAGATCCTGTGGACCCTTCTGCAATCAGAGTGCTCAACTATTTGCTATTTGAGATTTTGCAATTTTGAACTCCCACACTGCCAAACAATCAGACAATGCAGACAGACTTGCATGTAAATTAAGACTAGATGTGTGTGTCTGATTTAAAATTGTAGGACGAAAAGAGTAGAGGAGGGAAGGGTGAAGATATGCCTAAATCTGTTTAATCTATCTGGTTATTGCATGTTCTACAGAAACAACATCTAGCAGGCTATCATGGAATAAACTGGCAAGGAAGTTAAATAAATTTTCAGACTTTCTTCCCCCAGTCTTAGGAGAGATATGAGAGAAATAAATATCTACTGTTGTTATAGTGATCTGGGATCCATCCCATAAACAGCATTTGCCAAGCAAAATCACTTCAACAGTTCTGGTAAACCTTGGAAACAGGTCTTGTCTTGGCATTACACAGCTGTGATTTACCAGTCTAACTGGGAACTGGCAGGCTTAGGCAAATCCAGTTCCTCTGGATTTTCCTTTAAAGAAAAAGGCTTTTGCAACTGCATCTGCAGGGAAGCTGAAGTATTAACTCATGAATTTTAGCTACCTCTTTCAATTGGGCCTAAATTCCTTTAGATTTAAGGGAGATGGCTAAACCTAAACAATATTATGGTAATACAAAAAGTTTCAATGCCCATCTTGACTGTGAGCAAAGATATTTCTCTTCAGCTCCTCAGCATTTGCCCTCACTTTATATTGCCAGAATATCAGGTTTGCCCAGTAAGTGGAGTATGGTAGGAGGAACATTCTTAGCACTGTAAGCCAGCCACTGAATCCATATGAACAAATGCAAATGGCACCAAACCAATGTTATTTTCTAAAAGTATGTGCTGCTGAGCTGCCACAGGCCTCATGCAGTCTAAATAGATTTCTGGTAATTTCTTCTCTGTAGCTGACATAACTGTGGTGATCTGTGACACGCCTGCGAAGGCAGAGGTCTTGCTTAAGAACTGTGAGGAAAAAAAGACCCCAGGTCTGAAGATTATTGTTCTCATGGATCTCTTTGATAAAGAGCTCAAGGACAGAGGAGCTAAAGTGGGAATTGAAATTCTGTCACTGCAGGAGGTTGAGGTAAGTGGCTAAAGGCTTTTGGAATACTTTGCCAGCTAAACATCTTGATCTGCTGTGGCAGTGATGACACTTTAATGTAAGCATTACCCAGTTGTCATGGCTGTACCTGACATCTTGATGAGCAGTCATTTTGAAACTTGATATCTTAGCCAAATGGAGTTGCAGGGTTCAAACCGTTGAGTAAAGTTGTGCCCGTGTGCTGTGGACAGCCAAGACTTGCTTAGCTTAGTTCATGATACTGTTGTAACAGGACTTATCAGGCTTCTAAGATGGCAGTTGAGTCTAATTGGAACTCTAAGTTCCAAATTACTGGCTGCCCAGATATCCCAGTATTAGGCTTAAGCTTGCATACATGTAAAGAGATGTGGTCTGTGTCAAATAGAAGGAAATATCTCCACTCAGGACTTCCAAATTCCTTAAGTAGTTCTGATCACTTTGCACACATTCCAATGTGTCCTTTCCACACTTGCAGCAGACAGTTTTTCAGAGTTATGTGGATTGGATTCAGGAAGACGTTTCTGCTTGAATGAGTCAGAGTATCAAGAGGCAAAGTAGTAAACCAGGTGTTACATTTGAAATGCAATTACCTATTCACCTGCTGTGCACATCTGTTAAGTTGTGCTTTTTCTCAAACACAGGAGCTGGGAAGAAACAACATCAGAGAACCAGTTGTAAGTATCTCTATAAAACAGCTATAAACTTGTAAAACTAGTCTCTGGAAAGATCTCTTGCTATGCTGCTAGTAGAAGAGGCTGGCAAAATTTTTTTTGTGAACCACAATTCCCGATTCATCCCAGATAGGAATTGTATATAATTACAGATAAGCATCATAATCCTTACACTGACTTTATGTGGCTTTTTCTCTCTAGCCTCCTAAGCCTGATGATCTTTCTGTTGTGTGTTTTACAAGTGGAACCACAGGTAAGAATTTATAGTGATGCTTCCCCACTGAAAGAGCCTTCCCATGCAGCTCCCTGCACAAAAATAAAGAAATCCTAAGAATGTGGAAGTAAACCAGTAAACTACAGCAGTGTCAAACCACTGTTGCAGTTTTACTTAGGATACTGTCACTACAAGTCAAGTGCACTAGGATAAAGCTTCTTAGAACTGGGGGCAAGAAAAACCAAATTCACGTTGTCTTACCCTATGAAAAATGCAACCTTAGTGTTCAAGATATTGGTTATTCAACTGTGTATTTTGATCCACAGGGGCTAAAACAAAAATCTTGTTTCAGCATTCTCTATGCTACTCCCAGTTGCTCTGCTGTTTCAGTAGCCTTCTCCTTTATGTAATATTCATTGCTGAAAGCACTCAGGATGAGGCATATTTGTGATCTCTTAAGACAATAATTGCTGGGATGAGCCTAGTACTGAGTTCAAACTGAGCCAGACAAGACATGGGAAACTGCCAGCAGAGGCAGTCAGAGTCACAGCTCACCCTGCTTGATCTCTCCAAAGGTAACCCTAAAGGAGCCATGCTGACACATCAGAATGTTGTTTCAAATGCTGCTGCCTTCCTTAGATGCACAGAGGTAAGGCACTCTCCAGGGTATGTCCCTCAGTCATGAAAGCAGCTTTAATGTGGGCATTTTCTTTAAACCATTCACTCCCAGAAATGGATGCTTTCCTAAGTGTCCCTTTTTCAATGAGACAATAGTACTGCAAGAAATTTGATTTGACTTGAACAAGAACTTCTACATAGACAAGAAGTTCTGCATTCATTCTAGAATGAGTCAGTCCTAAATACCAAGAGTACTAAATCAGCTATTTCAAGCCTTGCCAAAACATAAAACTAATTTAGCTTCAGTGTGCCTGAGTGACAGCTGCAAATCGTGAGGAGGTGATGGATGAGCCTGAGTCTGGGTTGCTTCAGTCGTTGGAAGTGTCTTCCTCAAAGTACTCAAATTGATCCAAATTTTATTTACTTTCTACTTAAAAGTAACCCAAGCAGGCATAGAAAATGTTAACCTCCTTCTACTTCCTTTTCCTCTAGAACATAATTGAATGTACAAGTTCAGATGTTGCCATTTCCTATCTTCCTCTGGCTCACATGTTTGAGAGAATTGTACAGGTATGTACATATATATATATATATATATATGAGCTTTTATAAATCATAGTAGAAGACATGTTAGCAATCTGTAGGTCCTCAAAACCTATGCACACAATAACTTTCCTGTAAGTGGGCACTGGAAATCATGCTGCTTTTCATAAACTAATAATTATGGCTAGTGAACATAGGGATTCTTCTTGACTAAGGTTAGTCTGATCAATTTTAGACGGTGATATACAGCTGTGGAGCAAAAGTGGGCTTCTTCCAAGGAGATATCAAGCTGCTAACAGATGACATGAAAACCTTGAAGCCAACGCTATTTCCAGTTGTACCAAGACTGCTCAATAGAGTATATGACAAGGTATGTGAGCAATTTTAGCTAAATTATCTTTGTGTTCATATATCCAAGCAAGCATAAAAATACAAAGTAATATTGAATATATAACATAACATCGTAACATCATCATCACTAGTTAATTACCCCTTAGCAGGAAGAATTCTTTAGAATCCTTTCTGAGGAGATGGAAGGAGTTCTGGGACTATAAGAAAAGCGTCTCCAGTCATGACTGGGCTAAATGTGTTGCTGTAAAGAGATAAAAACTGAGTTTACTTTTGGAATGCAAATCAAGTGCAAAGCTAAAAGGATGCCTGTTCCTTAAAGCTATGGCTGTAGTATTTCAGCAGTAACATGAATTAGTGTTGCCTTTTGGGTCACCTGCTTGACACTGCAGCAGTGAAGACAGACCCTAGAACATGAAGTAAGATATGGTGCCTATTAACAAGACAAGAATAAGAGGTACAGATGTGAGTTAAACCCAGGAGTCTCTGGTGCCTCTCCTTGCAGATCCAGAGTGGTGCAAACACCCCAGTAAAGCGTCACCTGTTAAACTTCGCTGTGTTTATGAAGATGGCTGAAATAAAACAGGGGATCTTTCGAAATAACAGCATTTGGGACAAGCTGGTCTTCAAAAAAGTTCAGGTAAGTTATTCAAGTACTTAATGGGGGCTGAACAATGTGATATGGGAGGATCTGATGGCTTCTTTTTCACTTGTAGGAAACCATGGGTGGAAGAGTGCGTATCATGGTGACAGGTGCAGCCCCCATATCTCCCTCTGTCCTGACATTTCTTAGAGCAGCATTAGGCTGTCAGGTAAGCTGAGGTTTCTATTAAAATAAGCCCTATTTGACTATGCACAAATGAGTGACCAGTGATAGAGCTCAGGTCCAGCTCAGCTTGTTCCTGGGGAAAATGCTGTCAGTCTTGGGCATTTACAGACTGCTTCATCTGAGTTAACTGCAACAGGAAAAAAAAATTCTGCAGGGCTCACTTCAAACTACACTACCAAAAAACTATGCTGTAGGCTCTGAGAAGAGGAATAGAGTAGCAGAAATAGGAACATGCAGCACTCAAAGTCAGGCAGCTGCCTCTGAGCTTTGTCGCTTATTCTGACAGGCAATGAGCTCCCAGTGTAGCAGATTTGAAAACAGAAAATGAGGAGACTGAAGCAAAGTTTGGATAGGTGAACTTTTAGCATCTGGTTACACCAATAAGACCAAGATATCTTAAAGGCAAAGGTTGTTTAGGCTTCCTTCCTAAGGAAACCTGAGCATGGGCACAGTTGAAACTGAGGCCTTTTACACCAAAGACTTGATGTTCAAGGAATACTCATCCTTTCTTGCACAGATCTTTGAAGGTTATGGCCAGACTGAATGCTCAGCTGGATGCACTTTCTCAATGCCTGGAGACTGGACAACAGGTATGGGAGCTGAGACTTGGGAAGTCTCCCAGAGCTGTCCACATAAAGGGGCACTCAAGCCTAGGTGCTCTACTGCTTTTAGTTTAATGAAAATTAAATCATGGGTATTCAAATTGAATCTTGGTAGTAACAGTCACCTGTCTGCTTAATAGGTACTAAAGTTCTTGACTCAACCAGATGAGGAACCCCAGTGTAAAGTGTCATAGGTCAGTTTAGACTCTGTCCCAGAATACAGGAAAGGAATAGAGACAGCTGGGCAAACTGGACAGGGACTTCCCAAATGGCCTTAAGAAACTAGTTTTATCTCTCAAATGATACATTTTACTCAAAAATATTAGACACGATACTTGTCTATTTTCCTGAAGGACCTTGAGGATTTAGTTTTTTATCTTAGCAGTACTGGATATTCTAAATTCAGACTCAAATCACCACCTTTCTGAACACAGTAACTGCAGAGCATAATGAGGATGAAATGCAAATGAATACCAGGATCTATGAGAGGGGCTTCAGAGGAGGCAAGAATACTTCATGGCTGGTGTGGTTGATTACACCAATAATGCTCTAAGCATCGAGACTTACCTGCTATTTGTCCTACACTAACTGTTTGAAAATGGCATTGCAACAACTTGCTTGAACATTTGATGCCAGACTCCTTTAAACAATACTGGTTCTTGTTAAACCATGAACAAAGCCAGTTAGTATCTACTATTACTGCAGTCTTTTTTTGTTGTTTTATTTTTTTTCTCCTAGGCCATGTTGGAGCCCCTCTGGCTTGTAACATCATAAAACTTGCTGATGTGGAAGAAATGAGCTACTTCTCATCGAACAATGAAGGCGAGGTAAGTACCATTTCCTTTGCATGTCAGGAAACACTGAAACGTAAAGCTTGGTGATTAACAGTGTCTCTACTTGTTATAGGTCTGCATTAAAGGAGCAAATGTGTTTAAGGGTTATCTGAAAGACCCTGAGAAGACAGCAGAAGCAATTGATAAGGATGGCTGGCTACACACTGGAGACATAGGCAAATGGTTGCCAGTGAGTAGTTGCTTAATACAAACCATATCTTGCATGTGAATTCCTGTTACTTCACAGTAATCGCTAAAGATGGAATTCTAGCATAAAACTCTCTACACAGTAGATTCACTAGATAACTCCAGGCAAAGCTACAAAGACCAATGGTTACAAGGTATCAAATAACACCAGCTAGGCCCATAGGTAAGACTATTCTTCACTGTAGAAGTGACATAACAAGGTGTCTTGGTTTCTGTCAGAGGAGAATAAAGGAGTTGTCTAATCATATCCTGAGCTAAATGGCAAAATTAGACAAACCCTTCTCTCTGTGGAAAGCAAAGACCAGTATGTGATTTCTAGACTAGTTCCAGATGTGCCTTTCATACAACAAAATAAAGTCTGTTTATCTTCTCTTATGTAAGCAAGACAGTGACTTGTAACTAATGACCTCCACTTTTAACTTCTAGAATGGAACGCTGAAGATCATTGATAGGAAGAAGAATATATTTAAACTTGCACAAGGAGAATATATTGCTCCAGAGAAGATAGAAAATGTCTATATCAGAAGTACTCCTGTAGCCCAGGTCTTTGTACATGGGGAAAGTCTGAGGGTAAGTGCTGTTAGGAATGAGTATCCTGCAAGATTTCCTCCCACAACGAGTTCTGGATGATCAGGGCACAAATGTATGCAGGTTCAAGAGTCCTTGAACAAAATCTGTTCCTAAAAGAGCCGTTTTTATGGGAATATGTTCTCAGACCTATAGACTTCCCAAGTGACAACTGGCAGAGTTGTAAGCTGGGTAAAAGTTTATTACATGCTTGTGTGGGATTAGTATGTCAGGTCAGCTCTGTGCAGTTTAGATTCATAGAAGAGCCCCTCCTGCAATGAGCAGGGACATCTTCAACTGGATCAGGTTGTTCAGAACCCCATTCAGCCTGACCTTGAATGTTTCCAGGGATGGGGTATTTGCCACCTCTCTGGGCAACTTCTGCCACTCTTTCACCACACTCACACTTTCAAAAAATCCCTTGTATTTAATATAAATTTACTGTCTTATAGTTTCAAACCATTACCTCTTGTCTTATTGCCACAGGCCCTACTAAAAAAAAAAAGTCCCCATCTTTCTTGCAAGCTCCCCTTAAGTTTTGAAAGGCTACAAAAAAGGTCTTCCTGGAGCCTTCAGGCTGAACATCCCAAATCTCTCAGCGTTTCTGCACAGCAGAAGTGTTTCTCCATTCCTTTGCCACAGAGGTGTTACCTATGCTAGCAGAGGCCAGTCTTCAATCTGTAAACTAGCCAAAAGTAATTGCTGGATCATTCAGCACACATAACAAACTGCATCAGTATTTCAATTACTGCTGTCACAACTCTCAGTGACTTGAAAATCCTCATAGCTACCTCTGAAACTCTGAAAATGCATGGCGATATACACGTGACTTGTCATAGAAACACTGTCCACAAGCAAGCTCATAAAGACATTTAGTATGCCTTATCTTGGTCTCAGCCTGACTATTTCCACTTCTTTTCAGTCTTTTCTAATAGGTATAGTGGTTCCTGATGCTGAGATGCTTCCAGAATTTGCAGCAAAACTGGGAGTAAAAGGTTCCTTTGAAGAGCTCTGCAAAAACCCCGTGAGTGGCTTTGTATTTAGTGAATTAGAATTTAATTCTAACTCCAGCCCTACATTGCTCTGACTTTGTTCTATGCACCTCTTTTCAGTAAATTAAACTGATTTAATGCTGGGTGAGTAATGCAAGCAGCCATACAGCAAAAACTAGGACTCAGTATAGGATCTCTTGTTTCAAGAGCTATCACTGCTTCTTTTCCAATGAGAATATAGATATGACTTTGTAGTGGCCTGAATATGAGAAATCTTGAATGTTGAAATATGTACTCTTGCCATCCTCAGTTCTCCCTGACTGGTCAAATGGCTATGGTCTTGAGCTGCAATTACAGAATGACAGCTTTACCCACTCTGCTTCTGCTGTGTTTCTTCTAGGCAGTGAAGAAAGCTATTTTAGACGATATGACCAGACTGGGGAGAGAAGCTGGCCTTAAATCCTTTGAACAAGTGAGTACTTCCAAATGCTGCTTCTCACTACCACCTGTATTGCTAACACAATGGCTGGGAAGTGCTCATTCCTGCTGTGCCAGGAGGGGCCCTGAGGCAGCTGCCCCAGACACATGATTGCAGCAGTCAGTGAAATATCGGCTGTCTGTCCCTACACCAAGAGACCAGTGCCTGTGCAGGGCAACAGCAGCAAGTGCCAAAAGATAGAGCACAGGTTCACAACAGGCTCTAGGGGCTGCTCTGGAGTTTCACCCTCTTGCTGAGCCAAAAAACCAGTTTAGTTACTGGATCTCCTGGGACTGAATTCTTGCACTGAGCCCAAGGAAGCTGGGAAGAACTGTTGTCTTTTTAATCTGCGTCGTGTGCTAAATTGATTTCTTTTAATAGGTTAAAGACCTGTACCTCCACACAGAGTTGTTCTCTGTAGAAAATGGACTCTTGACACCAACACTGAAGGCAAAGCGAGGAGACCTTGTTAAATTCTTCCAGAAGGAGATTGAGGCCCTCTATTCATCTACTCAGGAATAAATGGCCAGTCTAATTTAAACTGCATGGAGTTGTTAAATCTGAGACACTACGTGGCCTATGGTGAAGACAGGCTTGAGTGGAGGGGAACAGAACTTAAATTTATTTGTTTCTAGTACCTGAGAAAAAGGTATCTTTGGATGAAGATGGCTGTAGTATAACTGACACCTAGCAGTATTAACATCCTGTAGGACTGGGCATCAACTGTCTAGGCAAAGCCAGAACTTTAATCTTTCTTGGACTGCGGCTGAAACGCAAAAACATGCAAGAGCCTCAGCCTTTAACAGACAGCTGTATGCACTTCTCACTGTCAAAAGCAAATCTTGTTTTCCTGCTGAAACTATGAACTCCACTGTGACCTGCTGTGGACTGAGCTGCAATCACACTGAACTCAGTATGAGTTCATGCTAACGACTGTTAAGCAAACACAGAAGTGAATTTTCTGTTCTCCTAGTCCTGGACCCCACGGTGTAAGTTGTTTATAATGAAAATGAGTAATCTGGTATCAACTGGTTTGCAAAATACATTTGTCTACAGCAAACACAGTTCATTCTTTAAGAGACACTGGATCAGTTTTTGCACATTTTCAAATGAAACTATAGTGTTAAAGCCTTTATACTTACGAATTTGAGCCTAGTAAGTGTGAAACTTTAGCTGTCAATCTTAAGGATATAGGATGCAATAAATTGAGACTGCACAATCAAACTAAAGCCTGTGTGATTTACTTGTGGCTCTCCTGCAACCACACTGTCAGCTGTCTGGCTCTGTATGGCTGCAGCTAGAACCCAACTACTGCAGAACACGAACTTGTTCCCTGTGCTGTCACTGGTCAGCCACAGCTCCTGCCATGAGGCAATAATGCAGTGTAATCCAGATTTGCTCCTCTAGTCCAGTTGCTCCTCTACTCAACTTTCTTTTCCTTGTCTTCAGTGTAGGCTGAGCTGAAGCAATGAATTTACCACATGCAGTAAGATGTGACATTTTCTTGCGTTAAGCCGATGCTTTAGAAAATGACTTAAGGAAGATAAAAACTTTCTTACGTCTTCCATCAGTCTGTGCTGTCTCTGCTGAGAGCTCCTCTCTGACCCTGCTCCAGCAGTTCAAAAGGCAGTGCTAACAAGGCTGCAACATGGTGAAGGTGTATCTGTAGCTTTCCTAGGCCAATTCTCCTTGTCTGCAGACAAGAATTGTCTTCCCTGTCTTGTTCAGACAGCTAGTGGCTGTTCCTCTCCCTCTCTAATGCTCTTGGCCAGCTATCCCAAAATGAAAGCAAGATTTATCAAAAAATCTACCTCTTGCTGTTAGGCAACTCTAGCTTTGACAGGTAAAAACAACTGACCCAATTCTGTTTCTAGTCTGGACTCAAAGACCTCGACATCAACAGGTAACCCTTGTATCACTTACTGTGCTGGTCACAAATGTGAGGCCATAAAGCAACTATGATGCTTGTCTTTCCTATGCTTTCCTTAAAGCAGTGTGGCATGGAAGTCAGTGGTGGCTTAAATCTTTTTCTCCAGGTGAGTGGGGGAGAAAAAAAAACAGAAAAAAAAAAAAAAAGAACCAAAGGGAAGAAGAAATGTAGAACTGGTTTTGGACATAAAAATGAGCAAGTTAGTTGGGGAGAGTAAATCCAGTGCAACTGAGATCTGTAGAAACTCAAGGCTGAATTCTGTGATGGCACCTGCTGCAGTGCCTAGAAAGCACTTTTGGTGATACAATGAACAGTGATGCTTCCCTGCACAGATCTGCTTGGAGGCTGAATGGCACTGCCTCAACAATAAAACTTTTATAGCAATTAAAGTGTAAATTGGTCTTATATTGGCCTCTTGTGTGCCTCTTCTGCCACATGAACTGATTTTCAAAACCTCTCAACCTGGCTGACACATAACTCTACACTATGAGAGAACAAAAGCACTTGCTGCATTTTGGAGACTTTTAAAAAGCAGTGAGCTGGTACAAGTTACTCCAATTTAAGGTCCTCCTTCTACTAATCCCTACTAGATGCAAAATGAAAATGCTTTAAGAAGGCTGTTAATCATTTGTAACAACTAGACTCACAAAAATTTTTGTTCGTGGATACTGCTTCCTTTCACTCTAAAATGGATCAAGATCTCTTGGGTACTGGCTCAGATTTCAGAGGGAACAGACAGTGCTGGATGTAATTCTTGCCATTAAAAGCACAGGATATTCCTATTGCAACAGCTAAAGTCTTTCTAACCCTAAAAAACAACTTACAAGGTTAAATCTTTACTTCCCAATCAGCTCACACTCCCATGCCTATGAACAAGTTCTTCTAGGCCTAAGAACAACTGAACCCACAAGTGAATATGTGTCATATGTGAATGTATCATTTATTTGAGGTGGACAATTCACATCATTAAAAGTCACAGGTAACAAATTATATCTGGAATTTGAATCAGGTGTTTATTTTAAGATTTTCAGGGCCAGCTTCAGAGAAATACAAAAGATAAGCAGCACGCATAACAATCAGATGCGGCTGAGAAGAAACACCTAAAATCTGAATGCTCAGAATGCAATTTAAACAGAAAAAATAATCCTGACTTGTGATGAAAAAGATGCATCTTGAAGGCAATCCACTGAATGGCTTCTTCAATTATTTATTGTTTAAAAAGTATGCAAACCATGGCACAGGCATATACAACCCTTTCAGCTGTGAGGAAAAGAAAACCTCGTCCTAACATATTCATTGCATAAGTCTAAAGTAATATACAGAAAATTTCAAGTAAAGGATTGTGGTCTGAAGTAAAAATTCCATTTCATATTTAAAAAAATTAGAAGGCTATTTGCTTTTCTTCTCTCCATCCACTGGTTGATCCGTTTCAGAGTCATACTGGCATTTTTCCACACACTTCCTAGGGAACCAGCCTCGTTCTCTTATTCCACCTTAAGACATGAAAAGTTGCATTAACTTAGAACAAAACATGACCCACTACTGAGGAGAAACACAGGACTGGAAGAGACATCAAGCACTTACCCAAGTTATTTTCGTCTACAAGACAGAACATCTAAATCATTTCTAACATCATTGCCTGGGTGTGCAGGGATTTTCTCCAACTACTAAAAATGTTTTCAGACATCTCTAAAGTTTTGCAGTGATCTACCTTCCTTGAGAAAATTCATCTTCGTACCCTATCTGAATCTTTCTGTCTATAAATCAGGTTTACAGCTCATTTTTCTACACACCAGAGCCACAGGAAGCAGATAAACCCCTCCACCACAGATTTTCACACAGCTGATGACGATTTGTACATACCCTGGCTGTCTCCCATTTCCTACTCCTCACCAGGTAAACCATCCCAATTCTTTTGGCTTTTCCTTATAAATCACATTTTCTGTTATTCTAATTATTCTCATTGTTTTCCTCTTAACCTTTTACAGTTGATCTTCCTCTTTCTTGAGATGCAGTAACTGCTTTTACTTGTTGCAATATTTCAGCAGAGCCTCTGCCAATGCTAAGGAGGATGGAAGGTTTCCTTCATACATCTGGGAAGCTGTATGCTTTTTTTATTCTGAAAGTGTTGACTCATGTTAAGATTATGATTGAGTCTTTTTTTCCACAGAAGAACTGCTACTTAATCATTCATTTTGCAATCTTGCTGTAGTGCAACTTTTTATTCCTGCTTATTCATAGCATTTTGCTATACATTCCTAACAAAACTCATCCTGTTTTTGAAGTCTAGTCTGATCCAGCCTCGCAGTGTTCACCAAGTTCCCCATCCACACCACATTTTAACTGATTCAAAGAAACCCAGTAGAAACTTCAGTAGAGCAGATATGTCCTGCTAACCTTCACAACAAGCAATGCAATACAAACTATTTGCCATGTTCATTGATATCTGATGTTTGAAGGAGTTTTTTTGGAGTGAGCTGCCAGGGCACTTCCAGCCCATGAAGGTCTCAGACCTCCCATGAAAAGCATGGATTCTTTCAGTGTAGTGACTGCTGGCAGCCTCACTTGTGCAAATATGAAATGCATATGCAATGAATTAACAATTGTGTGGAAGAAACAATAGAATCCAACACACCCTCTGGCAGGTAAAATTTCAGTTCAGTCCAAAGCAAGAGGTCTGAAGTGAAAAATGTAAAAGTTTCAATGCAGGTGGCTGTGATACTGACTCTCTGCAGATCAGCAGGAGTCTTTAACATCTTCAACATGCAAAGTTAGTTTTACAAATGCATATTAAAGTCTCTGGAAATTATTCCAAAACAAAGACATAATGTCTCCTAGTTTTTAAGAATTAAATTAATCCCTAAAAAATTAATCCCTATACTTATATACGGTGTATAGGTAGCAAACTTGGATGTGTTTAAGACAGACCATCATTTAAATATCAAAAAAATGATCCTTAACCTCTTCAGAGTCTAAAAGTCTAACTTTTTCTTAGAATATGAAGTGTCCCACTTCCCACTCAACTTTCAATGAACTCCTAAATGAGTGTTCTGTCAGTCTGACAGAATCATTTAATGTTTATCAAAACTGGGAAGTCTATTAGATAGAGTGGAGAGAAGCTAATGCCAGTAATGTCATCATCTACATTTTGAGAAGTGAATATATAATATTGGCCACATTTCTCGATAGCTATAAAATTGATTTGCAATTTTCAACAGAAAAAGTGAAATTAACCGCTCCATACCATCAGCAGCTGAGATGAGAATCTTCTCACCATACATCCAGTGTCTGGGGAAGGAAGTGTAACAGGTAATTAGATGCCAGAACTCATCTCAGTATTTCTTTAAACCAAACATAAAGGTGTGGAGCCACTAACTTTAAGCCTCTGGTGGCTAAAATCAGATCTCCTTTACTCAGTGCAATTCTAGGTTCTTCAGTGCACGGTGTTGTGAAGAATGTTTTAACACCTTTAGTCACAGGGCAGCAGACACCACTGTAATCTTCTATGGCTCGATACCGCACCTACAGATTGCAACAGAACACAGCAATTTGTTATTTGAAGGAGTTGTGGCCTTGCTGATGAGTTTCACACCAAAAAAATTCAATTCAAGCATACCACAGGTTTAATCATAATGACAACATGTGTCAAAGGGACTCTAAATTCTAAATTACTGCTTAACAATGAAGCACAGTAATCTTTATTATGTTTCTTCCCATCTGGAAGCTAAGAAGCAAATGCAAAATGCCAAGTTTAATTAAGCACAGATTGCTATATATTGTTTGTGTCGATTAATTACATTTATTTATACTGGTATTTCAAAGTAATTTTAGACCAAACTTCACAAATACTTACACTTCTTACTCGTTTGTCTGCTTTCTGTTTCAGTTGCTCTATCTATGAATGATTATAAACAGAAATTTAGGCAGCATTCAACACAAAATGAAGCCAGGTATTGAAATCATTCAACAACCACAGGGAGTACCATAAGCAGTTTGAAGCATTCACAAAAGCACAACTTTTTAGTGTATCAGAAATGGAGAACATTTAACAGAACTCCTGTACATGTATTTCAAGCCCATCTATTTTAGTTTTTAAAGAAGCTGGTCTATTATTGCAAAGGAAAGCAGACAGCTGGATAGTGGGGAGAATCAACTTGAGATACCATTGAAGAGCAGTTACCGTCAAACTGTACTGGTGACATCCATCTCTAACTGGCCAGTCCAGGCCATCTCCCTCAGGAATCCCAGACCATGTAAACACTTGCCTGAAGTTCTTCCATTTACTTCCCATATCATAGGGGAAGATAAAGGTCTCACCCGTTTGGTAGTACTGGATTCTGTCTTTGGCCTAGAAAATAATTAGGAAATGGACATGTACATAAAAACACGCTACAAACTGCAGTTAAGCAGCAAATACTAAGAAGGCCAGGTCATACGCCCTGTATGGGCCTACAGGACCTAAAGACAAATATTTTCAGGCAAGAGCAGTGAACTCCTGCATAGCAATCCAGGCTTTAAAACTACTCAAAACAATAATTCAGAAGCATGTCTGGTTTGTGTGTCCCCATCCCTGTCATCCCTCATTTACTCTAACAACAGAGCCCACTGACTACACTGATAATCCCCTCCACACTCTGATCTTACTTTATGGGTGTTTTTAAGGATCAATGCCTGATTACTTCTCAGTTACATGCAAAAGCTTCCACAGTTCAGAATCCTTTGATTAATGATCATGAGCACGACTCAAGACTGGTAGTGCCAATTCCTCCTCTGAGAATGCACACACAGGCATGATCTGAATTGCCCACATTCCGTAGTCACGAGCTTTGCATTCCCACAGTTCTGATGACATCTAGTGGAGCAGCCACAGGGCAGTGCTCTCTGTTGTAACAATGCCATTTTATGAAATATTTATGTATTACAGTCCGTGCTCAGCTTTCAGAAGGGACATATTAGCAGCTTGTGTTTTACAGTACAAATGTTAACATGTTATCCCAAATTCTACAATATAGTGATAACAGGGATTTCTTTCATTTATGTTCCACTATCCCATTATTCAAAGGCCTACCAGGACTTGGATCCAGCCATATGCCGTGCAAAGAGTTGACACTACAATACTTTAAATACTTATACATGGTCAAGATTCTCATGCTAATTTTGGCACACAAAATAAAAGAAAGACAACAAGACATTAATGAAATGCTTGTGGACTTACACACCAAAAAAACCAAACAGGTAGAACCAAACTAATTTCTAAATACTGAGTCAGTTTTGCTTCCTCTAAACTTAGCTTCTGCTGCTTGATTGTGTTTCTCCTGAAAAATCTTGTGAAAACCTCTATAAAGATAAGGAAATCCAAGAGAAATTTAAAGGCGAGAAGGTTAGGTATTTTCTAGTACTTCTTTCAAACCAAGGAAAATCCTCCCTTACAATCCAAAGTAAGAAATAGGGAAAGCCATGAGTCAAAAGATGCCACTTTGAATAGGTCAGTGAGGTGAACAATTAAAGGTACAGGCAGGTGCAATGACAAAGCTCGAGTTTCAGAAGAGAACACTCACTTATTTCAAGTAGATAAGCAAAGTCTCTACAAAGCAAATATTATTCTATGTTCAACAAACTCCTCCAAAATAAAAGAAAAATCTATGCATTTATATGATTTCTCATTTCTTTCAGTGAATTTCAGAGACACTAAGGCAAAAACTTGTTGTAGGTGTCAGGTCAGTGGTGAATTGAAATAACATTTTTGGTTTTAACCCAGAGGTGAAACAAAAAAAAAATTATAAATATGGAAAATAAACTTTATAATAGTGCAAGAACACTGTAATAAAAACATACCTTTTCTTCAATCCAGGATTCGATTGAAGTTTTATTTGTCAAAATTACTTTCATCTGAAATTAAAGTATTAGGTGAAATTAGGATTTATTTTCTGCAGGAATACATCAGCTATACAAAGAAAGCTTCATCTAACAAATTAAATTTGCTTTAAAGGACAAAGCAACTCTTACAGACTTAACTGAAACATATGTTAGAAGCTAACCCTCAGCAGATATATAACACTCTAGAATTACACTTAAGACAGTATCACAGAGTATTGTGCTTTATACTTAAAATATGTCTTTTTGTTTCCTTCCAAAAATCTCCAACATTTTCAGAAATGTATTAGGCAGATTTACACCTATTTTCAGTGATAGGGCAAGTATTTTCCCCTTTTCAGGGAGTTTATAAAATTCATCGCATGTTTTCTTAGTTGATTAGATTTTCACATCCAAATCCTTCCATGAAAAATAATGAAAAAAACCATAACCGTGGTAACAGAAAAACTAGGACAAAGCTACATAAATCCCTGGAAAAGTTACACAGCAACACAAGCTCTGAACAACTGTTCTTATCTTAATCCTGAATTCTGTTTATGCTCCACAAGCACACAAAACTTAGAGCTTTTAATTTCTTAATTTTAGAGCCATAGACTTACCTGGATAATGAACAGCATACCAACAGCAATAGTTGTTCCTAATGCCAGTCCTAAGGCAAATAAAGATGCAGCAAATGCAGACAGTCCAAAGGGAATAATGGGACGAGGGTCTCTTTTGGCTGCACTCATGTCGATCTTCACAGAACTCCACCCAAAAGATATCTGCAAAGAGAAAAATACCATTCAGCTCTAGAACTTTCCAACTGCTGAAACAAAGCAAGTTATGTATAAGAAGTCTGGCTCTGAAGGCAAGTGTCCAATATCTGACAAGTTTATAATGCAAGCAGAGTAACTAAAAAAAAGTATTCAAAAGACTTTTGTCTTCGTAAGTTTGTTTGTTGCTAGATGGAAAGTGAAACCAAAATCACCATCTTGCAAGCTCCACAGGCCCAAAAATCAGCAAAAAAATCTGGACTCTGATACGTTAAAAACACATTCATCACTGTCAGACGGACAATGTTTGCATAGAACAGCCCCCATTTTCCATGGAAATGCTGCAGATTTTTCTTAGAAAGCTTCGCAGATAGCAGTTCTCAACATTATCACTCTGCAAACACAGCTCAGCTGCTACAAATACAACTTCATCTGTTACACTCAGCGGATGCTATCAAGCTCTCCACTGCAACCACAAAAGCTGAAATCAAAATTCATAATCTTAACCATGGTTATCTGAGATAAGGGCTGTATCCGAAACAAGCTTTGCTCATTGTTGCTACAGTTGAAGTCTTCCAGTTAGAAAAACAAAGCTAACATATTTATTTTAGTCCCAAAAATAACGTACTTCTTTTTCCTTGAAGAAATGGACACAATTCTAAAAAAGTGGCCAGTAAAAGAAAATAAACAGGATATAACTTGTGTGCTGGAAATAAATAGCAGCTGGTTTCTTTGCCAGCCAAACACAGCCTGTCTCTCTCTACATAAAGTCCTACTTAGAAACTGTCTTCAGCCAATGTAAAGCAATAGGAAACTCCCTGTGATTATGAGAAGCAACAGAGAAAAGAAATAAAAAACCAGAATGAAAACAAAAACAACTTTCTCTGACTCCTCCTCTATTAAAATACATACTTCTTACAGGTACAGAGCACAACTAGGAGTGCATGTAGAAAGAATAACAAGGAATTCCACATGCTTCTTCTGAGAAAACCAAATTCTCTCGTACTTCCAGAGATAAATTATGCACCTGACTTAAATAACATTTTAAGCATTTAGTTCTGTTTTCTTACTCTGTTGTAAAGCTGAGTGTACATTGTCATAATAAATATGAAAGAAGCGTGAATGCATCCCAGTGGAGCTAAGAGGAGAAACAGAGTGAAAGACGCATGATTCTGGTATCCACAACAGTTGTTGATCCAAGGACAGTGGTGATCCATCTTCATCACACATCTGTGAATAATAAATATTGATTAATATAAAGGACACCTATGATGTTTCTCAAAAAACTCAAAGACTGGCTGACTTTCTACTTCTCAACCTCTATTCTTTCATTCGAACCCACCAATTTCTACTAGATCAACACAGTAGTTTCTTTTTAGTTGCTATTCAGAATTATATTTCCATGTTGTAGAATTTAAAAAAGCAAATGAGAAGTTCTTTCAGGTCCTACCCTCCCTAGTTATCTCTTCCCTTTACTCAAACTAACTAGTTACTAATAGGTATCATAGTACAGAGCCTGGAGACAGGGCCATAGAATGGGACTTGTAAGAACAATGATCATAATCATTAAGCACTACTGTTAATGCCAGTTTTTAAAAATAAGAATACCAGGAAAACAAAGGTAATATCAATTTCCCTGTGAACTACTTGTAGAAAGAGTATTTAAAGAAAGATACACAGACAGAAGTGTGGTAGTGATTCCTTCTTTTCAGTGCTAAACCCTCTGAAAGCTTTCTCAATTGCTATATATTGACCTCAAACCATTGAAAATCCTTTTCAAAATACATTTAACAAGTGTAAACACCCCAGAGACACACTTACATTCAATATAAAGCCAGTTATTTTGGTGTAGCTTACAGATGCAAAAAACTCCCACCTGACTGAAGATTTGTTCACATCCCAAATTACCTTGACAGGTGTAAAAGTCTAAGTGACCACCTAAGTGATCAATCCTCAATGTAAAGATTGTCATTCAAAGAAAAGGAGTTGTTAATTTTAAATCTGGGGATGATGGAACCAAATTACAGCACTGCTCTTGAGTTTCAGTTTCTGTTTCCTAAAAACGTACTGACTGCACATCTTGGGTTTACAGAAATAACAAATGAATGTCCATGCTGCAATATCCCTTCATCACATTCTCTTCAGAGTCCTTCAGAGGACGACCTGCCTGGACTGCAGACAGCTGAAGTGCCTTGATTTTTTCAAGATGCACTAAATCATAGAGACAGCTATTTATAATAAACTATTCATTGTTTCAGAATGAGTGTGTTGGAAGATCACAAGGTGCAAACTTCTTAAGTTGACCCAAAAGGTTCACTTAACATGCCAACTCCCCTCAAAAACCTGTTTTGGTGAAGAGTGAAAAAACAGTTCAAAATTTCCACTCAAATCAACATTTAATTCCCATTTGGAAAGATGACAGAATAGATATTTCTACTCTCTAAGCTGCTCAATATTTGGACTCAGAATTTAAAAATAATTTCAGAAGATTTTTAAGTATTTACACAGACTCACATCCCTGAAGCAGGACTGCATTGTTTTGTTAGTACCGTCAAGAAGTTCTTAAGAGGAACTGTTTTCAAACTATAAAGGAAATGTTAATGACAACCATTTTTTAAAACTAAAACACAGCAAAACTGTATAAATATCATACAACTAGGAAGTGGAAATACTTGAAAGGGCTATAGTGTTCATATGGAAGCTTTTTAAAAAAGCACAATGCAAGTGCTGGAAGAACAAATTATGATAATAGTCCATCATTAGATTTGAAGCTGCTCTAATATGGACTTCAAACAATTTTAAAGAGAAACAGTACCTGTTACACTTTCGACAGTGGTGTGAACGAGGTGCCTTGTATGACTGACACACTTTACAGTATTGGAGATAGATGCAATCCTGAGATTTTTCCTTTAAACAGAAGAATATGAGTGTTAGATGTATACACAACACCACTGGCAATATTTATCTTGGCATTTTCCTAACCTAAGCACCTTTGATTTCTTCCGACAGGGTGTGTTTCTCAGTCCAACCCTATTTAATGGTAGGCGTCAAGGAGAGGAAAAAACAAAATTAAACAATCTCCTAGCTAATCTCTGGACTATCAACACAGCCATCCCCCACTGTTGAAACTGCTCATTGCTAAAAGAAATAAACAGCTCTTCTATCAGGAACAGCAACTGTACAAGCAGGGTTTCAATAATGAAGTTCTGAGAGTAAAAGTCAGCATGTGGCCATTCTAATAACAAAAAAAATCCTGAGCACATTTTCTCTCCATTTTGGCCCATGAACCACTCTAGGCTTATGACTATGATACAGCACTGGTAAACACTAATGTTCAACTCTCTTACAATCTCTTTTACATACACACGCCCCAACTACAGTATGATGAGAGACAGAAACACTTGCAGACAGCAAGTAGTGGCCAAAATCTTCCACTCAGGAAGTGGAGTACCCAGTTGTCCTGCTAAGATGATTATCAGGATCCTCTTCTGCCTAGACTCCGTCCTGAGTAATATTCCACAATTAGAAGGGTGACCAGCACCAAACTTTGTCTCATGCCACTGCAACACAAACTCTGGGCAGCTGCCTTGAGATACTGAACCTGTATAGTTCTCGACTACAACTCTTCCAAGAGATTACTGAAGCCCAGGAAATGCAAATTTCTATCTTGTACTGTGTTAAGCAGAAGGTAACTCTATAATTTGCTGGCTTGCATAAAATAAAAAATAAATTTTCTAAATTTATTACTTCTAATTGTTACTGCTAGCAGCAAAATCTCCAAAACAGGTGTCTGCACGAGCATGCAGATAACCTTGAGGTTCTCAGTCCTAGCTGACAGTGCTTGTTTCCTACAGCTTTGCTTTGAGAAGCCCCTATAAAACACAGCAAAATGCTGCCAGCCAAGCAGCATTACCAGAGCCCTGACAGCACAGGGAGGGATGGAGAAGGGCAGCAGAACAGAAGGTAACTTCGGCAAGCAGGAAGCCAGCTCAGCTCTGCAGGGCTGACAAAGGAGGAGCTCTAGAAATCAAGAGTGTTGCACTACTCGAGAGCTGGGGACAAGGAATGGCCACCTAAAATGTTACAACACTGGCCACTGACGACCACCAAAGGCGACCCCAAAAGGCCACATAAGAACTTCCGATAAGGAATGTGACTATGTAAAGCACATATACAATAAGTAAGCGTGAATAGCTAATGAACGTGTAATCAGTGTTGGTGATAAAAACTCTCTTTACCCAACGCTCAGCACACTGGATTAGAAGAAGAATATTTCAAGTGTCCAGCATGCTGCTTTCGAAACAGTGTGAGAAAGTTTCTATCTGCCCGATTTCGGTATCAGGAGCAAGCTGGGTTGTACTGGAAACTCTGGAAGCGACAGGAGCCAAGCGGGGAGAGGCAAAGGAGAGATTTCGGAACAAGATAAGGAGGAAGGAGTGGCCTGAGAGCGTGGAGCGTTCTTGGGGCACAGAGGAGAAACGGTGGCAGCCAAAGACACGCGATTTCTACGATCGTGACCGCGGGGCAGTCGGCCCGGCCCCAGGGCTGCCCGCCGGCCGGTCCCCCGCGAGGCCCCGGGACGAGGCGGTCGCAAGGCAGCGCTTACCGGCGTCCACCCCAGCGGGACGTACCCGGGGCCCACGAACATGGCGCTGAAGTAGTTGTAGAGGATCATGACGGTCCAGTTGAGCAGCATCACGAAGTTGACGCTTCCCCCGGCCGTGTCCAGCGGCCAGTACCAGAGCGCGGCGTCGGCCATGGCGGTGGCGGAGCACACGGCCACCACGGCCAGCGCCACCGCCGGGCCCCAGTGGCACAGGCGCCGCGCCCGCTGCAGCGCGCCCGGCCCCGCCATCGTCGCTACCGC